>CM035842.1:352854014-353275332 GCA_020510985.1 Pholidichthys leucotaenia | reverse complement strand
TGAGAGTTTAATCTCCAACTTTCACAAATAATGTAACCCCTTTAATTTCGGGTATAGCTTAGCGCTACTTTCCCCAGCGGTTTATTCAGTGACCAGATCAAACCGCGTCCAGCTTAATCTGACGTCACCACGCTTGGGTAATTAAATTACAGAACTGGCCAGTTTAATTACTCCTTTCGGGATAATCGCCGAAAGGTTAAACTGGCGAGAGACAGGACGGTTTTCTTCGCGTTTCTGTCGCTCTAGGCCTTTGTTTCTTAATCCAGCATATAATAATACTGTTTAAACTTCTTTGCATGCATCAAAACTGTTGACTTTTTAGTGGGCGAATCACTCACCCCCCCTTTGCTATCAGTCAGCCTCCTCAGCGGGGGTTAGGTAAGCAACACAGCAGATACACACAGGCAGGAGGAGAGATGCAGGCCTCAGTCTCAAACAAACACACAGACGCGCCAAATAGTGGATCAACATTTGCAGGAAAAAATTATGATTTCAATGAATTTTCTTTTTGCATATACGTTTCCCAATTACAGAGGCCTCACACACGGGGCACCATTAATAATGTAGGATGAAGAGCCTATAAAATTATTTGTCATAAGGTACAGGAATTATTTATTTTATTTAATAGTGGGTGTGAAAGGGGGGCGGAGTTGAACCATCACTTCTACACCAGCTAAATTAAATAAAAGCACTCGTAAAAGGGGCACCAGTCCTAATGGACAATAAAATTAACTTTAGTTTTAATTAATTTTGTACCTTAAATTGCTTAATGAATCAGTCTCAAAGTTTCAGTGAGTTTTTGTCCTGCTGTGATTAGGAAACCTGTATATGCGAAAGGAAAACGCTTCAACTGCTCTCATTCACTCGTTTATTAAAATCATTCAGGTTACACGACATGGCGTTCAAATGATGAATAAACAGATTCAGATGATGACAGCGTAAAATATCACATCAACTGATATTGAGTTCCTGAACATAAAATCCAGCGTTACACCTCTGCAGAACCAAGGAGTACTAGACTTATGTTTCAACGGTGAGACTGGAATGTTTTAACAAAACATTGCAATTTTATGAGGAAAATTCATAAGCTAATTATCTAAAAATGACTCCTGAATTAATCTACAAAATTTAAGGGCAGTTACTTAAAAATGACTGAAAGTTTTCATTCAGTTTACAGTTCTATCCTGTGGCTGAGACTAATTGAGCCCTGAAATACGGGCAATATTCAATTGTAATTTAATTGTTAGGACATCACGTTTTAACCCAGAAATAGGAGAAATAAGTCTCACTCACACACGGCCGTAGGTCCAAATCCCGCTGGTCGGTACCGCTGGGTTTTTTTGAAGCTCGGACGTCGGGAGGAAGCGGCTGCTTTCCTCACTCACAGCCGTGGGGCGATAACTCAGCTGGGGGCCCTTCAAAGAGACATTTGCAGCCGTGGGTGGTTTTGTCTCAGGGCGGCGTGAAAAGTCCTTGGGAAAAGAATCCAAATTTGGGGTCTCTTGTAGCGGGATAGACCAAAAAAACTGAAGGAAAATCTTCTCAGTCTCTTCACTTTAAACTAGGCAAATTAAAGGTCCACTTTAATGGCGTGAAAAGTCATTAAAAAAAAAGTGTTAGAAAAACATTTACTAGGATAAGAATGGCTTCTGAGGTGAAGGAAAAAGTTTGAGAATTTGATTCTCTAAAAAGGGACGAGCTCTAAAGAAAAATGGTTTCTCCTCAGTTTCCAGAATATAAGAAAAGATTTGACAAACACACAGAATAAAATAAAACTTCACAGGGCCTTGAAACGGTGGAATAAAATCTTCTTCTGAGATCTAGATTACTATTCTGCTTCTTTAATCTGAATTTAGTTCCTAATCTTTCTCAAAATCTCTTTCTTCTTTCTGTGTTTCTAATTCTTAATTCTATTTCTAGCTAATCTTCCTGCTTGTTGTCTGATCTCTGACTTTTTCAAAAACTCTTAACTGTGCTGTGACTCAACTGTTAACCCTGTTTTTTCTCTGTCTTTTTTTCATGTGTACTCAAATCTAACTTCTGTCTTTTAAAGTTACCTCGCCGGGTCGTAAAACTGATGAGGTCAGTCGTCAAACGACCAATCTACTCTTTCAGAATCAGTTTGAAATGGCTGTTATCCAATGTGAAAACATTTCTTTGTTTGAGAGCAGCCAACCAAATGGAGACACCATCCCATGAATTTTCAGAGGGAAAAATCAACAGTCAGTTCTTATAAGATAAATGCTCAATATAAAATCTAACTAAATTAAATGACTTGGCTAATATATGGTGATCATGCATTTATACCATTACTCCAATAACACTCATGAATATAACATTTCTTATACATAATTATAATACATGCATTCACATTTAGGTCAAGATTAGAACAGCAGAACATGCAGCAAACCATGGTTGGTGATAAGGGGGATGATTTTCAGTGTCCTTAGGATCCAGGATAAGCTGAAAGAAACTTAATATTTAGAACAAATTAAAAGTCATCCTACGTACTGAAAACACATTCCGTAGGTATCCGCTAGGAGGTACTGTTGAGCTGTAGATGATTTCCTTAGTATCTGGCGAAGGCCTGGACAGCATAGGCTATAAAACCGTCAGATTAAGTGGTTTATGACTCTTTTAAAAACATTGGTTTCCTGTGAAAAGGTACGTTATCAAATGCAGTGTTCATGTTGAGAGGTCTGGTCTCCTGAGTTTTATGTTCCTTTGAGCCTTTAAAAGCAAACTCTGATCCTTACAATCTCTGCAAGCGGCAATTGTTTACATTGGGGTCCTGGGAAAGCAAGCATCTTTGGTCAGGTCTGGAAGAAGCCTGCATGAGTCAGCAAAAAGCCAGTGATATTCCTGAGAAGGCAGAAAGGTGATATTCCTGTGTAATGAATAAATTGAAATTCCTGTAAACTGGAGAGAAGTGATCTTGTCTTGGTTTTGAGGAGGACGATGATGCTACACGGTGTAAACAGGCAAGTCACCTGCTTGGCTCACCACAATGTGAATTTCAGCTTCCCACCTGTCTGCTAGTTTGTGCTTGCCTCTGAGGTGGACTGCATGTACCAAAACTCTGTTGCCTGGTTCTAGTTTTGAGGGTTTCACTCGCATATCAAATCTTGTTTTGTTTCTTTCAGCCATCTTGTTAGCATTTTCTGTTGCTAGTTTGTAGCTTTCTCGTAGAGTTGTCTTCAGTTTTTCAATGTACTGGGAATGTGACTTGAAACTTTTGTTGCGAAACGGGAGCCCAAATGCAAGGTCGATGGGCAATCTCGGCTGATGACCAAACATTAACTCATACGGGGCAAAACCAGTGGTGTCATTCTTCGTACAATTGTACGCATGTACAAGTGGTTTTACATAGTTGTGCCAATGAGTTTTGTTCTTTTCCTCCAGAGTACCCAGCATGCTCAATAACGTTCTATTGAAACATTCTACCGGGTTACCTCTGGGATGATAGGGTGTCGTCCGGATTTTGCGAATGCCCATGATTTTGCAAAGTTCTTTTATAATATGGGACTCAAAATCGGGACCCTGATCACTATGTAATCGTTCGGGTATCCCGTAGTGGACTATAAAGTTGTCCCATAGTGCCTTTGCAACGGTCTGAGCTTTCTGATTGCTGGTAGGGATGGCTATAGCGTATTTCGTGAAATGATCAGTTAACACGAGCACATCCTTTGTGTTGCTTTGATCGGGCTCAATGGACAGGAAATCCATACAGACGAGTTCAAGCGGTCGGGTGGACTTGATATTGACAAGCGGAGCAGCTCGTTCTGGAGCGGTTTTACATCTTACGCAGCGATTACATGTCTTGATCTTCTTTTCAATATCTGCCGCCATGCGAGGCCAATAGAACCTTGTTCTGGCGAGATCCAAAATACGCTCTGTGCCTAAATGGCCCATGTCACAGTGGAGGCTTTGAAAGACTGAATCGCAGAGCTGTTCAGGTAAGACGAGCTGGTAAGTAACATTTCCTCCGTCTTGGCGAGTGCGGTAGAGGATGTTATTGCACATTTCAAGTCGACTGAGCTCTCGGAGTAACAAGCTGATGTCAGGAAGTTCAGTTCGTACCGTTGGTGGAACTTTTAGCCCAGTTTCAATTTGTGCAATCACTTCTCTTAAACAGGGGTCAGTTCTTTGTTCGTTTTTGATCTGTTCAGGAGTTACGTGGGGTACAACTGGAAGACCACCACAGCCATCTTCATCGGCATAGCCATCTGGAATGGTGGCTACAGAGGTGGCTAATGAGTGAACCAAAGGGAAGGTGTTGTCTGGAGAGCTACAGACAAGGTGTTTTTCACATATAGCAGACACTACCTCGGAACTTAAACTGCTTTCAGGAAGAGACAAGTGAGTTTGAGTGAACTGCTGTATGCGGTCGAGCTCCTTTTGGGACACTGCGTCATTAAGTAACTCGCCATGTGGCCGTCTAGAGAGGCCATCTGCATCTGAGTTAAGCTTGCCTGCTCTATATTGGAGCTTAAAGTTAAACGTCGACAGAGCAGCTAGCCACCTATAACTCATGGAATCCATCTTAGCAGTAAGTTAAGATGTACGTCAGGGGGTTACTGTCTGTCATGACAGTAAAGTGGTTGCCATATAGATAGTCTGCAAACTTCTCCATTACTGCCCACTTTAGAGCTAAAAATTCTAATTTATGGGCGGGGTAACGGGAGTCACTTCTAGACAACCCCCGGCTTGCATAAGCTATGACCCTAATCTGGCCCTCCTGCTCTTGATAGAGGGCGGCGCCAAGCCCTGCAGTGCTGGCGTCAGTATGGAGTGTATATGGCAACTGAGGGTCAGTGAAACCCAGGACAGGCACAGTACTGAGCTTTCAATGATGGTTTTGAATACAAGATCACAGGAAGAAGTCCACCGCTCGCCAAACGGTGTCTTTGGGTCGTGGTACGGGGCAGGCTTAGCTTTGGGCTTTGTGCTCTTTCGCAAAGGAGGGTAGCCTGCTGTTAAGTCAGTGAGGGGCTTAACGATGCTGGAATAGTTCTTAATGAACCACCTATAGTACCCTGAAAAGCCTAAGAACGAGCGGAGCTGTTTGAGATCACGGGGCACAGGCCAGGTACTTAGGGATTTCACTTTTTCGGGGTCGGACTCAACTCCTTCACTGGACACAATGTGACCGAGGTATCTGACAGAAGGTTGAAAAAATCTGCATTTCTCAGGGGAGAGTTTAAGCCCGTACTCTTTTAGCCAATTAAGAACTTTCATTAAGCGAGCCTCATGTTCTTCGGGCGTCTTGGAGAATACAATGATGTCATCGAGGAACACGATCACCTCAAGAAGATTCATGTCGCCCATGCATTTCTCCATGAGGCGCTGGAACGTGCTGAGGGCGTTTGTAATGCCTTGGGGCATTCTATTGAATTCCCAAAAGCCCATGGGACATACGAACGCCGTCTTTGGTTTGTCCAGCTCCTCTACCTCAATTTGGGAGTACCCCGACTTTAAATCGAGGATGGAGAACCACTGCAAACCAGTCAAGGTGGAAAACGTTTCCTCCAAGTTGGGGAGGGCGTAAGCATCTTTTACAGTCTGCATGTTAAGCTTCCTGTAATCAATACAAAGGCGGACATCGCCATTTTTCTTTCGCACCACTACAATAGGCGAAGAAAACAGGGAAGTGGACACTCTTATCACGCCTGCTTGTTGGAGTTCTTTGAGATGTTTACGGACCGCTTCCAGGTCATTTGGATGTATGGGACGTGCTCTGTGTTTGAACGGTGTTTCATCTGATAATTTGATTGTGTGTTTCACTTGATCCGTTTTGCCAAAGTCAAGATCGTTTTGTGCAAATACTTCGGGCATTTGACTGAGTTTTTCTTTTAGGCACTCTTTCCATTCAGCGCTAATGGGGGAAGAATCAAAGTTGAACTTCAGAGTGGACTTTGGTTCAGTTTTGGACTTTGTAACTTTCACGGAGTGTTCTTGTGATAGGACTAGTTGATATGCATAAATTTCTCCAATGACACACTTGTGAGGGATTGTCACGTCATGTTCTGATTCATTGGTGAGTATTACTGGAACAAGGTAAGGTGCTCTTTCAGGTAAGTCTATGAGACATGGTTCCAAGGTTGTCATAGCCAGGAGCGGCACTGGGGTTAAGCTCCCAGTGCTCATAAAATGCTCCTTATGGTGTGCGTCTTGAAAAGCCTCTGACAACTAAGTCCAACTCCTAGCCTCCCCGTGTGGTTTAGTCTCTAAGCCCGGCGGAACTGCTTTGACTAATAGGAGAAGGGGTGAGGGCGGATCTCTGGTGCCTTAAAACCAGATGCTTCGGGTAGATGGTGGCTCGTCAACCTGGGAAGGTAGCCCATCTAGGGGAAGGTAAATCCTGATTTCAAACCTCCGCTGCCTTGCGGCACACCCGGTCACGGGAAAGGCTTTGGGAGTCAACCCTGAGGAAAAATCCGGAGTCGGAGTCCCTAAGGCAGTCCTCTGTTGTGCTCAACATCGTTCTGGCAGCTCCTGCAACGGCGCTGGTGCCAAACTGTAGCAGCCCTGCTGTTCCTTTGGATTCATCAGTGACGTGGAGAGGGGGGACATGCTGCATGGGCAACATCTTGTCCTCCATATCTTCCTGCCCAGGCTTGAATCCTACCAACGCCCAGCGCTGGAAGGTAGAACACCGGATCACTGGAGAGGACACTCCAGCTTCGCTTTTGGCGTAGACAAAACACGGGGAATGACAGTTACCGGTTATAAGCCACTGCTCAATTGGCGTAGAGCGCGGTGCCAGGGGTTGTTCCCGATGGTGGGAGGGCTCATCGGATCTCACTGGACAGCTACCGCCCGCCTCAAGCTGGGCAGCCCCCAGCCAATAAGTTGTTGTCCCGCCACAGCTTGCTTTCCTCATTGGGTGCATGGGGATGAGGAGAAGTCCAAACAGCAGGCTGAGAATCTTCGCACCAGGCAAGACAAAAAAACAAAAAAGACCAACTCTAAAACTGGGAACTTGGAACGTCCGCACTATAATGACACGACTCGCTGCTAACCTCAAGGACATCAACGACACCAGGAAGACTGCCATCATCAATAATGAGCTGAAGAGACTGGAAGTGGATATCGCCAATCTCCAGGAAACACGGTTGGCTGACGGAGGCACACTGAGAGAGAAGGACTATACGTTCTACTGGCAGGGAAAGGGCAGCAACGAACACAGGGAACATGGAGTGGGCTTCGCAGTGAAGAACACCTTGCTGAAGATGGTGGAACCGGGCAGCAATGGCTCTGCACGACTCCTCACCCTCCACCTGAACACCACTCAAGCCCCAGTCACCCTCGTCAGTGTGTATGCCCCAACACTGACAGCCACACCAGAGGCAAAAGACGAGTTCTACGAGAATATCGCAACAACTGTCAGGATCATCCCCAACTCTGAACAACTCATTCTCCTTGGAGATTTCAATGCCAGAGTGGGTGCTGACCACGACTCCTGGCCCTCCTGTCTTGGACCATTTGGCATGGGCAGGAATGAACGACAACGGACAGCGGCTGCTCGAGTTCTGCACATATCACGATCTGTGCATCACAAACTCGTTCTTCAAGACCAAGCCCCAACACAAGGTTTCCTGGCGACATCCGTGCTCAAAGCACTGGCACCAGCTGGACTTGATCCTAACCAGGCGCACCTCACTGAAGAACGTGCTAATCACCTGTTCGTTCCAGAGTGCAGATTGCGACACAGACCATTCATTGGTGTGTTGCAAGGTCAAGCTGCAGCTGAAGAAATTCCATCATGCTAGACAGCCTGGAAAGGCACGGATTGACACCAGCAAGATGGCCCAACCAGAACTTGTTGAGCAGTTTGCCTCCACCTTTGAGAAGGAACTTGGTGTACCACAAGAAGGAGAATCTGCAAAGCAGAAGTGGGAAGAGCTGTGAAACACCATCCACCGCACAGCCTTGGCTACCTTTGGGAGGAAGACCTCGAAGTCACAGGACTGGTTTGATGCCAAGTTGACCGAGATGACCCCCATCATTGAAGCCAAGCGCTCAGCACTTGCTGAGTACAAGAAGTACCCAAACGAGAAGAATCTCCAGATTCTCAGGGCTGCGAGAAGCAAAGTTCAGCAGACTGCTCGGCGCTGTGCCAACGAATACTGGACTCAGCTCAGCCAAGACATTCAAACCGCTGCCATAACAGGGAACATCCGTGGTATGTATGATGGCATCAAGAAAGCACTTGGTCCGGCTCAAAGCAAGACGGCCCCCCTCAAATCCTCCACTGGGGAGATGATCACAGAAAAGAACAAGCAGATGGAGAGATGGGTGGAACACTACTCTGACCTCTACTCCAGACAGAACACCGTGACACCATCAGCCCTTGATGCCATCGACTGCCTGCCATTCATGGACGAACTTGACGCCGAGCCAACCATCGACGAACTCAGCAAGGCCATTGATAGCTTGGCCGCTGGCAAGGCACCCGGCAACGACGGCATACCCCCCGACCTGATCAAGCACTGCAAGACCGCCCTACTGCTGCCATTGCATGACGTCTTCTGCCAGTGCTGGAAGGAAGGTGCCGTACCACAGGACATGAGGGACGCCAAGATCATCAACCTCTACAAAAACAAAGGGGAGAGAAGCGACTGCAACAACTACAGGGGTATCTCCCTCCTCAGCGTTGTTGGCAAAGTCTACGCACGAGTTGTTCTCGTTCGCCTACAGAAGCTTGCCGAACGTGTCTACCCTGAGTCTCAGTGTGGCTTCCGCGCTGAGCGATCGACGGTCGACATGATATTCTCCATCCGCCCACTCCAGGCGAAATGCAGAGAACAGAACATGCCCCTGTACGTCGCCTTCATCAACCTCACCAAAGCGTTCAAGCTGGTCAGCAGAGAGGGCCTTTTCAAGATCCTGCCAAAGATAGGATGCCCACCAAAGTTGCAAAGCCTCATCAAATTGTTTCACACCAACATGCAGGGGATAGTGCAGCACGACGGCAACGTCTCAGAGCCATTCAACATATGTAGCGGAGTGAAACAGCGCTGTGTACTTGCGCCAACCATCTTTGGGATTTTCTTTGCTATGCTCCTGAGGCATGCCTTCAGCACAGCAACAGAAGGAATCTACCTGCACACAAGATCTGACGGCAGGCTTTTCAACCTCGCCCGTCTGAAAGCCAGAACCAAAGTACGCGAGGCTCTAATCAGAGACATGCTGTTCGCAGACGACGCTGCAGTCGCAACCCACACACAGCAGGAGCTTCAGACCCTGATGGACCGCTTCTCCCAGGCATGCAAGGACTTCGGGCTTACCATCAGCCTGAAGAAGACTAACGTCTTGGCGCAAGGCACGGAAGCACCACCAACCATCACCATCGACGACTACGAGCTGGAGGTCGTGAATCAGTTCACGTACCTGGGGTCCACGGTCAGCAACAACCTCTCCCTTGATACAGAGATCAACAAGAGGATTGGAAAATCAGCCTTCACACTCGCTCGCCTCACCACACGAGTGTGGGAGAATCCCAAACTCTCTGTCAAGACAAAGATGGCAGTGTACAACGCCTGCGTCATCAGCACACTGCTCTATGGGAGTGAGACGTGGACAACATACGCCCGGCAGGAAAAGAGACTGAACTCCTTCCACTTGCGCTGCATTCGCCACATCCTGGACATATTCTGGCAGGACAAAGTGCCCAACACAGAAGTTCTGTCCCGCGCCGGCCTTCCCTCCATGTTCACTCTACTCAGGCAGCGCAGGCTTCGCTGGCTAGGCCACGTTCACCGTATGGAGGATGGCAGAATCCCCAAAGACGTCCTCTACGGAGAACTGGCGACTGGCAGGAGAGACGTTGGCTGCCCACAGCTGCACTTTAGAGACGTCTGCAAGAGAGACATGAAGGCTCTGGAGATCAATACAGAGCGCTGGGAGGACCTTGCAACGGACCGCTCCAAATGGAGAGGCACCCTGACCAGACAGCTCAAGGCGGGTGAAGAGAAACTGACTGCTGCAGCAGATGAAAAAAGGACCCGCAGGAAGAACCGCCACAGACCCAGCAGCACGGAGACCACCCATAAGTGCGACCTGTGTGACAGGGACTGCCATTCGCGCATCGGCCTGTTCAGCCACAGGCGGTGCTGTTCCAGCAGAGTAGACGTTTAGGATTCTCTTCCATGGTCACCATAGACCGACGGAGGCCGACGACCAGGTAAGGCTGACATTAACGGGTGTTCTAACAAAACAGATTTTTCACTGTTGCCGGCTGACACAGCTACAGCGCCATCTAGAACAACTGTTTGGCCTGCAGGAACTAACTGTGGCTCTTTGTTGCGCATGGTCACTAAACCAAGGCTAGTGTCTTTGGACTGTCTGTGCCGTAGCTCAAGGACTTTTAACACTGCCTTATAACCAAGTGACATGGTTGGCTGCAGTTCAGAACATGCATCAGAGTACAGCTCGTAAAGTACATCTAATGTGTTTGTCCCTATTAACACTAAGGACTGATCAGCTGCACGTACATCAAGAACCACTAAGGCAAGTGTTGGCACTTCGGCTTCAATACCGAGAAAGTCTTTTGGGAAAGTGACATGCATTTCAATGTAGCCTAAGTAAGGTACACTCTGACCGTTAGCTCCCTCCACTTCTAACAGCTCAAAAAGTGGCTTAATCTCATGGTTGGATAAGTACTGTCTGTAATAGGACTCAGGGACAGTAGTCACCTGGGAGCCTGTATCTAACAAACAGCTCACAGTACAGCCATTCACTTTCACTTGTGCTGTACTTTTTGTACCAATTAGACCATTAGGAAAGTTAAAGGGGTCTGTTTTGTAGTGTGACTTCAGTTTAGCACGTGTCTTGAATGGAGCTTTTGGTTTGGGATGGGTCATCTCTGAACTAGCCTCTGTTTGTCCCGCAACAGTGGTAGACTTCAGCTTAAAAGAAGATTGGGGGTTCCGACTGCCCCAAATCTGTCTTTTTACTCTTAATTCTTTGCGTTTTGCAGCTACAAGTGCAGGGTTTGGCTCTGACTCACAAGTGGCTACAATATGCCCATCTTCGCCACAGCAGAAGCAATACCATGGTTTGGGCCTAGTATTGGGATGGCTGGACGAAGGTAAGTTTTCAGGTTTGGCATGGTCAGGTTTTTTATTTCCAGACTTCTTAGTTCAGGTTCAGGTTCAGGTTCAGGTTACTTTATTTGTACCCGTGGGTAGATTTGTTTTGCAGTCTGGTGACATCCATATTTACAAGCCACAAATTACATTCAACATAGACACAAACACAGGCACACATGAAATTGACTATAAACATGATAAAAATACTCAATGGCTGCACGGTGGCGCAGTGGTTTAGCACTGTGGCAGCACAGTTTTACCCTCGGCCGGGGGATCGCGGGGATCATGAGATCGTGGGTTCGATCCCAGCCCCCGACCAACAGTGAGCTGTGTGGAGTTTGCATGTTCTCCCCGTGTTGCGCGGGTTTACTCCGGGATTTCTCCGGTTTCCTCCCGCACACCAAAAACATGTAGGTTTAGGGCGCTCGCGCACGCAGCGACCAGCAGCCGGTGGCTTGTCACCAGACTGCAAACCAAGTCTACCTACGGGTACAAATAAGTAACAAAAAAAAAAAAAAAAAAAAAAAAGGCTCCATCAATCAGGGTATAAAAAGACAAAGTGATGAGAGAAAAAAAGTTGAGTCTTTCTTTGGTGGTGCTTGTTTCTTTTGTTTCACGACAGCAGCTAATTGGCTTTTTAGATCAGCGACTTACTTTTTCAGTTCTTTCAGACTGTCAGACTCTACTTCACTATTTGTACTTGTTTCGGTGACTGTTTGTTTGTAGGAGGCTGCTTTTGGTTTTGTGGCGCCCAAGTGTTTTTTCATGCGTGTGTTTTTAACTTCTTGTCTGTTTTCGAAAGTGCGAAGGTGAAGCAATAATTCTGCCTACGCAGGTGGGTGTTTATCTTTTAGTTTCAGCTGTAGCTCCTATAGCAGATTATCATCCCAGCAGCCTCTGTTAAACTGCTTAAGAAGCTGTCTGTCCACTTCCTGTGGCTCTAGACCGCCTCTACGCACTGTGAGATTGAGCACCACCTGCAAACAATGCAGATATGCAGAGGGTTTTTCTCCAATATTTTTGGAAAGTGTTCATGAATTGCACAAGCAGTTCCTCACCGTCTTCAACAGTCCAAAAAGCTGAGTCCAAAAGCTTGAGATAGTCGGCAGAGGTGGCTTCAGGCCCAAGAGGGCGAATAACATCAGATGCAGGAGCAAGAAGACTTTCAAAGATCCTGCGAGATTTTTCCAAGTCAGACAAAGAAGTATCTTCCATCATCAGGTCAACATGTGAACGCCATGTTTCATAATCAGCTTCAGTATACGGTCTTGGCGTTTTGCCACAGAAAGCTCTGATTCTCAAGGAGGAATGGGCGTTTGACGGCTTCTCTGCATTTTTAATGCAGAGATTTTCTGAACCTCGGGTGGGTTAAAATCAGCTGGACTCAACATCTGAGGTGTTAAGTTTGGTCTAAGAGGGCTTTGAAAGAGTGCTTGAGTGGTTTTAGGGATGCGAGGCACTTCAACTTGGAGTGGAGGAGAGACTCCACTTTGTGTGGGTTCTACAGTAGGGAAAGCAAGATCAGCGTCAGCAGAGACCGTTTCAGCTGTCTCAGCAGCTTCAATAGACTTCCCTATTGTGGATATAACCTCCCGCAACACCTCTTCAAAACCTTTTCCACTTAGCTTAGCTAAACCCCTCAGGTTGCTAAGATAAGTCTCAGTAACACTGCCCCCTACAGTTTTAGTGTAGACATCGGTTAGAGCTTGAATGCAGTACTTAACCTCGGATTGTCAGTGGATTGAAAGGAGCACGGCAACGTAGGTGCTAATGCTTCAATGCTTAATCCAGACTCAAACTTTACAATATGACTTTTGTCAAAGTCAGATGAGTTATCATTAATACTGAGCACCCTACGGATAGTGCCATGTTTCTCTAGAAACTCAAAAACCTCTGTGTCTCTTTCTTTATCAATGACACCACTGACAATGACTGCGTTAGGAATTTTAACACCATTCTTTTCCACAAAATCTATTTTGGCCGTATATCAACTGTTTAGTCAGGGGTCAAAACAGAATCCTGATCTGTTGTGCCACACTCCAGGCTCCTGGCTGCGCTCGCCAAATTTTTCTGTGTGTCCCTCACTAACACCTACTCACTTTAGGTGTAGTACCCTTTTCGGTTCCACCTGGGCAAAGGGATAATTGGGCCAGATCAGAAGATTACAGGTTCATAGGAGCCTGGGAGGTGCAACAACAAATGACAATTACACACTGTGTATAGAACTTGCAACTATATATATTTTTACAAATATGTACACATAAACAAAAAAAATACAGCCCTTGTCACAATAAAAAACTAGAAAAGCACTCGGAGAGCGCAGACCTCCGCCAAGCGCCACAGTTCCCCCCATACAGTGCTTGTGTGTACGTTTTCAGATTCCTTGACCATGAAAACATATGACTAGCAATTGGGATTCACAATGATAGGATTAGTGGTTCAGTAGTTATTGACGAAAATGGCATTTTCTGTAATGGCGGTTTAGCGCCACAGTTCCCCCCATACAGTGTTTGTGTGTACGTTTTCAGATTCCTTGACCATGAAAACATATGACTAGCAATTGGATTCACAATGATAGGATTAGTGGTTCTGAAGAGGATGATAAAATAAAGGCAGCGTTGGATTTTTAATAGCTTTATTATCATCCGCCTTCATCAGAACTCGGCTCCAGCCCATAGTGTGAGCAGGCTGAAGCCGAATTCCTCAGGCTCTCAAAGAGGAGACAGTGTGTGTGTCTCGCAGCAGATGCAGAATCAGAGTGAGAGAATGAGAGGGTTTGCGTTACAGAGTTGCAGCATATATACTCGACTACAACAATACATCAAGGGCATACCCCAGCAGTTGGTATGATCAAAGAGATAACAGAACAGGCATAAGACATTTGCATTTGAGAGACATATTGATCTCAGTCCCTAGGTCACAGTGAGGACAGGACGCATGAGCACAATGCATGAAAGGCAACATCAACATCACAGAAGTGAGCCAGATGAAACGAGTCTGCCTGTAGACATCAATACACATTTCACTGTTCTGTTATTTGCTCTAGCCGAGCGCTGTGTTTGACCAGTCTGTTTGTGGGGGTTACACAAAAGCACATCTACATATCAGTAGTGCAGCAGAAAAAACCAAGAGAAGAGAGCTGAGTGTCCTTAATCTGTTGTGGGGGTTAACCGAACCGCCACAGTTCAGTAGTTATTGACGAAAATGGCATTTTGCATAATGGCGGTTTTCTTGTGGACGGTGATCCGGATGACCACCAAAATGTAATCATCTGTAGGATACCCCATTTCTGACAATCTGTGAAAATTTCATGAAAATCCGTCCATAACTTTTTGAGTTATCTTGCTAACAAACAGACAAACCAACGCCGATGATCACATAACCTTCTTGGCAGAGGTAATTAAAAATAAAATACCCAAAATGTATTTACAATATTTACAGTTTCTAGAGTCCTTTCCAGGTGATCAATTAGACCACTTCTAGTGGTCAAGCTGATTCGGACTTCGGCTCGCCATCCAGATCTGGAGAATCACTCTCTTCTGGTCCAACCAGTCCAAACAAAAAAACCCTGACCACGCTAGGTGACACGTGCGTCAATGGGATTCCCACGCTCAACGGCGTCGACAGCCTTTGTATTCCAATCAATTTCAAGGGTTTTATCCGGCCAAAGGCTGCTACTAGCACGTTAGCTCTCCGTGTCAGCAAGGAGTCGCGCTTCCTCGTTGGTGTCTCTGCCGTGACTGAAATCGTTCTGCAGATCACACCAAAACCGAGCGAGAAAGTGCGTGACCCCGTTGGCTGGCAGAACCCCATTGGCTGTAGCTGCCCAGCTAACAACGCAGCCATTGGTCACCCAAAACGCCAAATAAAACTATCGGGAATGTTATCAAAACTTTCCAAAGAATGTTCCTAACTATTTATAAACATATATTTATGAACTTATATTTGTCTATATATTTATCTCCAAAATATCCCTTCCCATTGTGAAATGAGTGTTTGTTTGTTTTTTTAAAACTTTATCGATATTTACAATTTTATTCGTGTTTTTAACACTGGGTTACAGACGCCTGGGTCGGAGAGTGATGCTGACGAGAGTGATGCTGACGAGAGTGACGCTGACGAGAGTGACACTGAGAACCCCGGGGGAGAGCAGCCACAGCCGGACTTGGAGATGACGCAGCAGAGCGCCTGGGACAAGGGTGCTGAGAGCAGCAACGAAGCGCCTGGGTCAGAGAATAATGCCGAGGAGAGGGACGCTGAGAGCCCCAGAAGAGAGCAGCTATGACTAGGCACAGAAACAGTGCAGCAAAGTGCCCGGGACGAGGGTACTGGGAGCAGCGGCGTGGTGCCTGGATCGGCAGATGATGCCGGCGAAAGTGATGCTGTGAACCCTGAGAGTGAGCAATGGCAGCTGTGTACGGAGGCAGCGCAGCGGGGTGCCTCAGATGACAGAGAGGAGGCGCCGGGCACCGTAGAGGTTGGGCAGAGTCTCAGAGCCAGAGCTCCATGCGCCTTGGACGAGGGGGCTGGGTGGTATGGTGAGGTGCCGACAAGCAGGCTTCGGGTCTCCCCGGAGTTCGGCCACAGGGGACCGGAGTGTTTGGAGCCACAACAGCGGTGCTGAAAGCGGTCAGGAGCGGACCAACGAGCACAGAGGGACGGCGTGCCGGACAGCAACACTGTGGGTCCCAAGGAGTGAGGCAGTCGGTGGTAAAGAGAGACATTATTGCAAGAGAGGTTGTCTTTGATCCCAGAGGCAGACGGCGGTCAGGAGTACACATGCCATGGGGCTGCCTTGGGCCTCCAAGCTGGTCTTATCTTTGGCGGCCAGGGGCATGCATAATTTGGGGTCCCAAATTATGGGGGCCGGTGTTACCTCTGGCTGCCGGTGGACATACAGTGGGGCAAAAAAGTATTTAGTCAGCCACCAATTGTGCAAGTTCTCCCACTTAAAAGATGAGAAAGGTCTCCAATTTTCATCATAGGTATACCTCAACTATGAGACACAAAATGAGAAAAAAAAATCCAGAAAATCACATTGAAGGATTTTTAATGAATTAATTGGTAAATTCCTCGGTAAAATAAGTATTTGGTCACCTACAAACAAGCAAGATTTCTGGCTCTCACAGACATGTAACTTCTTCTTTAAGAGGTTCCTCTGTCCTCCACTCGTTACCTGTATTAATGGCACCTGTTTGAACTCGTTATCAGTATAAAAGACACCTGTCCACAACCTCAAACAGTCAAGACTCCAAACTCCACTATGGCCAAGACCAAAGAGCTGTCAAAGGACACCACAAACAAAATTGTAGACCTGCACCAGGCTGGGAAGACTGAATCTGCAATAGGTAAGCAGCTTGGTGTGAAGAAATCAACTGTGGGAGCATTTATTAGAAAATGGAAGACATACAAGACCACTGATAATCTCCCTCGATCTGGGGCCCCACGCAAGATCTCACCTTGTAGGGTCAAAATGATCACGAGAACGGTGAGCAAAAATCCCAGAACCACACAGGGGGACCTAGTGAATGACCTGCAGAGAGCTGGGACCAAAGTAACAAAGGCTACCTGTCATGGCGGCCGCTGGGCCGTCATCAGCTCCAGCTGCGCACACACCTGCCGCCAATAACCAGCAGGCTTTAAAAGCTGGTGTCACTGACTGCTCTGCACGGAGTCATCTGTCTTCTTCGCCACGCAACGCGTCACGGACACGGCCTCAAGCCAGAGCTACTACAAAGCCTCTTCGCCAAGCCATGTCAAGTAAGCATCAGCAAACCTTACCTTGTCAAAGTAATTTCCCCTGTGCACAGGTGGACCTCCCTGGCGGCGGACTCGTCTCCCATGACAACAGGGCTTCTCCTCCTCCTCCTTGGATCTCCCCCTCATCATCACGACGCCAAGCTCCACGCTCACCAAGCCACACCAAGCCACGGAGCGGACAGAAGTCTCACAGCAGCACCTGCAAGTAAGCAGCACACATCATAATTCCCCTTTGCTGCGAGCTGCATTAATCCCCTGTGCTTGTGTGTTTCCAGGGTTGCCAGGTCGCAGCGAGACTCGCTCAGCTCCAGCTGTCTGTCAGCATCACACTCACCCACACATCCACACACACACTAACCTCACTGGGTTAATAAATAATTGTCTATAACTCTACTCGTGTCAGTGTCTGTCTCCTGGGTCAAGCACTGATGTCAGTACGACTCCGTCAAGACGACCCAGCAGACAGCGCGCTGACGCGCCGTCTTAGCACTCTTAGCGCACAAGTAGATCTAATTGCCCATCAACAGACGGTTATTCTTAATCAATTAACCCAGATTAATAGCCGGCTGGATCGCCTGGATGGACACCAGGCGTTCCCCCCGGCCGCCGGGGCCTCACCAGCCCCTGACAACCCACCTACTAGCCAAACACACCAGCCTCCTTCACCTCGCCTCACTCCCGTGCCAACCCCCACCCGCTTCAGCGGAAGACTTGGGGAGGCACGGGGTTTCTTGCTACAGTGTGAAACAGTTTTTCACCGCGTCCCGGGAGATTTTCCCACAGATCATAGCAAGATTGGGTACATCTCTAACCTGCTTGAGGGGAGGGCGCTAGCTTGGGCGTACGCGATTATGGCTAAACCCAGTTATGCCCATTTAACATACCAGCAATTCGTAGCAGAGTTTTTTGAGATTTTTGACCATACTGACCGGGACGCAGTGTTAACAGACGGTTACTTAATCTTCGGCAGGGCAGCAAATCCGCCGCCGATTTCGCCGTAGACTGTGGAGGTGGGATGGGAGGATTCTGCTCTCTGCAGTATTTTTCTCCACAGTCTTAGCTCAGAGCTGAGAGATGAGCTAGCAACACGGGATAAGCCAGACAGATTAGGTGAACTGATCTCACTCACCATTAGTTTGGACAACAGGCTGAAGGAGCGGGCGGCCGAACGTAGGGCTGCCAGCCGCTTGGTTAAACCACGCCCCCGCTCCTCCCGGCCATCTCTCCCGGATCTGCCCCCGCAGGGGGAACTTCCGGGGCAGGAGGAAATGATTATTGGGCAATCGGGTGTTTCGGCGGCTGAGAGACAGCGCCGAAGGGATCTGGGCCTATGTTTCTACTGTGGTAGTGAGTCCCACGGGGTAGCTGAATGTACCAATCGGAAAAGGGGAGGGCCGTGGGTTACAGTAGGGGGATTCACGGACGTTAATCGGAAAAAGCCCCTCACCAGTTGCCTTATCCCCATCAGATTAATTTATAAACACAGGGAACACGTGACACATGCCCTCATTGATTCTGGAGCTGAGCAAAGCTTCATTTCAGGAGACCTGGCAACCCATCTGGGCCTCAGCCCCTTCGCCCGTCTGTCAACCTCATTACGCTGTCAAAGGCTTCGCTAACCACTGTCTCCCACCAGACGGCCCCTGTGTCAGTGATTATTTCTGGAAATCATAGGGAGGAGATCCGGTTTTTGGTGTTGCCTATCTCCTCACCTGTGATCCTGGGTTACCCATGGCTATGACTTCACAACCCCACTTTCGACTGGCAAGCAGGAAACATCATTGCGTGGAGCACCTTTTGTCTCAGTGCCTGCCTCCAGTCTGCAGCATGTGCCCCCTCGGTATCGATGACCCCTCCCACGACACCGCCCTCGGACCTGTCCAAGGTACCAGAGGTCTACCATGATCTGGGAGCGGTTTTCAGCAAATCACGGACGCTGTTCCTCCCCCCCCCCCACCCCTACGACTGTGCAATCAACCTCAGGGCAGGGGCCCTGCTCCCGGCAAGTCGATTGTATAGCCTGTCTGCTCCGGAGCGTGAGGCCATGGACACGTACATTAAGGAGTCCCTCAGCTCTGGAATCATTCGACCATCTTCCTCGGCAGTGGGGGCAGGTTTCTTCTTCATGGGAAAGAAGGATGGCTCGCTACGTCCTTGTATCGACTTCCGGGGGCTCAATGAAATTACCATCAAGGACAAATACACGCTGCCCCTAATGAACTCGGCCTTTGACTCTCTCCAGGGGGCATCATGGTTTACGAAGCTGGACCTTCGCAACGCTTATCACCTGGTGTGCATTAAGGAGAGCGATGAGTGGAAGACGGCGTTCCGGACCCCAAGAGGCCACTTTGAGTACTTGGTGATGCCATTTGGGTTGACCAACGCTCCGGCCGTCTTCCAGCGCTTAATCAAGTCCCTCCGGGACTTTCTGAACTCCTTCGTGTTTGTTTACTTGGATGACATCCTGATCTTTTCACGCACGTTGGAGGAACACCAGGTGCACATTAGACGGGTCCTGCAGCGCCTCCTGGAGAACCAGTTATTTGTCAAGGTCGAGAAGTGTGAGTTTCACACCAGCTCAACGTCCTTTTTGGGGTTTATTGTTGCACACAATCAGGTGCTCCCTGACCCAGCCAAGGTCAAGGCGGTGGTGGATTGGCCCACTCCCACATCCAGGAAACAGTTGCAGGGGTTTTTGGGATTCGCCAACTTCTACCGCCGTTTTGTGCCGAATTTTGGGATCATCGCCCGGCCCCTGACCAGCCTCACGTCCCCCAAGACCCCCTTTCGCTGGAGCGAGGAAGCGGCTGAAGCGTTCGGGAAGATGAAGAAGGAGTTCGCCTCTGCCCGCATCCTGACCCAGGTGGACCCGGCCCTGTAGTGCTTGGTGGAGGTGGACGCCTCGGATTCTGGAGTTGGGGCGGTCCTCTCTCAATGCTCCCCTGTGGATGGGGTGATCTGGCCGTGCGCCTTCTTTTCCCACCGCCTAACACCTGCTGAGAGGAACTATGGCATCGGTGACAGGGAGCTGCTGGCAGTGAAGCTCGCCTTAGAGGAATGGAGGCACTGGCTGGAGGGGGCTGCCCAGCTGTTCGTCGTCTGGACGGATCACAAAAACCTAGATTATCTCCGGACGGCTAAACGGCTGAACTCCCGCCAGGCCCGCTGGTCTCTCTTCTTTGGCCGGTTTAATTTCACAATCACCTACCAGCCAGGGAGCAAGAACACTAAGCCGGACGCCCTCTCCAGGCAGTTCGAGGCAGAGACTGTTGGAGATCAGGAGGAGACCATCCTGCCTTCATCCTGTGTGGTGGGCTCCCTCGTGTGGGAGATCCAGGACAGAGTCAGGAGGGCGCAGGAGACTGAGCACGACCCAGGTGGGGGTCCCCCGGGCCGTTTGTTCGTCCCCTCTTCGGTCAGGAGCGAGGTCATCCAGTGGGGTTATGCTTCTAAGCTGGCGTGCCATCCAGGAATCGCTTGCACGGTCGACCTGCTTCAGAGAGCCTTCTGGTGGCCAGGGCTGAGGAAGGACATCACCAGCTATGTCCTGGCCTGCGCCCAATGCACCACCGGGAAATCGTCATCTCCCCCCCCCCCCCGGCAGGTCTTCTCCATCTTCTGCCGGTCCCTTCCCGCCCCTGGTCCCATGTGGCTTTGGATTTTGTGACTGGCCTACCCCCTTCTGGTCACTTCACCTCGGTCCTGACTATAGTGGACAAGCACTCATGTCACTACCATCAGTAACACACTACGCCGCCAGGGACTCAAATCCTGCAGTGCCAGACGTGTCCCCCTGCTTAAGCCAGTACACGTCCAGGCCCGTCTGAAGTTTGCTAGAGAGCATTTGGATGATCCAGATGAGGATTGGGAGAATGTCATATGGTCAGATGAAACCAAAATAGAACTTTTTGGTAAAAACTCAACTTGTCGTGTTTGGAGGAGAAAGAACACCATACCTACTGTGAAGCATGGGGGTGGAAACATCATGCTTTGGGGCATGACAATGATCCCAAACACACCGCCCGGGCAATGAAGGAGTGGCTTTGTAAGAAGCATTTCAAGGTCCTGGAGTGGCCTAGCCAGTCTCCAGATCTCAATCCCATAGAAAATCTTTGAAGGGAGTTGAAAGTCCGTGTTGCCCAGCGACAGCCCCAAAACATCACTGCTCTAGAGGAGATATGCATGGAGGAATGGGCCAAAATACCAGCAACAGTGTGTGAAAACCTTGTGAAGACTTACAGAAAACATTTGACCTCTGTCATTGCCAACAAAGGGTATATAACAAAGTATTGAGATGAACTTTTGTTATTGACCAAATACTTATTTTACTGAGGAATTTACCAATTAATTCATTAAAAATCCTTCAATGTGATTTTCTGGATATTTTTTTTTCTCATTTTGTCTCTCATAGTTGAGATATACCTATGATGAAAATTGGAGACCTCTCTCATCTTTTAAGCGGGAGAACTTGCACAATTGGTGGCTGACTAAATACTTTTTTGCCCCACTGTAGGTGTGACTTAAATATTCTTGATGTAAATATGCATATATACTCTGCTGGTGTCAAACAATGTGGGCTACATAGACAACTGGAACTCATTTTGGGGAAAACCTGGTCTTATTAGACGAGACGGCGTCAATCCCTCTTTGGATGGTTTGTCTCATTTATCTAACAATCTGGCATCATTTTTATCCAAATTTCCATAACCTTGACAACTCAGAATTGGAACCACGAAGCAGAGTCGCAGTCTTACACGCCTCTCTGCAGCTCCTCTTCATCCGCCACCCCTCAACTTAGCCCCTGTCTTCCCCATCAGAGAATCATTGTCTGCTCCCTCCAAAGTAAATAAAAAATATTATGTATAAGCATCCCAAAGAGATTAAACCAAAAGTTGGTAAAACTCAAATTAAACATGAAGTCTCCAAATTTAATGATTTGGCCTCTCTTCCTCCTCATAATTTAAAAATTAAATGCGTTTTGTTAAATATTAGGTCTCTAACTCCCAAGTCTCTGCTAGTCCATGATCTGTTAATTGATCATCAGATTGATTTAAAATCCCTTCCAGAGACTTGGTTAGGCAAAGAGGATTATGTTGGTTTAAATGAATCAACTCTCTCTGGTTATTTAAACTGTCAAAATCCCAGAAGTTCTGGTCACGGAGGAGGAGTAGCAACAATTTACCATTCCAAATTACTAGTTAATGTAAAGCAAAAAACACGTTTTAATTCCTTTGAGGGCCTGGTCCTCAGTATTGGGCACGTTAGCAATTTTAGGTTAAACCCAATTTTATTTGCCATAGTTTATCATCCTCCCTCAGCCTACTCGGAATTTTTATCCAAATTTGCCGAATTCTTAGCTGATTTAGTGCTGCTATCAGATAGAATAATTATAGTAAGGGACTTTAATATACATGTAGATGTAGATAGTGATTGTCTTAATATGGCATTTAATTCAATATTAGACTCGATGGGGTTTTCTCAGAAAGTAGGAAATTCTACCCATTATCTCCACCACACATTGGACCTTGTTCTGACATATGGCATAGAAATAGAAAATCTTGTAGTGTCTCCTCATAACCCTGTACTGTCAGACCATTGTCTGTTAACCTTTGATTTTACTATTTCTGACTATTTGGCTCCTAAAGAAAGATATTACTACAGCAGATGCCTCTCAGATGATGTTGTTACCAAATTTATGCAGATTGTTTCCTATATGCCACGTGTCAACACAACAGAAATAAGCTATAGACAGCTTGCTCCTTCTGTAACTGATAGCATGGTAGATAGTGTTACAGCTTCTCTGCATCAGACTCTAGACATAGTGGCCCCTTTAAAAAAGAAAAAGGCTAATCAGACATTTGTAACTCCTTGGTTCAACACAGAAGCTCATAGCTTAAAACAGAAGACTCGTCAATTAGAAAGAAAATGGAGCTCCACTAATTTAGATGAAATCTATTTAGCTTGGAGATATCATCTTTTAATTTATAAAAAATCTCTTAGAAAAGCTAGAGCAAGTTATTATTCTGCATTAATAGACGAGAACAAGAATAATCCCAGGTTATTTTTCAGCACTGTAGCCAGGCTGACAAAGAGTCAGGACTCTGTCAATCCTAGCATTCCCTTAGAGCTTACTCGTCAGGACTTTATGAACTTTTTCAATAATAAAATTTCATCTATCAGAGATAAAATCAGTCAGATTCTTCCCACCGTTAACTTAAATACAGTAACTACTACAACTCCTTCAACTGATATCTGTTTGGATGAGTTTACTCCAATTGACCTTTTAGAGTTAGATAAAATAATTGCCTCATCGAAGTCTTCAACTTGTCTTTTAGACACTATTCCTACCAGGTTATTTAAAGAAGTCTTCCCATTAATTGTATTCTGTCCTGATAATACGGCTGGGTATTGTAGACAGATAGCGAACAATAAAGACAGCAGGCTGATTCCAGGTTGACTGATTTACTGAAATCGTTTTTGTCTTGTTTGTTTTGTAAAACTGAAACACAATGAAACATACATAATACAGAATGTTACATAAGAAATAATAATACAACACTCTGTATATAAACAGTTTCTCTTATTACAGGCACTTAACTCAGGTAAGTAATTTGCTTTACAGATTCAAACTAAGGTAAGTATTACAAAATTATACTAGCACATTTTTATTTTACAGAGGACAGCTACACAGCTAAGTAAGCAGGTAAGCATAGCCAAATGAATAGCTAACTAGCTTTCACACGAAGCACCATTACAACACAATATAACTTGGGCTAACAAAGGGCTAAATGACTCAGCAGTTAGCTAAGTACCATTGCAAACGATTAGCCATTAACACCTTTTAATCGCGATCTTTTTATAGCTTAAATTTAGCATTTTTAACATCATATTCCAAACTATGGTCATCTTAAACAAGTATTACAACAATTTTCAGCATTAACTTACTGTTGGTTCCACTCCTAGGTTAGTACAACCAAATTTCTGGCGAGCACATTTTCACATTGCTTTCATCATGGCAGATTGAACAAAGAAAGGGTTTATGCAGGAAACAGGAAGTAGCTACAATTAAAGGTGCAGTAACGCAAACCACCACTAGAGGGAACATAACCCCACCCAATATCTGACAGGTCAGCACACTCCCCGCTTGGTATACATGTATACCACTATTTACTCTTCTCTAGTGACATCAATAGCACAACATCAGAGATGGGTCTAAGGTACTCTTTAACTACCCCTTGGCTAGAGGTCTTAACTGTGACCTTACGGACCTTGTTGTCTGAACTAGGAATGGCCTTAACTATTCGCCCTAGAGGCCACATGTTGCGCTTTGCTTGATTGTCCTTTATCAAAACAATGTCACCTTCCTGGAGACTGGACTTCTCGGAGGTCCACTTCCTCCGTGGTTGAAGTGTGGCCAGGTACTCCGACCGCCACCTCTTCCAGAAGGAGTCCACCAAGCTCTGGACCTGGCGCCACTGGACCTGGCTGAGGTGATCCAGGTCGAAGTCTCCCAGGGGTGCAGGACTGACACTCGCCTTCTGGGTGAGCAGAGTGGCAGGTGAGAGGATTTCAGGTACCTCTGCATCGTTGGAGACTGGGACTAGCGGGCGTGCATTCATGATAGCCATAACCTCAGCCATCAAGGTTGTAAGGACTTCATGAGACAGTCGGGTAGCACCATCCTTCGCAAGCAGTCCATCCAGTATGCGTCTTGCCACTCCAATTAACCTCTCCCAGGCTCCACCCATGTGTGAAGAATGGGGAGCATTGAAGGTCCATGTACATCCCTGCTCTTGCAGATAGTTCTTGATCTCAGGATCGTCAGTGTTGATTTGAAGCTCGCGGCATGCACCAATGAAATTAGTGCCTCTATCCGACCTTAAGTGTTTGACAGGTCCACGGATGGATAGGAAACGCCTCATGGCGTTGATGAAGCTTGAGGTCGACATGGATTCAATAACCTCAAGGTGCACCGCTCTGGTGCTCAGGCAAGTAAAGATGACTGCCCACCTTTTGCTTTCAGCGGCACCACCTCGTGTCCGCCGAGTGGTGACAGTCCATGGGCCAAAGACGTCGAGCCCTACGTGAGTAAAGGGGGGATCCGTTGCCAGCCTATCTGCCGGCAGATCTGACATCTTCTGCACTTCTCTCCGTCCTCTCAACTTCCTACAAGTAACACATTTGAAAATGATGCTGGAGATGAGCTTCCTACCTCCTACTATCCAAACACCAGCGGTACGCAGTGCACCCTCTGTGAAGTGCCGACCCTGGTGGGCTACTTTGTCATGGTAGTGTCGGACCAGGAGAGTGGTCACATGATGGCCGGCTGGTAGGATGAGTGGGTGTTTCTCTTGGTCTCCCAAGTCTGCCCTGCGTATCCGACCTCCGACTCTGATCAATCCATTCTCATCGATGAAGGGGTCAAGCTTTGCAAGGGAGCTTTGACAGTGCACTGTGGAACCCTGAATTAAGCATTTCAGCTCCTCTTCATAAACATCCTCCTGTACAGCCTTGAAGATTTTTGTCTTTGCTTGGGACCGCTCTGTGGCAAGAAGCCGGCTGCATTGATGCCATCCCTTGCAACCATCACTATTCTCTCCAGAGAAAGACTTGGCTACATGAACAAGAAGTGCCATACCTCTTACTAGGCTCTTCCAAGAAGAGAAGCGTTCAAATCTTTCTGAGCCAAGAGGCTGTTCTGTGACTTTGGTAAGTAGACAGGTGGCTTGTGGCCTAACTTCTTTGTCTGTGTCTGCATCAACAAGCTCAAACGTTTCAGCCTCCTCAACCTTATCCGTGGCTGACTGCCTGAGAAACTGGGGACCGAGCAACCAGCTGGAAGATGAAAGTTGAGCTGCTGAAAGTGGTCTGGTTCCCTGGTCTGCAGGGTTCTGGTCTGTCAAGATGTACTGCCACTGTTCTGGTTCAGTAGATCCACGAATGCGAGCTACTCGGTTAGCTACGTAGGTGTAGAACCTTCGTGAACTGTTGTGAATGTAGCCCAGACAATGCGGCTGTCAATGAAGAACTTGACTGCCTGTAGCTCTATGTCTATCTCAGACTGGATCACTTCTGCCAGCTCAACGGCCAAGACAGCTGCACACAACTCCAGGCGTGGAATGGTGTGCATGGGGTAAGGTGCAAGTTTTGATTTACCCATAACAAATCCTACGTGCCATCTTCCTTCAGAATCTAAGGCACACAGGTAAGCTATGGCAGCTATCGCTAGTGTTGAAGCATCTGCGAAAACACAGAGTTCTATCCTGTTACAGCATGACAAGGAGGTAGGTAGGTATGATCTGCTAATGCAAAGCTGCTCCAGGTCTGTTAAGGAGTTGATCCATGTTCTCCAGTGTGCCTCTTTCTCTGGTGGGAGAGGCGTGTCCCACTCATACTGTTCAGAGGAGATGTCTCTCACCAATGCCTTTCCCTGGACAGTGATGGGAGAAGCGAATCCAAGGGGATCGTAAAGACTGTTTATGGTGGACAGCATGCCTCTCCGACTAAATGGCTTAAGGTCTCTTGAGACTCGGAATGTGAAGCTGTCAGTCTGGAGCACCCAGTTCAGGCCTAAGCTCCTTTGAAGGGGCAATGGGTCTGCTCCCAGATCGAGATCTTTCAGGTCACTTGCTCGTTCCTCCACTGGGAAAGCCTCCATGACCCTCGGACTGTTTGAGGCGATCTTGTGGAGTTTTAAGTTGCTCTCAGCTAGCAGAGCCTTGGTTCGCTGCAGGAGATCGATCACCTCATGCTCCTTGGCCAATGACGTGAGCCCATCGTCGACGTAAAAGTTCCTGAAGATGAACTCCTTTGCATCACTACCATACTCAGCTTCTCCTTGCTCTGCAGCTCTCCTCAGCCCATAAGTCGCTACTGCTGGAGACGGGCTGTTGCCGAATACATGCACAGTCATCCAGTAGTCAATGATGTCCTTGTCTGGATCATTGTCTTTGTGCCAGAGAAACCTGAGGAAGTGGCGGTGGTCCTCTCTGACCTTGAACCCATAGAACATTTGCTCTATGTCGGCGGTAGCAGCAATTTGTTCTCTTCTGAACCGTAATAGGACTCCTATTAGTGTGTTGTTCAGGTTGGGTCCACTGAGAAGCACATCATTCAATGATGTCCCCTTGTACTCCGCGCTGGAGTCAAATACAACTCTTATTTTTCCCGGCTTCTGGGGGTGGTATACGCCAAATGTCGGCAGATACCAGCACTCCTGCCCGAGCTGTAGTGGAGGAGCTGGCTCGGCCTGTTGGTTGTCAATGACCTTTTGCATAAAATCAAAGAAGTGCCGTTTCATGTCAGGTTTCTTCCTGAATGAGCGTTGGAGGGATTGGAGTCTTTGAGCAGCCTGCTCTCTGTTGCACGGAAGACGCTTACGAGGAGTATGAAAGGGTAGTGGCGCCACCCAGTGGTTTTCATTGTCCATATACACCTCGTCTTCCATTATTCTCAGAAACTCACTGTCATCTACTGACATGGCTGGTTTGTTGTCGGCTGGTGTTGTCTGGAACACACTTTCACCAAGACCATCCCTACATGTCTCTGGAATGGCTTCCTCACTGCGAGTTGGGAACTGAAGGCTGCACTGAATCGGTTCACTGGGTCTCTCCTTGATGTGAATGCTGTTAGTGCAGGGCTTAAAGAAGGAAGGGCGTCCATTTTGGAGGACATAGGTCTTATAAGCATTGACTTCCTGAGTCTTGTGAGCGCCACCCAGACACAGCTCTCCCACTATGACCCAGCCGAGATCAAGGCGCTGAGCGTATGGCGAGTTGTGTGGTCCGTTGCGCTGCTCTCGCACCTTGTGCAAGCTCAAAACATCTCGGCCTAGTAGCAGAAGAATGGGTGCACTGTTGTCAAGTGCAGGGATTTTGTCAGCCACTGGTCTGAGGTGAGGGAAATATTGTGCGCACTCAGGGGTCGGGATCTCTGACCGGTCACCAGGTAAGTATTCACACTCCAGCAATGTGGGCAGTGTGACCTTGGTCTTCCCATCGAGAGATTCCACAATGATGTTGGTTGCTTTCCTTCCTGCAGTCTCCACTCTGCCTGAGCATGTTTTTAGCGTGTAGGGGGATGCCCTGCTGTTAATACCCAACAAACTGAAGAACTCAGATTTCACTAAAGACCTATTGCTTTGGTCATCGAGTACAGCATATACTATGTGAGACTTGCTTGGATTATCAGCATGGGAAACCTTGACCAAGCAGATTTTAGAACAGGATCTAGGCTGGGGTGCATCGCCACATATCTCTGTGCACTTAGAAGTGACAACAGGAGTTGCTGCAACTTCACTCTCCCCGCTTTGCTCCCTTCCTTGCTCCCCGCTCTGGTCATTCCCAGGTGAGTGCCCAGCCTGCCCATGAGGCAACCATGGTGCTGGACCAGGATGCATCGCTGAAGTGTGCTTGTCACTCTCACACTCTCTGCATTTGAGTGCGGTCTTACAGTCTTTGGCAATGTGCTTGGTGCTGGCACAACATCTAAAGCAGATCGAGTTCTCCTTTAAGTACGCTTTCCTCTCATCCAGGTGCTTTCCTCGGAACCCACGGCATTTTGTGAGCGGATGTGGTTTGTCGTGGATTGGACATTCTTTGTCCGGTTCAGTTTTCTTCACAGATGTGCTGTCCTGAGATGCACCACCTGCGGCTGTGACATCAGTTTTCCTCACTGTTACAGCGGATTTGTAGATGTGTTTTTGGTCTTTCTCACCTTTTGACTGCTTGGGAGTAGAGGAAAGGTTGAATGCGAAACTGGAGTCATTGCGAGTCTTAGCTTGAGAACATACAAATTCCACAAAGTAGCTGAATGGTGGGAAAGGCACATGATAAACTTCCTTGTACCTGGATCCCTGTGTCATCCAGCGTTCACGAAGTGAGAATGGAAGCTTCTCCACAATTGGATTTACCCCTCGAGCTGTATCAAGATACATGAGCCCAGGTAAGAATCCCTCTGACTTAGCAGCTTATAGCTCTTTTAACAAGTCTCCTAACTCTCTGAGCTTGTGTGTCTCTTTGTTAGAGATGACTGGGAAGGCGTCCAATTTTTCATTAGGGCACTTTCAATCACCTCTGGGCTTCCATAAGTTTCCTCCAAGCGCTCCCATACCGTCCACACACCTAGTCTAGGATTGTTTACATGCACAGACCTGATCCTCATGGCTTGAGCTGACGACTTGGGCCCCAACCATTTGATCAGTAGGTTGAGCTCTTCTTGCTCCGAGAGGTTAAGCTCCTTTGTGGCTGCTAGGAAGGAGGCCTTCCACGCCCAGTAGTTTTCTGGGCAGTCGTCAAAGGTAAGGAGTCCTGAGCTCACCATCTCTTTTCTCATGAGATACTGGGCCAAGACATGGGTTTGTGTTGATGGAGGTGAGGATTTGTTTCCCTGGTTGGGATGAGAGGCTGGAGGGTTAGCTGCAGTGTCTTTCCTTTTAATGTCAGGGAGAACAGGTGAATGTTCCTGCTTTGGAACAAATGGCTTTGGGGCAGAATGAGGAACGTTGTGTCCAACCATCATGGGCTTGTGTTCATTTCTGTCCACGAAAGACTCATACAGTGAATCTTGTTCTTTAATGCTAGAGAGGTGTGAATTCACCGGTGCTTGATGATCAATTTGTTGCTGTGGAGTTGGGCCTGGTTGCAACTGTGGTGCATGTGCATCGAATGGCTGTGTTTCCACGTAGCGTTGTGTGCGTCTCACTGGATCATCAAGGGCTAGATTCTGTAGCTCACCAAGAGAGTCGCTGTGTCTTGGATCGAGCTCTGCTGCTGCAGCTTCTTCCAATATAGCTGCCTCTCTTGATGCTGCAGTTGTTTCTTTCTCTTGTTGTAGCACGTGAAGATTTGCGTCTATTGAAGCCCTTTCTTTAATCATGGCAGCCTCTGCTGAAGCCCTTTGTTCCATTATGGCAGCTTCTACTGAAGCCCTTTGTTTCATCATGGCTGCCTCCTTCTCTGCAAAGGATGCTTTGACTTTAGCTGCTTCAGCCTTAGCTCTGGCTCTTGCTGCAACGATGCTGGCAGATGACCGGGTTGATGCTCTGGAGGACTTGTGTGAATTTGAGGCTTGAGACCTTGTCTCCAACTGAGACGGACGGTCCTCCTCACCAGCGTGGCTCATCTTGGCTTGCTTCTGTGTGCTGTTCACCGTATTTCAGCTGCCTATCCCCGCTGCGTGGTCAACATTTTACTATTCTGTCCTGATAATACGGCTGGGTATTGTAGACAGATAGCGAACAATAAAGACAGCAGGCTGATTCCAGGTTGACTGATTTACTGAAATCGTTTTTGTCTTGTTTGTTTTGTAAAACTGAAACACAATGAAACATACATAATACAGAATGTTACATAAGAAATAATAATACAACACTCTGTATATAAACAGTTTCTCTTATTACAGGCACTTAACTCAGGTAAGTAATTTGCTTTACAGATTCAAACTAAGGTAAGTATTACGAAATTATACTAGCACATTTTTATTTTACAGAGGACAGCTACACAGCTAAGTAAGCAGGTAGGCATAGCCAAATGAATAGCTAACTAGCTTTCACACGAAGCACCATTACAACACAATATAACTTGGGCTAACAAAGGGCTAAATGACTCAGCAGTTAGCTAAGTACCATTGCAAACGATTAGCCATTAACACCTTTTAATCGCGATCTTTTTATAGCTTAAATTTAGCGTTTTTAACATCATATTCCAAACTATGGTCATCTTAAACAAGTATTACAACAATTTTCAGCATTAACTTACTGTTGGTTCCACTCCTAGGTTAGTACAACCAAATTTCTGGCGAGCACATTTTCACATTGCTTTCATCATGGCAGATTGAACAAAGAAAGGGTTTATGCAGGAAACAGGAAGTAGCTACAATTAAAGGTGCAGTAACGCAAACCACCACTAGAGGGAACATAACCCCACCCAATATCTGACAGGTCAGCACAAATTGGTAGCTCTATTCTTCAAATAATCAATTCTTCATTAACTTTAGGCCATGTACCGCAGGCTTTTAAAACGGCTGTAATTAAACCCTTACTCAAAAAGCCAACGCTGGATCCAGGAGTTTTAGCTAACTATAGACCAATCTCTAATCTGCCTTTCATTTCAAAAATCTTAGAAAGAGTTGTTGCTACACAATTATTTGACCACTTGCAGGGAAATGGTTTATTTGAAGAGTTTCAATCTGGGTTCAGACTCCATCATAGTACTGAAACAGCCTTAGTGAAGGTCACTAATTACCTCCTTATTGCATCTGATAACGGACTTGTTTCTGCACTTGTCCTTTTAGACCTTAGTGCAGCTTTTGATACTATCAATCATAATATTCTAATTGATAGATTAGAACACTATGTTGGACTTAATGGAACTTCATTGCAGTGGTTTAGATCTTATCTGATAGGTTCCAGTTTGTTCATGTCAATAATGAGTTTTCTTTCAACTCAAAGCTGAGTCATGGAGTTCCACAGGGATCTGTCCTAGGCCCTACTCTTTTTAGTTTATATATGCTTCTGTTAGGCAACATTATTAGAAAGCACTGTATACATTTTCATTGTTATGCAGATGGAACACAATTATACCTGTCAATGAAGCCAGATCATAGTAATCAGTTAGCCAAGTTAGAAGCCTGTCTTAAGGAAATCAAAGCTTGGATGATTTGTAATTTCCTGCTATTAAATTCAGATAAGACTGAAGTCATTCTTGTAGGTCCAAAAAACCTTAGAAATACCTTTCCAAATCAAACTCTTAGTTTGGATGTGGTTACTCTTTCTCTTAATAGTTCTGTGAGGAACCTTGGAATTATTTTTGATCAAGATCTGTTTTTCAATTCACATATTAAATTTGTTTCTAAGACTGCCTTCTACCATTTGCGTAGTATTGCCAAGATTAGGAGCATCTTGTCTCAGAGTGATGCTGAGAAACTGATCCACACTTTTGTTCGCTCTAGATTAGATTATTGTAACTCTTTATTATCAGGTTGTATTAAAACATCTTTAAAAAGTCTTCAGTTGATCCAAAATGCTGCAGCAAGAGTTTTAACAGGTACTAGAAAGACAGATCATATCTCTCTGGTTCTGGCCTCCCTTCATTGGCTTCCCATAGAGTTTAAAATCCTTCTTCTCAGTTACAAAGCTCTAAACATATCAGGCCCCTTTTTATTTAAAAGATCTGATACTACCCTATTAGTGTCTTTTAACCCCACTCTTGTTCTATTGTTATCTGATCCATACTGCTGGTTGACATCCAATATTGTACTTGGCATCTTACTGCTATGTTCTTTATGGCTGTCCTTTCCATCCTCCCTACCCCCTCATCCCCAGCCAGTCGCAGCAGACGACTGCCCCTCCCTGAGCCTGGTTCTGCTAGAGGTTTCTTCCTTCCAAATGGGAGTTTTTCCTCTCCACTGTCGCCTAGTGCTTGCTCATAGGGGATCGTCTGATTGCTGGGTCTTTCTGTGACTGTGTGATTTTTTTTATCTGCACTGTGGCACCACAAGACGGCTTTTGTTGTGATGTGGCGCATTATAAATAAAGCTGAATTGAATTGAATTATCCTAACAGAGCACTACGCACCCAAAATGCTGGATTACTTGTAATACCTAGAATCTCCAAAAGTACAATGGGAGGCAGAGCCTTCAGTTATCAAGCTCCTCTCCTATGGAACCAGCTGCCAATCTGGATTCGGGAGTCAGACTCGATCTCTGTTTTTAAGAATAGGGTTAAAACCTTCCTTTTTGATATAGCCTACAATTAGGGAGGGATCATGTGTCTCTGAACCCTCCCTTAGTTATGCTGCTAATAGGTTTAGACAGCCGGGGGACCTCCAGTAATGCACTGGGCTTCACTCCTTTCTTCACTCTCAATGAAATATTTTTTTTTTGCTGGTTATTAACAACATCTGTTTGTTCTCTCCCATAGACTGAGTCCCTGTTGTGCTGTTTGCTCTCTACATGTCGGTTCTTTTCATCTTCTCTATCCCCTCACCCCCCAGCCAGTCGCAGCAGATGACTGCCCCTCCCTGAGCCTGGTTCTGCTGGAGGTTCCTTCCTGTTAAAAGGGAGTTTTTCCTCTCCACTGTCACCAAGCGCTTGCTCACAGGGGATGGCCTGATTGCTGGGATCTTTCTGCAATTGTGGGGGTTTCCCCTACAGTTGAAAGTGCTATGAGATGACTGTTGTTGTGAAATGGTGCTATATAAATAAAGTTGAATTGGTGTGCATGTGAGTATGTATGTTATGGGATTATTTTACTTATTTTGAGAGACAAGGTCCTATTTTAGTTGTTTTGTGCAAATGCGGTAGGTTATTTTATTACAGTTCATTATTCCCTGGTGTTCCTTAGTGTGTGATTCAGGTCCTAAATTGGCGAGGGTCTTGATTGTGTGTGTGGTCTTACACTTTTGTAAGGGCGAGGGGAATGTTGTGTGGAGTGTGTGTGTGCTGCCGTACCCACCCGCAGTGCAACGTCAGGCGGGCACAACCACTTGTATACATCGTTCTGTGTTCATAACAAAGAGTGGGTGGTTCCCTGCATGAAGAGACACTCTGACTCCTTTCTCATACATAACACTTATGTCACCCCTCATTTCATTATATTTTGTTCTCAAAGAGCCAGACTTTCTTGCAATTTTTCACAAGTGGCTTTGAGCCAGTCGAAAGGAGCCAGGTGAGGTGGTTTGGGTATCTGATCAGGATGCCTCCTGGACGCTTCCCACTTGAGGTGTTTCAGGCATGTCCCAGTGGGAGGAAACCCCAAGGCAGACCCAGAACATGCTGGAGAGACTGTCTCCCAGCTGGCTAGAAATGTCTTGGTATCCTCTCTGAAGAGCTGAATCAAGTGACCAGGGAGAGGGAAGTCTGGGTTTCTCTGCCTGAGCTGCTGCCTCCGCGATCAGGACCTCCGGAAAAGCGGTAGAAAATGGATGGATGGCTTTGAGCAATAGTTTTCCAGGCTTTTTGAAGGTTTTTCAGTTTTTCTTTGAACATTGGCTGGTTTTTCAATCATTTTCAGTCTAGTCCTTCTGCCTGACCATGGTCCAGTTTCTTTAAAAACAATGAGGCAACAAGACAAAAGGAGGGAAAAAGAAGGAGAGGACTGTCCACAGCAGATGGACAATATCTGAAAGTTGTATATCTTTCAGAAATTGAAAAAAAAAAATACCAAAAAGATCTAACAAAGAACCTGAGAGATTCATCTGGCAATTCAGTCGACCCATCTGATGTTCACCAAAGCCTCTTAATGAAGTGAGGTATGCTGAGGTATGCCAAATTACAAAAGAAACAACCTGAAAATCAGTGACAACAGGTCTTGAGTGATGAATCTAAATATGAAAAGTGGGACCACCTTTAAAGAGAACAGAACAAAGAACAGTCAACATCCAAAAAAGAGATTCGGAAAGTCCTTAAGGAGAACTACAGTATTCCTGAAGACTACTTAAATAAACTACAAGAAAGTTTGTCTAAGAGAGTTCAGGATGTGTTGAAGAATAAAGATAGAATATTGACTTTCTGTCGTGAGACTGAGCACAGTGTTTCACCGTGCTCAAGCTCTCTACTTACAGTATTTTTGATCTTCTCCTGTATTTCCTCAGTTTATATATTATTTCTCTGTGTATTGATTCTGGATGTGTTTTGAGTTACCAGCTATGTCTGTTTATGTAATTCCTGTTCACAGTATTATTTTGTCTGTTCCTTTGTGCATCTTTGTTCATCTTGGTCTTGTCATGCTGCGGTCCTCGCGGGCCGCAAATAAGACGCTATTGGCCACCAATGAGTTTGCATAATTTATTAAAGAAAGACAATGACAAAATAATGAGCCACGAGGGGCAAAACACACTATAACTATGACTAAGACTATGGCAAAGGAAGAACAGACTCACAATGAAAACACTTACTGAGAAAGGTACGAATCATGAAACCAGGACGGAGGTTGGACGAGGGAATGTTTGACGAGATTGCAGCAAGGATTAGCCCTCAGCTGCTTCCTTAAATCCCCGAGATAACCCAATCAGTGGGGAGAGTGATTAGGGGAGATGCTGAACAGCTGTTACAACGTGACCCGGCTTTGACAGCCGGAAGCCCCACCGTGACGCTGTCAGAATAAAAGCTCAGAGAGCCACAGGGAACACACACCAGATGGGAGGAAAATACTGTTTACCCGAAAATACTGTTTACCCGAAAATACCCGAGCACGGACAATATCGGCGCTCAGACCACAACAGTACTCCCCCGTGAACGGCGCACTCTGGGCACCGCGTGACACCCAGGCCCCCCTCCCCACCCACCCAGGGTGGGAGGATGGGGGAAAAGGCCAGGAGGGCAAGAACCAGAAAAAAAACATCAAGACCAGTGTTAAGTTTCAGATACAATATGTTGTATATAACTGTCATTTATCATGTGTTTGTTGTGCTGTTATTCGCAGGGCTTTTATTGTGAAAGCGAGCAGAAGGGGGGAAAGCGGATATGTTGTTTTTTTGGCGACTCTCATGTCACTTTTTGTGTGGTCGGCAATAAAGGTGTAAGCAGACACAACGAGTCCGTTGTTCTTATCGTCTTTCAATGGTAGCAGAGGATGGTTACCAACTATAGAGTCCCGCCGACGTTTGATGAGGGGAAGCCCTATGAAAGTTGGAAAAATGAAGTCACGATTTGGACCCGAGTCACGGAGCTGGAAAAAAAGAAACAGGCGCTCGCTGTGGCTTTGGTGCTATCGGGAAGAGGCGATGGAGATACCGATCGATGACCTGAATGGAGACACTGGTATGGACACTTTGCTTTTGAATCTTGATAACTTATTCTTGAAAGAAGAAAAAGACCGAGTTTATGAGGCCTACTCCAATTTTGACCGGATAAAGAAAGACAACGGTGTGTCTATGGCAGACTATATAATAGACTTTGAGCAGCACTACTCCCGCATGCGCAAATATAGGATGGAGCTTCCCGATGCTGTGCTTGCATTTAAGTTGTTAGACACTGCATGCCTGGATGTTAAAGATCGGCAGCTTGCCTTGACTGCGTGTACAGACTTAACTTTTTGCCGCGATGAAATCAGCACTCAAGCGAATATTTGGTGAAAATTCATCTGTTTTAACCACGGGCATTAATCAGCAAACGGCCTATATCACAGAACAAAACCGGCAAACAAGAAAGTCTTCCTCCTGGAATAGTAAACAAAAAACACCACAAGCAGGCACCAACCCCCTGGACAGGTATGGCCGGAGATCAAGATGTGCCATCTGCCAAAGCACATTTCACTGGGCTAAAGACTGTCCACACAGAAGTGAACAAGTCAAATTTATAGAAGCGAGTGAAGTAAGTAACACAGAGGAGGAGTGTAACTTTACCCTGTTTACTAAAGAGTCACCCAATGAAGCAGAAATCTTTATGACTGAGTGTTTTGATTCTGCAATAATCGACACCGCATGCACTCGGACTGTGTGTGGACAAGAATGGCTTGATAATTACATGACAAGGCTGAGTCTGAGTGAGATAAATAATATGAAAAAAACGGAGAAGCAGAGTAACAAACCGTTTAAGTTTGGTGATGGAAAAGTGATTCATTCCACAAAAAGGTTGAAAATACCTGCAAAGATTGGACAGACAAAATGTAGTATTGAGACTGAGGTTGTTCCTGTAAAAATCCCACTTCTTCTGAGCAAAACATCTTTGAAAAGAGCAGGAACAGTGTTGGACATGGAAAATGACAGTGCAGTCATGTTTCAGCGACCAGTGAAACTTGACTTTACCAGCTCTGGTCATTATTGTGTGAACATTATGGACAGAAAAAATAGACACAGTCAGCGTGATGATCAGATTTTGACAGCTGATGATGATGTCACAAAACATGAAAATGCAGATGAGAATCAAGAGCAATGGGATGAGGAGATCCTGACAATCACGGACAATTTGAACGTGGCTGAAAAACACAAAATCCTGGTGAAGCTTCACAAACAGTTTGGCCATGCTTCTGCTGACAAATTGCAGAAGCTGCTCGATAGCTCCGGAAATAAAGACACAGAATGCAACATGATCCTAAAAAAAATCATCAGTGAATGTGACATTTGCCAAAGGTACAGTAAGACCAAACCAAGGCCAGCAGTTGGATTGCCACTAGCATCTCAGTATAATGAAACTGTGGCAGTTGATCTACATGAACTGAAGCCAGGCCTGTGGTATCTTCACATTATTGATCAATTCACGAGATTCAGTGCAGGCAGCATTCTCACTACAAAAAAGGCCTCAGAAATAGTGAAGCACTTCATTCATGTGTGGGTAAGTGTACATGGACCACCACAGAAACTGTTTAGTGACAATGGAGGAGAGTTCAATAATGATGAGGTGAGAGATATGGCAGAGAATTTCAACATAGAAGTTAAGACAACAGCTGCCTACAGCCCGTGGAGCAATGGACTTCTAGAGAGACATAATCAAACACTCACAGAGATCATAATGAAAATAAAAGCCGGTAACTGCTGTGACTGGAACACTGCTCTAGACTGGGCACTCATGGCAAAAAACACTATGCACAATGTTCATGGATTCAGCCCATATCAACTGGTGTTTGGACAGAATCCCAACATGCCCTCTGTATTAAATGATGAACTCCCAGCCTTAGAGGGCACTACAAAGAGTGAATGGGTTGCAAAACACATCTCTGCTTTGCACGCTGCAAGAAGAGCTTTCACAGAAGCAGAATGTTCTGAAAGAATACGGAGAGCACTACGCAAACAAATCCGTCACACAGATGAAACATATGAAGTGGGTGATAAAGTCTACTATAAAAGAGTGGACTGTCCAGAGTGGAAAGGGCCAGCAGTTGTTATTGGCCAGGATGGTGCAGTGGTGTTTGTTCGACATGGAGGAACCTGCGTAAGAGTGCATCATCTCAGACTGAGAAAAGTGAATCCTAAAAGTAGTGAACATCAGACAACAAATGGAAATTCAGAAAACAACACAGACACTGGTGAAAAACATGGAATGATAGGAACTGCTGAAAACATGGAGAACACAGAAAACGAAATGGAGGTTCAAGAAAACATGCTTCAGCCCCATTGCACCGAAGAAGCTACTGGAGTTCAGAGTGAGATTTCACTTTCCACGAATGGTGACAGAGAGACTCATGAAATACAACCAGAAATGCCTAACAGAGAAACAAACACAGCTGAAACATCCGGTGTTTGAAAACGGGGCAGGTCCTGAAATACATAGACAAAGACAGTGGGGGTTAAACACACAGCCAAAGTTTTGGGGCGGGCAGGCAAAGCAACAGGAAAATATAAAAATTGGTATAACTTGCTTTTTATGGAGCCTGATTGTCTAGATGGTAACACAAAATCTGTTGATCTAACACAGGTACAGAGTCTTGAGATTGAACCTGCTGTCACTGATGTTAACGCTAATGAAGATGTGTTTGTGGCTAATGATTTATCATTTGATAAAGCCAAACAAGAAGAAATTAAATGCTGGAGAGATAACAGTGTGTTTGTAGAAATGAAGGATGAGGGACAAAAGTGTATTTCAACAAGGTGGGTGTGTACTCTCAAAGAAACCGTCTCAGGATTAGTGCCAAAAGCTCGTCTGGTGGCAAGAGGTTTTGAGGAGATGGAGATGTCTGAGCTGCAAAAGGACTCACCCACCTGTGCTTCAGAGTCCTTACGACTGCTAACAGCAGTTATTTGTCAAAAACAATGGTCACTTCATTCTATGGACATAAAATCAGCATTTCTTCAGGGAATGGAGGTGTCACATGACATTTACATTAGACCACCTCCTGAAGCCAACTGTAATGGAATATTATGGAAGCTCAAAAAGTGTGTATATGGCTTAGCAGATGCATCATTGTACTGGTACAACAGAGTCAAAGAGATGGTGCTGAAAGCAGGTGGACAAATGTCAAAGGTCGATCCAGCTGTTTTCTATTGGATAGATCAAGACTGCACCGTGTCTGGGGTGCTCGCCTGTCATGTAGATGATTTCATATGGGGAGGCACACAAAAATTCGCCACAACAGTCATACCTCACCTGAAATCTGTTTTCCAGGTTGGGCGTGAAGCACACAAACACTTCTCTTATGTGGGAATAGACTTTGTGACTCTTGATGGAAAGGTGCAAATGCACCAGGAGAAATACATTCAGCACATGCAGCCCATACACATTGACCCATCGCGAGCAGTACAGCAAGATTCGCCTCTCTGTGAGGAGGAAAAAGATCAACTCAGATCAAAGATTGGTCAGATTCTCTGGGTTGCCAGGCAGAGTAGACCAGATGTGATGTTTGATGCTAGTAACCTAGCATCAACACTGAAAGATGCAACTGTACACATGATCCATGAAGCAAACAGAATAGTGTGCAAGATAAAGTCAAAGAAGGTTGTGTTAAACTTTTCACATTTGGGAAAAGACAGTGCACTAAAAATAACTGTGTTTAGTGATGCCTCATTTGGAAACCTGCCTGATGGAGGCACTCAAGGAGCACATTTCATTACTCTCATGGGAGAAAAGGGAAAGTTTTCACCTCTTTCTTGGCAATCAAAGAGAGTAAAAAGGGTAGTGAGAAGTACACTAGCTGGTGAAACCCTGGCTATGTCTGAGGGAGTTGACAATGCACTTTTTCTAGCTACACTGTTTTCTGAGTTGACCGCAGGAGACACGAACCATGCCCCTCCAATAATCTGTGTAACAGACAACCATTCGCTAACTGATGCACTAAAATCCACAAAGTCAGTTTCTGAGAAAAGACTTCGTTTGGAAATTAGTAGCATCAAAGAGCTTATTCAGATGCAGAAAATTGAACAGATACTGTGGCAGAGCACAAAAGAACAACTCGCAGACTGCCTCACAAAAAGGGGTGCATCAGCTCACCAGTTGCTCAAGGCGCTGAGTGAAGGGCAATGGACTATTGGTTAATAGGGGGTCAGAGTATTACTTAAAAAAAAAAATGAAAACTTGAGAACATACAGTTCTATTCATATTTAAGCTTTGTTTAACAGTTATGTTATGTCTTCTATTCATATTTAAGCTTTGTTTAACAGTTACGTTCTGTCTTCAAGCTCAGGGTTTATTTGAGCACGTGTATATGTTTATGTTGTTGGACTTAATGGGTTTGAATATGACTGATTTAAAAAAAAAAAAAAAACAGGGAGATTAAGTTTCAGATACAATATGTTGTATATAACTGTCATTTATCATGTGTTTGCTGTGCTGTTATTCGCAGGGCTTTTATTGTGAAAGCGAGCAGAAGGGGGAAAGCGGATATGTTGTTTTTTTGGCGACTCTCATGTCACTTTTTGTGTGGTCGGCAATAAAGGTGTAAGCAGACACAAGTCCGTTGTTCTTATCGTCTTTCAACCAGGACCCGGAACAACGAGCGACAAGGGAGGACACAGGAAATAAACATGAAGCAATTACAGAGCATGGGACAAAAAAAACAAAAACACAATACCCCATAATGCACGGGTGGCACAACAAACAGGACAATAAATGCAAATAACAGGAGAAAAAGCCCTATAACCAAGATACACAGGCCCATAAGAAACAACGTGGCAACCACATATCATCCCTCAGACAGAGGAGGGGAGACAAAAAGAAAAAAACACACGCTAAGGAGCGGTGATAAATACACTTCACAATAGTACAACACAAATAGTTCAGGGGGTCTTCCTGCGTCCAGATCGCTGGCAGGGAAAAAAGGAAAAGTTCGGGCGGCCTACCCCAGTCCCAGGCCAGGAAAAACAGTCCCTCTGGCAGCCGGACCAGATCGCCGAACCAAGAGTCTAGTTGGTCAGGTGGCCAACCCAGAACGCCAAACGGGCGAGGCAGTCTTCCAAGCGGCCGACCCACGTCACTCAGCCACCAGGACCACAGGGGAGAAATTGAAGATGGCTTCCCAGTAGAGGGGGATAGCGAGGGAGAGCCGAGCCAAATACGGGGAGCCCCAACGGCACCCGGTGGAGAAGGATTGGGGGAAGGATGAAGGACCAGTCCGGCGTCAGACGGCAGAGGATCTGCAGCTCCTTCACCAACCTCGAACCGAACCGGCGCTGCGCCCACGTTGGGTCCCCAGCGGGACCGTGCCGCACCCACAACAGACCCCGACTGGGTCAGAGAAGCGTCCATGACGAACCCCGACTGGGTCAGGGTGGCACCCACGTCGGACCCCAAGTGGGCCGGAACACAACCCACGACGGACCCCGACTGGGTCAATGCTGCACCCGCGATGGACCCCAATTGGGTCGCAGCTGCACCCACATCAGACCCCGATTGGGTCAATGCCGCACCCGCGATGGACCCCGACTGGGTCGGCGCAGCACCAGGGACGGCCTCCAAACCCAAACCCGGAACCTCCAGCACAGCGACCGGGATCGACTCCGCACCGGTGACCCTGGGAGAAGGCTCAGGAAAAGAAGAAGAACCGAGATCAGGATCACCGGTAGCGACAGAGCCCAATGAGACAAGCTTGGATGCAGCAGACGGCTGCACCCGGCTCGTCTCCCCGAGAGACAGGCAAGAATGCTCCAGAATTGAGAGGAGAAAGACAAAATAGAGCACTTGTCTGAACTCAAGTTCTGTCGCCGTCAAGGACTTCGACGATCGGGGTTCAGACGGAAGAAGGTCGTCCTCTGGTTCCCACTCTGCTATGGCGGGCTCCGCAGCCGGCATGATGGAGTCCACAATCTGGAGATTCCCTGACACAGATGTCCACACCGAGGGCCCACACGGCATGATGGCAGGGGCTAAGTGACCTGCAGGGTCAGACTGTCCCTCCGTGGAGACCCGGGGACGCTTGCTCGTCAGCGCAGGCTCCAATCTGCAGTCCGCCCTCCTCCTCTGCCTGTGTCACGGCTGCGGGGCTGGATCCAGGCTCTCCAAGCCCACAGGCTCCCTCTTCGTCGACCGGCGTAATCCTGGCGCTGAGGAACGCTCAGGGGAAGGAGACACAAAGGCTGCAGGTTCATAATTAATTTCTGCAGTAGGTGGAGGAAGCTCGGGGGGCTGTGAACCCCGAACTCCACCCCCAGGAATCAAACAAGGCAATTCACCCAATACAGGAAAAGAATGAATAGACACTTGCCTGATTCCCGGAGGGCTGATGGGACCCGCTGCAGTGAACTTGAATCTTCCCTTTCCCCGCTGGATGGAAATGGAGGACCCTCCGGGAAGACAAAGAGGAGCCTCTCCCACCGGATCAGGAACGGGAGCATCCGGAGACGGACTCGTGGAGCTCACAGCAGCTGGGGTGAACGTCGAGGAGGAGGGAGAAACAGCTGAGGCGAACCGGGAATGAGGAGCTGACGGAACAGTGGGGAGAGATGACCCGGAGGCGGAGGTGGCTGTTTTACCTCTTCGGCGAGACACGGAGGCTGCAGCTGGCTGGGAGACAGAGTTTGTGTGGCTACCCGGAACTGGATCCAGACGGGGTTCTCGCTGAGGTGTGCAATCAGCATGGAGACGACGTTTACTGGCAGAGGGCGAGGCGAAGGTGAGGTTAGGAAAACGCCGCTCCTGCGCGGAAACAGAGGCGAGCAGGTCAGCGCACTCAGGATAATCACACAGCTCAGGATTCCTCTCCACCAGCCTGACCGCCGCCATCACATGCTTCATGATCTGTGTGGGGTGGACGACAGAGCGAGCTGCAGCCACTCGTTCCCGGATGGAAATAGCTGTCAGCTGTAACTTCTCCAGGGGAACCCCGACTGACGTCTCACTCCTTTGGGGATGACCCCTGGGTGGTGCGAACTCCTGGACTGGATCAGGGACAGGAACGGGATCCCAAAGTGAGGAGCGAGGGTGCCTTCTCTTCGGCTTCCTGCTGGAGTTTCCCTCCAGCCCACGGAGTCTCTCCCGGAGCGCAGAGATGTCCGCATTCCTTGCCATGACTTCAAGGTGGTTGGAGTAGCGAGGATGGCAGTTAATGATTGCCTCAGCGAGGTCCAGGTACCGGCGTACATCGCTGGGAGTGTCGTAGAGGCGAGCGGTGAAAAGGGTTTCATCAATATAGTCGAGGGCCTCCACCAGCTCGTAGCCCAGGCTCCGAGCGTGGACCCTGAGCGGCGACATAATCTCCCAGCATGCAGGTACCCAGACAGGGAAAACAAGAAGTCCAAATTAGGCAAAACTCACGGCGACCGGCATCTCGTTCTGGCTGCAATCTACTGTCATGCTGCAGTCCTCACAGGCCGCAAATAAGACACAATAGGCCATCAATGAGTTTGCATAATTTATTAAAGAAAGACAATGACAAAATAATGAGCCACCAGGGGCAAAACACACTATAACTATGACTAAGACTATGGCAAAGGAAGAACAGACTCACAATGAAAACACTTACTGAGAAAGGTACGAATCGTGAAACCAGGACGGAGGTTGGACGAGGGAATGTTTGACGAGATTGCAGCAAGGATTAGCCCTCAGCTGTTTCCTTAAGTCCCCGAGATAACCCAATCAGTGGGGAGAGTGATTAGGGGAGATGCTGAACAACTGTCACAACGTGACCCGGCTTTGACAGCCAGAAGACCCACCGTGACACTGTCAGAATAAAAGCTCGGAGAGCCACAGGGAACACACACCAGATGGGAGGAAAATACTGCATGACCCGAGCGCGGACAATATCAGCGCTCAGACCACGACAGGTCTTAGTGTTTATATTGTGTTTCTCTTTTTGACACGAGCTCCCCACCTTGTTCTCCAGACACTCCCACATGGTAATCATCTTGTATTTGTAGCTCAGTCTTTTCCCTATGCAGTAATTAGGTCATCTTGCCCGCTCATGGGTTCCATGCCTGCGGTCAGTTGCCTTGATTAATTGCTTGCTCTATATATAGTCTGGCTTTGCCCTCACTCCTTGTCAGAGCCTCATCAAGGAACCTACCCTTTTCCATCAGAACACTGGTTCTGATGTGCATTCCTATGTTCATCTCGCCAACAACTGGTTGTAAGTTTATTTTTGTGCACTTTTTGGACTTTGTGTTACCATTAATAAATACCACAAACTGCAGTTCAGCACCTGGGTCTTTCCTCTCTGCCTCGAAAGGGGCAAATCATGATAGTAGGCTCTGACCAGTTTGAGACCCAACTGCTGTAGTTTGCGAGTTTTTGTTTTTCACTCGCCTGTTTTCCACCGGAGCAATATGCAACATGTTCCCCGGCTACACCTCTTTAATGGGCGGGCGAGAGTACCCGATGAGCCTGGGATGGGAGGTTTGCAAAACACTTATGGAGATGAATGATCTTGTGTCCAACACCTGCAGGGTTCCAACACCCAAAGCAGCCCTTTGGTACCTGGGGCTCACGGAGGCGGCTGCACACCAGTGCTCTCAGCTCTCGGAGCATGCAGAAGGAAGGGAGAGGTCAACACTGGTTGCAGACCTGCATCGAGAGAACAGTGGGAAGGTGAGGAGTGCTGTGAGGAAGCCCAGGTCAGCGTCAATAGGGAGACGCCCCCAGGTCGCAGAACAACTGCCTCTTTACCAGCCTCCAGCTCCAGCCCCAGCTTCCGCCTCGCCAGCTCCGAGGCACCGCTCGCCTGCGCCGACCTCCACTCCTTCCTGAGGCTCAGCAGTACCGGTCCAGACGGAGGAGAGCCACCAGGGGCAGACGCCACAGACCTCCTGCCGTAATCTAACTGTAAACCGCTGGAGGAACACCTCCACCTCTCAGCCAGCTGTTTTTCCCACGCCAAGCCAGACAGTCCCTGCAGCAGTTCCTCTCTCCAGTTCTTCTTGGCCAGCTGTTCCATCAGCCTCTTTCCCCTCCTTTGCTGCTGCGACTCCCGTCTCCTTGGCATTTCCTCCCGCTGTTGAGGGGCCGGTCGCTTCCTCTCTGGCTCCGCCCATTGCAGTGTCTGCAGGGGCGGCTCCTCTATGTTCCTCTGAGGGGACCTCAACCACTGAAATCATGGAGAGAGCTGATTCTAAACCAGTTGTAGCAGAAGACATCGTGCCCCGGGAACTCAGGTAAGTGTTTTTTCATTCTCATTCACCAAAACATGAATTAACTTGCCTGATTCCCGGTGGTGAGGCTCAGTTTATGCAGTCCTCTGAGTCCTCACCACCAGCTGCAGCTATAAATTTTTCACCTGCTCTCTCCGTGTCTCCTTCTTTGCCCCCTGAGTGTCCACCGGCCCCAGGATTGAGCCGCCGGATGATGGAGGAGCCTGTGGCCCTGGAGGACTTGGTTCCAGCCCCGCAGCCACGGTCTGGGCAGAGGGAGAGAGCTGTCACCGAGCTGAACCCTGTGCCGATGATGGAGAGTCCCCTGGTTTCAGCAGTGCAGGATCCAGTGCCAGCAGGAAGCCGACATCCTGTCGCCACACTGGGTGAGCCACCTGTGTGGGTCACTTTACTGGGGGGTCCCGGGACTGCATCTACCACCATGCCCACTGCAGGGGCCACCACAGCAGAGCCAAAGCTGGACCTCCAGAGGGTCGGGCCCGAGACGTCGCTGCCTGGATCAACGGAGTCCTGGACGGCAGTGGAGCTTAAGCTCAGGCAAGTGCTCTCCTTTGTTTTCACTATTTCTATTTTGGAGAGATCTTGTCTGGCTCTTAGTGGGGAGGGCCAAGTGCAGCCATCAGCTGCACCTGAGCTCACCTCACCGGGCCCCACTGCCGCCGGTGATCCTGACCCTGTTTCTTTGTCCCTCCTGTCGGAGTCTTTCCCCAGGGTCACCGAGGATAGTCCAACTTCGCCAGAGGTCTCCGTGGGTTCAGCCTCGCCACCTGAGATCTCCATGGGTCCAGCTCCTTCAGCTGAGGATGTTGCGGGTGCTCCGTCCCAGCCCAGGGCTTCCATGGGTGCTGCTCCCCCTCCAGCTGAGGTCGTTGCGGGTGCTCCATCCCAGCCCAGGACCTCTGTGGGTGCTGCTTTCCCTTCAGCTGAGGTCTTCGCAGGTGCTCCGTCCCAGTCCGGGACTTCCGTGGGTGCAGCTCCTCCTCAGCCCAGGTCTCCGTGGGTGTTGTGTCCCAGTCGCAGGCCGTCGTGGGCACTGCGTCCCAGTCTCAGACCAACGTGGGTGCTGGGCCCCAGCTTGGGTCCACCGTGAGTGTCACGCTCCAGGCCAGGGGCCACCGTGGGTGCAGCCATGTCCCAGTCCGGGGCCATCATGGGTGCAACTCTGGCCCAGTCCGGGGCCACCGTGGGTGCAGCTCTGGCCCAGTTCAGGGCCACTGGGGGTGCAGCTGTGACCCAGTCCGGGGCCACCGGGAGTACAACTCTGCTCCAACCTGGGTCCACCGGGGATGCAGCTCTTCTTCAGCACGGAGCCACCATGGGTGCTGCTATGCTCCAGCCCAGAGCCACCACGGATGTTACTATGCTCCAGCCTGGAGCCACCGTGGGTGCTGCTATGCTCCAGCCCAGAACCACCGCAGGTGCAGATTCACTCCAGCCCGGAGCCACCATGAATGCAGCTTTGCTCCAGTCCGGGGCCACCGCTGGTGCTGCCATGCTCCAGCCTGGGGCCACCGCGGGTGCTGTGTGCCAGTTCAATGGCACCGTTGTTCCCTCTCCTCTGCCTGATGCTGTCATGGTTCCCTCTTCGATGTCCGAGGCTATCAGAGTTCCCTCTCCTCCACCTGATGTCGTCAGGGTTTCCCTTACTCCTCTATCCTCCTCTTCACTGGTTTTTCCCATTGGGCAGCCGCCCCCTAGACCATCCTTTCTGTTCAGGTGGTTAAAGAACTCTGGCAGGCCACCCGACAGACTGTGCTGCATGTTTGGGTGGCCCACATTCTCTGATAGGCCACCCAACTCTTTCCATCATGCCATCTGCCAGGTCTGGGACTTCAATTGACCTCCTGAACATGTCCGGTTGAGCGGGTTTTTTGTTTTTGTTCCCACCTAGCCTGGCTCCCCCACCACCCTCCTGGGCTGGTTTACTGTTGTGCTCCTATTGGTCTTTTCTTTTTCTTTTCTGATGCTACCCTGGGGTGTCTGGAATCCACCCCTTGATGGGGGGGACTCTGTCATGAGACTGAGCACGGTGTTTCACCGTGCTCAGGCTCTCTACTTATTTTTGTTCTTCTCCTGTATTTCCTCAGTTTATATATTTCTCTGTGTATTGATTCTGGATATGTTTTGAGTTACCAGCTATGTCTGTTTATGTAATTCCTGTTCACAGTATTATTTTGTCTGTTCCTTTGTGCATCTTTGTTCATCTTGGTCTTAGTGTTTATATTGTGTTTCTCTTTTTGGCACAAGCTCCCCACCTTGTTCTCCAGACACTCCCACATGGTAATCATCTTGTATTTGTAGCTCAGTCTTTTCCCTGTGCAGTAATTAGGTCATCCTGCCCGCTCATGGGCTCCACACCTGCAGTCAGTTGCCTTGATTAATTGCTTGCCCTATTTATATTCTGGCTTTGCCCTTACTCCTTGTCAGAGCCTCATCAAGGAACCTACCCTTTTCTATTAAAACACTTTCCCGGTTCTGATGTGCATTCCTGTATTCATCTCGCCAACAACTGGTTGTAAGTTTATTTTTGTGCACTTTTTGGACTTTGTGTTACCGTTAATAAATACCACAAACTGCAGTTCACTGCCTGAGTCTTTCCTCTCTGCTTCGAAAAGGGCGAATCATGACATTTTCAAGCTTGTTAGAACTTTAAAAACTCTGATTTGCCTTATATATTGTGTTTCCATTTAGGTTTGCATATTTCAATAAATCACTGCAATTTCCAGTTTTCCTCACAACATATAATGCCATGACTTACGTTTACTACTACATCTTTGGTAAAAAAAGGAAATATTTTTTATCTGCTTGTTTGCAGGGGTGAGATTTGGGCTATTCATTCATTCATTCATCTTCTTAATTGCTTATTCCTGTTGGGTCACGGGGGGCTGGAGCCTATCCTAGTTTCTTTGGGCAAGAGGTAGGATACACTCTAGATAGTTTGCCAATCCATTGCAGGGCCAGCACAGAGAGACAGACAACAATTCACTCTCACATTCATGCCCAAGGACCTAAGTTAATGCAAATTAGCCAAACATGTATGTCTTTGGACTGTGGGAGAATATCGAAGTACCCAGCAAAAACCCGCACAGACCATGCAGACTCCACAGGTCACCAGTGGTGGCTTTGAAACGATGATCTTCTTGTTGTGAAGCAACAGTGCTAACCACTGCTTCACCAAGCTTCCTCAGGGCTCATGTTTGAATCTAACTCAGAACACTGACAGTTGCACATCACTTTTGCGGCATTCTGTTGAATAGTTGGAACTCACAAAAAACTCTTGATACTGTGAGATCGTATATTATATATATTATTATGGCAGTGCCCTGGGCTAGAGAGGGGTGACGCCCCGCCTCTGGGAGGTGGCGTCACCTGGAGTAAGTAAGCCAACTGCGGGAGACATCTTGTCTCTTTGTTGTGGCTCCTGTGCTCGCGGTAGAGTCTCCTGTGTTCCTGTGTTCTTGTTCAATAAAACTATAAAACATCACCTCGCCTCTTCATTAATTTGGGACACAACATTTGGCGACGAGGATATACAGAGATGGAGAGGCCTGCTACCGCATTTCGTCCATTTTTGGAGGCTCCGGGCGAGCCGTTGGTCCCATGGGCCAGACGGTATGCGGCCTTCAGGAATTGTCTTGCAGCATTAGACCTCGGCGGCTTTGACAAATTGTGTGCAAGGGCTATTCTGCTCCATAACCTTGGTATGGAAGGCCATCGGATCCTGAGCAGGCTTGGAGGAGGTGACTCACTCGGTGATGTAGCAAGGCTCATGGCGGGCTACTTCCACGCCCCTGAAAATATCATAAAGCGGCGCATACAGTTCAGGCATCAGCGCCAGTGACCCGGAGAGTCGGTTCAACAGTTCGTGGCGGAACTTCGGCAGCTGGCGGGTGGGTGCAGGTTTGGGACTTTGGAGGAGGAGATGGTCGGCAACCAGTTAGCGGAACATGTGGCCTACTCCTCAGTGAGAGTCCACCTGCTAACCCACGCTGGTGAGCTAACACTGCTAGCAGCCATGGAGCTAGCACAACAACACAAGGTAGCGGAAAGGCTAACAAAGAATCTCGGTGATACGGAGGCCCCGCACAGGAATGATAAACAGTGGCAGGCACTGGCCTTGGATTCGGACGATGGCAGCGAAGATGAATACGTGGCCATTGTGAAGTCTAGGTCCACCCCGGGGACGCCAAGATGCTACAGCTGCAGATCCAGCAGGCTCTGCTACGGAGCGAGGGAGTGTGCAGCGAGGGGCGGGAGTGGTGGACAGCGTGGTTTGTTCCACTACTTCACCAGAGTTTGCCGTAGTTTTGAGAAGGAGGAACGATGACCTGAAAAAGGTACACCAACTAAGAAGATGTCTACAGTGGTCCACCCTGTCTCACCAGCCACGGAGGGTTGTATCATGTGCAAGGTACGGTTGGACGGGACGCCAATACCAATGATGGTGGACACGGGGTCGGCGGCCTCCATTCTGATTTTGCCAATGGTGAAGAAGTTCTTCCCCCATTACACCATGAGTAAAACAGACATAGCCTGTTACGGGTATGGTGACAACCTTTTGGACATTGTGGGCTCGGTGTGGCTGTCGGTGAGGTACAGAAAAGCTTCTATGTGCGCAGTCAAGTTCATGGTGTCCCGGAGTGGTAACAACTTGATGGGCTGTGATTTGTTTTATGGGCTCAGGTTCACCATCGCCTGCGGAAAAGTGGAGGAGTGGTCAGGTGTTGGACTGTGGGACCGGCCATTTTATTTGGGAAGTGGCAAAGAAGTGTAAATGGTAAATGGCATTCACTTATATAGCGCTTTTATTCTCATCTCTTGATGACCAAAGAGCTTTACAGATCCTGCTATCCACCCATTCACACACACGTTCACACACTGATGGCGGCATGCTACCTAACATGGCGCTTCCAGAGCCACCAGGAGCAATTGGGGTGAAGTGTCTTGCCCAGGGACACAACGGCAGGATACCCGGGGAGAGCGGGATTTGAGCCGCCAACCATGTGGTTATTGGATAACCTGCTCTACTTCCTGAGCCACTGCCGCCCCTAAGTGTGGGACGTAAGGTGGCCCATTCCAGGTGAAGAGGGACGCCGCCAGGACCAGAGTACGCTGACACGATGGGTACTCCATAACAGTGTTTGCGATTCAATGGATGCGGGACCCGAACGGCATGATTTAGCCCCCGCAAAGGCGGATGGTTCCAGTGATTGAGCGCAGAGGGGCTCCAGTGGCTGGCCGAGTACCACTGTTGAGCCAGACGTTGTCAGTGCCGCTCCGACGCAGCAGCCACAAGTGATCGGGGTGAGACCAGACGGCACAAACCCTAGCCGTACCCAGAATGAAAACAAGGGACTAGGCTCAAGCAAGCTTGGTGGGACGCTGAGGAGCCATAAGGGTACCAGGTCGCGATGCAGAGGAAGGAGAAAGCAAGTGAGCACTCCCCTGGGCAAGGGTGATGACATCCACCCTAGGGTCGAGCCTTGGCTAGGACGGGTGCGCAGTTTGAGAGAGCTGAAAGTTGGACAGGGTGATCTGTGGGTGGTTCAAGCCGACGGCGACGGGTACCTGAAATTGACTGATGGGTCGAGACGACACCTGAACGAGCTGCAGCGTTTGGGAGGAAAGGAACATCAGTGCAGCCTGTTGTGTCCGAATAATGAGGAGGCGAGGTGACATTTATGAAGTTTATTAGAACACGAACTATGTACACACAGGAGTCCCTACTATGAGTACAGGAGCCACAGCGAAGAGACAGTACGTCTCCCACTACTGGCTTATATACCACAGGTGATGCCACCCCCCCCAAAGGCGGAGCATCACCCCTCCCTAGCCTAGGGCACCACCATACTAATATAATACATATATTACGATCCTACACAGCCTGTCTCTGGTCACGAAGAAAAGGAGACGCTCTGGGAGTGGGCCACGGGACGGACACTCCAGAGGGGTGCCTATGGGAGATCCGTGTTAGAACTTTTAAGTGGTGCTTATGGTGTGTCTAGTTCAGTGCATTTTGAAGTGTGTTCGCTAAGGTTAATGTTAAAATGTTTAAAAAAAAAAAAAAGAAGAAAACAAAGAAAAGAGAAATGTGTAACAGCGAAATGTGAGAATTGTGTTTTATATGCACATGACCACCATGGTGGATTGTGAATGCCAGGAGACTGTGAGGTTGTTCTGAGTGTTGTGTGTTGGCAGGTGCAGTAACTCCTGTGTGTGAAGTTAGTATGGGGTGTGTAAGTGAGGTAATGCCCTATGTTGTGTGATTTGTGCAATTATTCAGGAGTCTCTGTGCCACATTTATGTGATAAAACTGCGGATTTGTGGAGTCAGGTACCGCCGTTGTTCATATTTGTAATTACTGTTTAATTGAATGTATTATAACTATTTATTTCGGGATTAATTTATTTTGGTGTGTGGCCCTTTTTCTTTCCAATGACTGTCTTGTTTACAGTACATAGCGGAGTGCTCCGCTGGGCCAGTGTGGTATGTGTGTGTGTGTAGGTCTATATCCATCTTTGTATTACAGTGTGAGACGGGTGTAAATTACAAAATTGGGTGAATTTGTGTGCTTGGGTTTTTTTCAAGGGGTGGGGAGAATGTGAGATTGTATATTATAAATACATTATTATGGCGGTGCCCTGGGCTAGAGAGGGGTGACGCCCCGCCTCTGGGAGGTGGCGTCACCTGGAGTATATAAGCCAACTGCGGGAGACATCTTGTCTCTTCGCTGTGGCTCCTGTGCTCGCGGTAGAGTCTCCTGTGTTCTCGTTCAATAAAACTATGAAACGTCACCTCGCCTCTTCATAATCCGGGACACAACAGACACCATTACTCAAACACCTTAATTCCCAACTTTTTTGTTTCATCCCATTTTTGTTAAACCTTTTCTTTATGTAAGATGCCACACTTTTATTTTCAGCAAATTAATCGCCCTAACATAACACCCCTGTGGCTCCTGCAGATGTGAAATAAAGGGAGGACATTTAGTCATAGAGGAGGTGGCTGCTAGTGCTCTATATATTTGCATTCTTAACCAACAGTAGCAATCATTTAACAACACAACACTTTTACTCAGAGATAAAAGGCAAATTATCTCTGGTTAGTGGAGGATGAGCAATTTCACTGTCTTCATGTAAAACTGGGCCATGCTACCAATTAGTCACATATCTCATATATATATATATATATATATAGTATGCAACACATTCATTTAATTAGGGATAGGAATTTTGTAAATGTTTTTGAAGAGTCTTGTGAAATGAATGTTCAAACTAATGATGAATAGTGACAAAAAGTTACACCGTAAGACATGATAACATGGGAATGTACTGTTATACTTTCTCTGAAATTTGACAGGCCTTTTATCTATTTTTTTAATTACCCTTGTGTCTATAGAACTGATTTTTTTTTTTCACTGAAATGTATGTTGTTTGTTGGTTGGGTTTTTGTTGTTGTTTGGAAAGCGTGATTTTTTTTTAAAATAAATTTGCATATTTCTTCCTCACATAAATTTACTTTATTACTTAAAGAAAATGTGCAGCCTTGTTCTTAAAATTTGCCATCTTGTGAGTTTTCTCTCAGAAGTTTCTGACTTTTCTCGTTATAGATTTGTGGCGTTTTTCTTGTGAATTTTGCAAACACACATTTCTGACTGTATTTTTTTCCAAAAATTTGCAAACTTTTTAGTTTTACAAGCAAATTTACGAATTTGTCTCTCTGGTTTGAGGGGGTTTGTACGGGTAACATAAATTACTTTTTTTTCAAATATTATTTAAAAATCCTTTCACAAGGGAGATGACAGTAGACTAGTTGCATTTTTAAATATATGATGAGGTTATCATACAATTTTGTGAATACAAAAAACAAAAATAAGTTTAATATATCACGACTTGGAAGAGCTTTTGTAGCCTATCATTGACCTTGAAGGCTCTAGTTTTACCCTATATGTGCTCTTATTTCTGCATGTTAACTATTAGGGGGAAATGTGTGAGCAAAGTCAGATCAGCAGTAGGCTTTATTTACCTTTCTCGGTCAGCCTGAATCACCGGCGGGAATCGATCGCTCCCCAGCGGGCTGGTGGAGCGCGGTGAGCCGGTGGAAGGGGCGGCAGACGCGGCGGGGCCAGCCGCGGTCAGTCGGTCTGGGCGAGCCCGGGTTCCACCTCTGCGGATGCGGACAGGGACGGGGCGAGCGGTGCGGTCAGGTCGGGAGGAAAGTCGCAGCCTCACCTTTAGCAAAATGCAGCAGGGTGCGGAGAAGAACAGCGAGGACGGGGGTTACTGGGAGCCGCTGGTTTGGATTCAAGTTTCGCATCTGCTCTCAGCTGTGCATCATTGAGGGTTTCAGGCTGCCTGCTGGTTCAGCGAGGCTGAGCTGAACGGAACGGGAGTCCTGACAGGTTCAGCCCCCCTTTGGTAACGCAATTGCCCTCGGCATGCGTACATTACTTGAGTAGTGAGTTTTCTTGTCATATCTCCCCCATCTTGTCACTCTTTTCCCATGAATTTACACTGTTTTCTAATAAATTTGTGACTTTTTCATTTTTCGATTCTCTGCTTTTTTTCCTTCATGAATGTGGATTTTTTTTCCCTCATAAATGCTGTTTTCTCACCAGTTTTGCCAAGTTTTTTTTTTCCTTTTAAACTTGGCGTTTTTCTTATAGGTTTGTGAATTTTTTCTTCATAAATATGTCCTTTTTCTAATTAATTTATTACTTCATTATTATAAATTTGCAGCTTCTTTGCAATAAATTTGTGACTTTTTCCACATACACTACTCACAAAAAGTTGGGGATATTTGGCTTTCGGGTGAAATTTATGGAAAATATAAAAAGTTCACACTTCAGTGATATTATATCATGAAAGTAGTGCATTTAAGTAGAAGCAGGCAATGGTGATTTCCTCATCTCAAACAATTTCTTGAAACAAAAGTAAGCAACAGTGGTGGGTATACCACAATAAAAACTGTCATTGTCTCAATAACTTGTCATGTGCCCATAAGCATGAATTACAACTTGACAACGACGTCTCATGCTGTTCACAAGTCGACTTATTGTCTGCTGAGGCATGGCTTCCACTCTTCTTTGAAGGGCAGCCCTCAGGTCATTGGATTGTGGGGCGCAAGGTTACAAGCCTCTACACGGTTGACTCAGCTGATCCCATAGTTTTTCTTGGGATCCAGGTTTGGAGAAAGTGCAGGGCCACTCCATTTGAGGTACCCCAGCCTCCAGCAGCAATTCCCAAATGGTGCGACCCTCGATGAGCTGGAGTATTGTTGGCCATGAAGATGAAAGTAGGCCTGTGCTGCTATGCACGGGCACAGTGACTCGGCTTACTGATAGATTTTCAGGTAGTATCAGCTTGTCACTGTACATTCACAAGGTATAGGGCAAGTTCTGTATTGATAGACACACCTTCCCAGACTGTAACATGGTGACAACAGTGGCTGATGCATAGCGCTCTCCTAGACGTCTCCAACATCGTTGGCGGCCTATCATTTCTGCTCAGTGTGAATCAACTTTCATCAGAGAACACGCACTGAGGCCCACTGGTCCCTTGTCTAGCGTAAATGCTCCCTGGCCCATGCAAACGATGATGCCTGTGCCTCGTTTGCATGGGCCAGGGAGCATTTACGCTAGACAAGAGACACATGGGTGCCTCTCACCTTCCTTAAATGTGCTGGAGTTGAGTGGCATTCATCATCGCTTCCGCAGGGCGCTGTTCACAATGAAGCAGTCATCAACGTGGGCTGTGGCCAAAGGACGTCCACTTCTGTATCTTTCTGTGACTCTTCCAGTCTCTCTGTATCTCTGTTGCAACCTGCTGATGACACGCTGTAACACTCTAACCTCAGTGGCCACTTCCCTCTGAGAACATCATGTTTGAAGCCTTGCAAATGCGAGATACTATTAATCAGTTGTTAGGTGTTGTCTTGGTCTCATGATGTCAAAATGTGAACAGCATGAGGAAGAGGACTGTTTAAATACCAATTCTAATTGAACCAGAAAATGTATTGGTCGATTCATGGATCAAGCACCTGTTGTGAATTTTGTCGTTAAGCACCTTGTAGGAGAACAGCAAGTTATGCAAAAAGTACTGAAACCATTGAACCCTGTTAGAAATGCACATTCAAAAGGTTAGAGATCAAGGTCAAATTAAGTTTACCTGTCAAGGTTATAGTGCATTTAAGATGCATCCTGAAATTTCACCCAAAAGCCAAACATCCCTAACTTTTTGTGAGTAGTGTACATTTGCAACTTATTTCTTATAAATTTGTGACTGTTTCTGATGAACAAAGGCCTACTACTTTTGTTCTTACAAATTTTGAAGTTTTTGCAATAGAGTTGTGACTTTTTTCACACAAATTTGTAACTTTTTCCCTCATCAATTTCCTTTTTTTAACCTCCCCCAAGGAGGTAATGTTTTCATGTTGGTTTGTTTATTTGTCAGCAGGATTACATAAAGACTACTGGACAGATTTTGGTTAAATCTTCACCAGACTTGGGCTATGGATGAATCCATTAGATTTTGGAGGTTGTCCAGGTCAGGATGCGGGTTCTAGATCACTTTTTCTATTTCTTTAACATTGCAAGGGCCTTGGTGAAGGTACAGTATGTGCTTTCTGAGTGCCCTCTAGTTTTCTTAGAAATTTGTAACTTTTTCCTCATTAATTTATAAGCTTTTCTTATAAATTTGCAAGTTTGCTCTTGTAAGTGTATGCTTTTTTCTGATGAATGTACTACTTTTTTCTTTTAAATGTGCAACTTAATTCTTGTACATTTTTGATTTTACTCTGCAGGGTATTTCATCTGATGATTTAGTGTCCGGAAAATATAAAGTAGCTAGTATGATGTAGTAAAAATCCAAATCATATGCAGTTGACAGTGACAAACTAAAACTATAATCCAAATTATATGATTAACTCAAATAGTACAACCAAATGTACATGAGTAGCTTCTTTTTCAAAGGTCAATAGAAAAAGTATCCTGCAATAAGAATACTCATAAAAGTACTAATACAGTGCATCCTGAAAGTATTCACAGCACTTCACTTTTTCCATATTTTGTTATGTTACAGCCTTATTCCAAAAGGGATTAAATTCTTTTTTTTTTTCTCAAAATTCTACACACAATACCCCATAATGACAATGTGAAAAAGTTTTGGGTTTTTTTGAGATTTTTGCAAATTTATTAAAAATAAAAAACTAAGAAATTACATGTACATTAGTATTCACAGCCTTTGCTCAATACTTTGTTGAACAAAGGCTCAACAAAGTATTTGTTTTGGCAGCAATTTGGCAGCAATTACAGCCTCGTCTTTTTGAATATGATACCACAAGCTTGGTACACCTATCTTTGGGCAGTTTGGCCCATTCCTCTTTGCAGCACCTTTCAAGCTCAGTCAGGTTGGATGGGAAGTGTCGGTGCACAGCCATTTTCAGATCTCTCCAGAGATGATCAATTGGATTCAAGTCTGGGCTCTGGCTGGGCCACTCAAGGACATTCACAGAGTTGTCCTGAAGCCACTCCTTCAATATCTTGGCTGTGTGCTTAGAGTTGTTGTCCTGCTGAAAGATGAACCGTCGCCCCAGTCTGAAGTCAAGAGTGCTCCAGAGCAGGTTTTCATCCAGGATGTCTCTGTACATTGCTGCATTCATCTTTCCGTCTATCCTGACTGGTCTCCCAGTTCCTACCACTGAAAAACATCCCCACAGCATGATGCTGCCACCATCATTGGAGTGGTTATGAATGGTGCCTGGTTTCCTCCAAACATGACGTCTGGCATTCATGCCAAAGAGTTCAATCTTTGTCTCATCAGACCAGAGAATTTTGTTTCTCATGGTCCAAGAGTCCTTCAGGCGCCTTTTGACAAATTCCAGGCGGGCTACCATGTGCCTTTTACTAAGGAGTGGCTTCCATCTGGCCACTCTACCATACAGGCCTGATTGGTGGATTGCTGCAGAGATGGTTGTCCTTCTGGAAGGTTCTCCTCTCTCCACAGAGGAACGCTGGAGCTCTGACAGAGTGACCATCGGGTTCTTGGTCACCTCCCTGACTAAGGCCCTTCTCCCCCGATTGCTCAGTTTAGACAGTCGGCCAGCTCTAGGAAGAGTCCTGGTGGTTGTGAACTTCTTCCATTTATGGACAATAGAAGCCACTGTGTTCATTTGGACCTTCAAAGCAGCAGAAATTTTTCTGTACCCTTCCTCAGATTTGTGCTTTGAGACAATCCTGTCTTGGAGGTTTACAGACAATTCCTTTGTCTTCATGCTTGGTTTGTGCTTTGACATGCACTGTCAACTGTGGGACCTTATATAGACAGGTGTGTGCCTTTCCATTCATACCTAAGGGCAATTTAGAATCCCCAGTTTTGATGCCAATTAACCTAACTTCCATGTTTTTGGCATGTGGGAGGAAACCGGAGAAATCCCAGAGTAAACCCACACAGACACGGGGAGAACATGCAAACTCCACACAGATCACTGTTGGTCGGGGGCTGGGATCGAACCCAGGATCCCCCGGCCAACGGTGAGTTGTTGTGCTGCCGCAGTGCTAACCACTCCGCCACCATGCCACCCAAATGTTTTAGTTTCACAGTAACAAAAATATTTGTTATACATCAAAAATTAAAACAAGAAAACGTTTGACCTTTTCTTATTAGTATTTTTTGTAGAAAAGAGAATACATATATGTACATGCTTTAATCAAGGTGTCAGGCAAATAAATTACCAGGGCAAAAAACCTTCAGACTAATTTCACACACAAAAAAAGTCACTTGTCAGACTGATGTCTTAAGGAGCATCAGTGCCATATTAAAAAAATAAATACATTTTAAAAATTGTTTTGCATTTTAAGAATAAAGTCAAAATTTCAAGAAAAATGCCAAATAGTATTTTGAGAAGTTGTCAAGTCTTCCAAGTTTGGTTTTTTTTTCTACTGAACAAGCAAGTCCTAATACTTATCACGCCATGTTTGAGCTAAAAGAGAAATAATTTCCTTGTTACTAAAATCGATTCTGAAGTACAGTTTTGCTAACTTTTCTATTCACAGCATTTTGTGGCATCTTGACTATAAACAGCTTCTCCCACATTCCACTTTTTTCTCAAAATACCATTTGATTTTTTTCTTGAAATTTCAACTTTATGCTTGACATGCAACACCTTTTTTTTAAAATGTGGCCCTAATCCTCCTTTGTAATGTCTAGTTTTATTTTCACCCCCTCAGATGAGTCGTGCGGGTACAGTGGTCAGTGCTGTCTGTGGCCGGCCGGTTATCCAGCTATGGTCCTGCTCTAACTCGAGGAGCAATCAGGCTACAGCCACCAAACTTGGTACACAGGTTGACTTTGAGACTAGCACCTGTGGCTGTACTTTTGGGGTCCAAAGGTCAAAATGCCATATAAACTGTATCTCAACAACAAAGAAAGTGATGGTCACCAAACTTGGAGCATGGGTTCACCTTTGGATCCTGACCTCTGATTATGTGTTTAGGTCAAGGTTTGCATTCCCTATATTACTATAGAATGAGTAAAGCCAGGGTCATCAAACTTGGTACACAGGTTCACCCTGACCTCGGACGATGGATTTGGGATCAAAACATCAAGGTATGGATCTGCATCTTAGTTGAGTGCGCTGTAGTTTTAATCTTTTTCTATTGGTTTTTATTTGGATTTTGATATTTTTGGTCCTCCAGCAGTACAGGTCTGTAACTCAGAGCAGGCCTCAAGCCTCCATGGTACATGACATTAAATAAAATCAGTTTTAAAACCCGTTTTTACATTTTTTTTCCAGTTCCCTATAGGATAAAACACAAGCTCCACCAATAATCAAACGTCTATGACACAGTGGTAATAAAATAAGCAAGCTCATTGAAACATTTTTATTTGAAATGATTTTTAAATACAAATAATATATTTTTTCCTCATTTACAATGACAGTTCCTTTGTAAACAAAAGTGGCAGATAGTCATTGGGTAGTCATTCATCCAAACCGAGGCGACCTGCCGGCCAGTCGCCCATACTAAGGTCTGTCATAGGTGAGATGGTGCCATATTTAACCTCACTGCAGGTTTGTATTTCCCCCCAAACAGCACAAATCACTGATGCTACATTCTAATGCAGAGCGATAAATACCCAGAATACAAGATTACCTGTATAGCATATACCTGCTTTAAACTGAAACGGAAATGGGTATAGTTTGTGCACGTGAGGTTGTGTGTGTGTGTGTGTGTATGCAATGTGAGGAGAGCACAAACTTTTCTGCCCCCTACACCGACATCACACACGTGTACAGACTGCAAGAAATTAAAATTCTTTTATGAATATCCATGACGAAACATTACACACATCTTCTGTTCCATTCCTCCCAATCGAACACTGTAAATATCATCTGTAAATATCAAGGTTAGAATGCAACTAAACACAAGAAAGACATGATTTACATTTGTTAGAACTACAACTTAAAAAATAATAAAAAAAAAAAAATTAAAAGGAAGTGTACTGGAGATTTGGTGGAAACTCCATCTGAATAATTACAAATCTTCAGCTGATCTGTATAAGAGAAAAGGTGCTGAACACGCTTACAAATATCTTAACTTGTTGTTGTTGAGAACAATTGTCTGACCATGAGAAACGTCTATAAAGAGGCTTTGCAATGTCAAGATCTGATATGTATCCAAAGAGTGAGGCGCAAAAAGTCAACTCTAAAGGAATAAATCAAACACAAAGACAACTTTTTTTCCCCCCGCTTTCTTCTTTCTTGGGACCCACTGGTGCACAGCACCCAAGGACATGTATGCTGCGCTATTTCAGATGTATTCATAAGGCCTTTTTTCAGACAATGAGTACACACTGGAATGTGCTACAATTATTTTTAAAAAATGACAAATTATAATAAAAAAAAAATCACTCCTTTGAAAATCCAAAGCATATATGTATTTATACATTAGTCTCTTAGCTCCATACAAAGACTCCAATTTTTATTGTAACATTACGAGGAAGAGATTTTCTAACAAGTCTTAACACCGTAAGTTTTGCCATTTTGCTCATCCACTTGCTTTCAACCGGCAGCAGTCTTGTTTCAGAAAAGTCTGTTTTCATGTGGATTGCTTGGGCAGAAAACCGTCATTAACCGAATGGACTGGAGATCTGTACATATTTGTGGAGACCTCCTTTAACACAGAGCAAGCACAATAATTTCTTGGTATGACATTTAAAAAAAAAAAAAGAAAAATTAAAGACACAACTCTGCCTCGTGCACTCGACGTAAATAAAGATTTCAGTGGTTGATACAAATGTGATTCTAAGGCTCTAAAGTCTCACATTTCGGCAGTTTACAATAGAAAGCATTGGTGTGTAGAGTGTAAAAAAAAAAAAAAAAATCAGAGCAACAGTGTTGAAATGATTCTGATTCATATATGAAAGAGTGTTTTAATTTGTCAAATCACACATCCCTGTTCCCCCGGCGAGAAACCAAGAGATGAGCCCATATTAGAACAGTAGGTCCTCCAGTCCACAGTGTGTCCATCATTCACACCTGTACCAAGACACACAAGGTTACACACTCACACACTTTCTCTCTCTCGCACGCACACACACGATAGGCCTGTTAGTATTCACAGAATTTTGCTTCCGCCAGGAACGGAAAGTGAACAAACAAGTCTCTGTAGAAAAGGGAATCGGGGTGGTGGGCTGGGTGAGGGGGTCACAGTTTATGACAGAGTAAAAGTAAAATGGAGGAGAGCTTTGTGTGTTTAAACCGTCCCCCGTGACTCGGTGGGTGTGTGCAACTGTGGCTTCACCGCTCATCTCTTAACCGTTCTTTGAGTTGAGTGTTTCTGTTGCTGCTGTGGAGGCAGGAGCGAATGTTCGGTCGGTCCATAGGAAGGGGGGAGGGGGGCAGGGGACGGGGGTGCCGAGCGTGCGAGTTCAGTCGTCATCATCGTCTTCGCTCTCCTCGATGCCTTCGCTGTCTTCCTGCTCCTCATCCTCCTCCTCCGTGTCGGGGATGTCCCACTGTGGGTGGTTGTCCACCATGGCCTTCGCCTCATGGACTTCCAGCTAGGAAAACACACAGACAGAGATTTGTGTTTTGTTTTTTTTAACAACAACCCGGCTGAGGATCATCGTGTGTGAGTTTGGTGAGCATCCAGGCAAGTGCTTAGGAGGAATAAAGATTTTTACAAATTGTGAAACAACAGATGGCTGAACGGATGAAGTGCCATGACATTAGCACATTTTTGCCTTGGCAAAAAATTAGACAATAACATTGGTCTCATGCTGGGAAGGAGTCAACAGCCAATTTTGTTCCTTTATTTTTTCAAAATAAAGGTGATGATTAACAAGAGGTAGACGGCGATAATACAAATACCACTTTTAAAGAAAAAAAAAAAGATCAAATAAAAAAAAATTAAAGGACTCCATTAAGTGATTCCTAATATTATATTCTCAATAGAAAAATGTCATTTGTTAACCAAATTAAAGACTTAAAATGTGGAAATCTTAAAACTACCAGACAACAGTGCAGTGTGTAATGAGCAGTTCACTAGATTTGAAAATTCAATCTCAAAGGTTAGCATGAAAAACAATCTGGAATTTTTATTATCAATCAAAATGACTTTGGTCAACATCTTTAACAGCACTGTCTTTTTAATTAAAAATTAATTCAAATTTTGCATTTTAGAGCTTTTAAACCACAAAATTAGAGCCCAATGGACTCGGCACATTAAAGCACATTGTCTAAACCAAATTTCATAAATGTGAAATTTCACACTAAGACAACATACATTCATTGCAGTAACATAATTAAGTTTGAGTCACCACAACTCCCCTTCATGGATCGCCACTAGGGCTGCAACTAATGATTATTTTGGTAGTCGACTCATCTAACGACTATTTTTTTTGATTAGTCAACTAATCAAACTATTTATTCCATCTAGCTACAATGCTCTGCACTGTGTGTTCATATATTCATATATTTATTCCATCCAGCTACAATGCTCTGCACTGTGTGTCTGTGTGTGTGTGTGTGTGTATATATATATTTTATAGTAATATGTACATATGTATATTAGCTGCTCTTGCTTGCTTGTTTTTTTTTCTTGCCTTCTGATTGTTGCTCTGAGTGTTGCTATCCCTGTGCTGTTGCAATCCTGGAATTTCCCCATTGTGGGACTAATAAAGGCTTATCTTATCTTATCTTAATCGTGATTATTTCTGTCATGTCCACCAGCTCAGCTTCCTGCTGGCACAGCTGCTGTTCGGGGCTCCAGGTCACGTTTTACTTCACCTGTTTAAGCCTGCACACCTGTGAAAACCACTTTGTTGTCATTCTCTGCCTTTATGTAGCCTATTATAAAAAGTTCCCATAGCTAAATAAAATAATGACCCATCAAACATGAGTTGGAAACTTGGAACATTACAGCTTAATCAGAAGTGTTTGTAGCAACACAATTAAATAATAGATGCTGAAGTGGAGGGCCAAGACCCTGCAGGTTTTCTCTTCTACCCAGTCTCTTCAGCAGGTGTTTTCACTGGTCAGCAATCAGTGGGAAGAAGTTCAGTGAAATCTGCTGTTGAAGGCAATGGTTGGAGGTGAAGCCTGCAGGGTCTTGGCCCTCCATGGCACATGATTGGACACCCCTGCTGTATGCAACTGTGCATAAATGCAACTGTGCATGTATGCAACTGCTGTATGCAACTGTGCATAAAGCTGTACCCACCCACCCACCCCAAAAAAAAAACCAAAAAAAAAACAAAACCCAATGTTCACAAGGAGAAACGTTTGCAGTGGGCTCAAAAATACATAACTAATTTTCAAACAGTTTTATTCACTGATGAATGCCGTGCTACCCTGGGTGGTCCAGATGGATGGAGTTCTGGATGGTAGACAGATGGCCACTGTGTCCCAACAAGGTTGCAACGTCAGCAAGAGTGATGTTTTGAGCTGGAATAATGGGGAGTGAGATGATGGGCCCCTTTAGGGTGCCTGCATGTGTCAAATAACCTCTGCAAAATACGTGGAGTTTCTCACTGACTATTTCCTGCCGTGGTATAAAAAGAATAACGGTGCCTTCCGCAATAAACGTACATGTAACATGCAAGACAAAGCACAACCCAAGCTGCAAAAAATACCACTGAATCTTTGGCTGCTACGGGTATAAAGGGAGAAAAAATCATGGTGTGGCCACCATTATCCCCTGACCCCAACCTGATTGAGAACCTGTGGAGCATCCTTAAAAGGAAGATCTATGAGGGCGGGCCACAGTATACGGCCAAACAGCAGCTCGGGGAGGCAATTCTGGCATTCTCAAATGAGATACAGGCAGAAACTATCCAAGCTCAATGGATGAGAGAGTTGTAAAGGTGATATCAAAGAAGTTAACATTTAACTTGATTGGTAAAGATGTGTTTTGATTGGAATAGCATGCATTTCAAATTTTAAAAAAATGATGGCCTACATACTGCAAAAATTACAACAGATTTCATTTTCACTTCTTTACAACTTTAATTTTTTTAAAAAACAGTTATGCATAACAATTTGGAACACTGCTTCGAGTAATTTGAAGAAAAACAAAAAAAAAAAAAAAAAAACTGTTGTCATTAGGGGTGGGCAATATGGCCCAAAAATGCTATCACGATATTTCTGTGAATTTTCACAATAACGATATTCTTCACGGTATCACAGAATACAGTTGGATTTTTTTTTTTAATTTATAAAGTGCAGTTTCACAGGCCAGCGTTAAATATGTTCAACATATTCAGTAAAAACAAAAACTCTTATTTCTCCAGTTTATAAAGAGCAATTTAGAATATGTTTCAAACTTTTGTATTCTGTATCAAATATTACCAGAAAATATGATAAACCACCACATCTTATGCGCACTGAGGGGTGGACTGGGACAAAAATTCAGGCCAGGAATTTGACTTCATCCTAGGCCACCCTGTGGTTGGAAACCAGAAACCACTATAGTTTTGGTAGATTAATATTTTGAAATAACATATCAAACTAGTTATAAATGTAATTACAGACGTCGACAAAATTGTTGGTATCCCTCTGTTAATGAAGGAAAAACCCACAATGGTCACAGAAATAACTTGAATCTGACAAAAATTCTATGAAAATTAACCAATGAAAATCAGACAATGCTTTTGAATTGTGGTTCAACAGAATTATTTTAAAAAACAAACTCATGAAAAAGGCCTGGACAAAAATGATGGTACCCTTAACTTAATATTTTGTTGCACAACCTTTTGAGGCAATCACTGCAATCAAACGATTTCTGTAACTGTCAATGAGACTTCTGCACCTCTCAGCGGGTATTCTGGCCCACTCCTCATGAGCAAACTGCTCCAGTTGTCTCAGCTCTGAAGGGTGCCTTCTCCAGACGGCATGTTTCAGCTCCTTCCACAGATCTTCAATAGGATTTAGATCAGGGTTCATAGAAGGCCACCTGAGAATAGTCCAATGTTTCGCTCTTAGCCATTCTTGGGTGTTTTTAGCTGTGTGTTTTGGGTCATTATCCAGTTGCAAGACCCATGACCTGCGACTGAGACCAAGCTGACACTGGGCAGCACATTTCTCTCTAGAAAACCTTGATAGTCTTGAGATTTCATTGTACCCTGCATAGATTCAAGACACCCTGTGCCAGATGCAGCAAAGCAGCCCCAGAACATAACAGAACCTCCTCCATGTTTCACAGTAGGGACAGTGTTCTTTTCTTGGTATGCTTCATTTTTGCGTCTGTGAACATAGAGCTGGTGTGCCTTGCCAAAAAGTTCCAGTTTTGTCTCGTCTGTCCATAGGACATTCTCCCAGAAGCTTTGTGGCTTGTCAACATGCAGTTTGGCAAATTCCAGTCTGGCTTTTTTATGATTTGCTTTCAACAGTGGTGTCCTCCTTGGTCGTCTCCCATGAAGTCCACTTTGGCTCAAACAACGACGGATGGTGCGATCTGACACTGATGTACCTTGACGTTGGAGTTCACCATGAATGTGTTTAGAGGTTGTTCTGGGCTCTTTTGTTACCATTCGTGTTATTCGTCTCCTCCTGCGGCCACGTCCAGGGAGGTTGGCTACAGTTCCGTGGATCTTAAATTTCTGAATAATATGTGCAACTGTAGTCACAGGAACATCAAGGTGCTTGGAGATGGTCTTATAGCCTTTACCTTGAACATGCTTGTCTATAATTTTCTTTCTAATCTCCTGAGACAACTCTCTCCTTTGCCTCCTCTGGTCCATGTTTACTGTGGTACACACCATGTCACCAAACAGCACAGTGACTACTTGTCATCCTTTAAATAGGCCGACTGACTGATTACAAGTTTGTAGACACCTGTGATGTTAATTAGAGGACACATCTTGGTTGAACATGTCCCTATGGTCACATTATTTTCAATCTTTTCTAGGGGTACCATCATTTTTGTCCAGGCCTGTTTCATGAGTTTGTTTTTTAAAATAATTCTGTTGAACCACAATTCAAAAGCAGATTTCTTCACCTTTTCCAAATAAAAACACAAGGTAAGAGGTTTTAGGAAAAAAGTTACAATTCTGCATGAAAAAGGTCACAAATTTGTCACCAAAAATGTTCAAAAGTTTAAAAAAAAGCACCTTTACGAAAAGATGTTTAAAAAAAATGAGAAAATAAAAAATTTAGGAGAGAACGGTAACAAGCAGATGAGAGTAAAGTTGTTACTGCAGACTACGTATAGCCCATAGTTTTGAAAATTATAAAGGTTTTTCTTAAAACATCTGAATAGTCCTGAAAACATTGCCGTATAAATGTAAGAGCAATTTACCTATGGTTAATGCAACCAATTTATTACATTTAAAAACATAAACCCCAAAAAACTACAGTATGAGCAGCTACAGCAGGATAATAGAAACACAGACACTCATTCACCACATTACTGCCGTCTTCATCTCATTTCTCTGCTCTGGGGCATGAGGGGGTTTTGGTCATTTTAACATATTAAATTAATTTAGTATGTTATTTCACCAGGTCAGGAAGAGGGTCTAAATAAAACAGGGAGGGAGTGGGCTTATTCAAAAGTATTATTTCATCATTTGGCCTACCTGTCAGCCGTTTCCCCCAAACAAGACACTTCTGCAGGTGAATGACCGCTGTATCAGATATCCCATCTCTCTCTCTCTCCCCCTTAATTTACCCGCATTAGAAATCTCCGTTGCACAAACAACTCCGGGGGCTGTTAAAAGATTTTTTTTTCCTTTCAGTTGGTTGAATAAATCAATCTGGAGTGGCCACAAGGTAACGAAAATAAACCTCTGGACACTTCGGAGTCTAGACATCAACAACACTGCTTCAGGGTGAAGTGAAACCTTTCACTGAAGCCACGTTATTGATGTGCAGAAAAAGATGCGGGCAGATTATCTGCATTGTGGCACCATTTTTTTTTTTTTTTTTTTTAAAGATGGCAGCAGTCTGAACCAGCCTTAAAACTAAATTACTTCCTCACAACTACACGCACACATTCCAAGCACAGAGCGCCGCTTCTTGCGCCATGTTTGTCATTTCTATGGTAATGCGTAACTTCCATTGGCAGTGTAACAGACCCCAAACATCGCGATATTCATTTTTACACCAGTATCAGAAATTATACCGGTGTAATCGTGAACGATACGATATGGCACACCCGTAGCTGTCATCATTGGTAGTTTTGTTCAATAAAATCTAGATTATTATAAAAACCTAATGTAATTGTTGATATTAAAAAAACAAAAACTCGTATTCACTGTCAACTAGGGATGGGCATATCGATACTCAAGTATCGATACCAGCTGGTCGATACTTTTTAAAATATCGCGATACCACTATGTTAACACAAAACGTTCCATTTGTTTTCACTTTTGAGGGTTTTAGACATTAAATTTATGTGTGAAAACCGGTGAAAAACCAGCCCACGCATATTTAGAGATGGTCTGCCGTGTCACATGATTATGGCAGCCTATCAGATGTCAGAGTCGAAGACTCACTGCGCAGCCAAGCACTCACTCCTGAGCAGAGTGGTGAGCTCAGAAGCGTCAGAGGCGTCAGAAAAAGTATTACTTCTGAAATGTTTCACCATTCATCCAAATTCTGTGGTGACACCAAGCAGCATAAAATTTGAAAAATAAACAAAATAAGCACCATTTAAGTTTGTAAAATAATAGCGTAAAAATAAACAAATTTTTAAAAAATGTTGCATTGTGAAAAAAATTACACATATGCTGCTTTGAATGAACATACTGTAATATGTTCATTCAAACCACAGAATTTGAATGAATGGTGAAACATTTCAGAAGTAAAAAATACTCGAATCCAGTTGAGAATCTAAACCAAATTAAGGAACTGAATGAATTTTGCATTCATTTAAGTCTTAATTATTTTTATTATAATTAAAAAAATTATTTTAGTTTCATTTACTTTGCTCATTGTTCCATTTTACTATCATTTTGTAAGCATTTCTTTCAAGTGTTGATTTTCATGAGTTTTATTCATATTTCATATTGCCCTTGCAATAAAGTTGTTAATGAAACTGCAATCATGTGATTTTGGGCAAAAAGTATCGGTATCAAAGAAAAAGTCCCATAAATTAATGGTATCGTATCAAAAGGAAAAACGCTGGTATCGCCCATCCCTACTGTCAACTGCATTGACTACTGATGAAGAATGAACAAAAACAGCACATGCCTAAAAATTTGGAACACTGTGTAAATTAATACGATCAGCTGAATTATTCATCAGTTCTTCATGTGCAGTATCAATCCTGAAGTGTGCTGTAATGTTGAACAAGTGTTACAGATTTACAACAATGAACAATACAATCTATAATACTGGCATTGCTTCCAAGCGAGCAATCACTGCCATTGTTCAGGAAAACTTCTACATTTTAACCATAGATGCTGGTTTCATTGTTTCAGCCATATTAATAAGCAAAGAACTAATTTTGCTAAAGAAATTTATCATACTCCAGCCATGAAGCTGTTTGAGAAATAACAAAACCATGCTGTAACTCCTCCGTTACCTTGAGTTGCTTGATCCTGTCCAGTCCAATGTAAGAATCAGAACGGAGGATGACTGAATACTGGTAGTTGCCCGTTTTGGAGGGGGCTGGGAACTTCAGCTCCACCTGAAAAAAGCAAGACAAACACATTTTCAAGTCATTAGACTTCAAATCCTGGTTCAAGCCAAATCTAAAGAAGTTAACACTGCAACCAGCGGTGTGTGACTGCGCAAAAGTGATTTCATCTTTGCAGTCACCAAAACGAGGCAATATTCAAAACTCAATCAACCGTATTTTATGTCACACAATCATCTAGAGCCAGAGAGCAGTAGTGTTGTGGGTAATGACAAACCACCACATGATTATGGGGTCTAAATGTAAACATTAGAACAACATTAGCTTAGGCTGCTGTGATTGTTATGTTGTGCAATTGCATATGGTAAACATCTAATTAGGTGCACAATAAGGCTAATTATTATTCAGCATGTAAGCCACAATCATAGCTGCACATTATCGCCCTGGCTTGTGATGAGAGGGGCCCTTCTCCGCTACCCCCAAAACACGTCTGCCAGTGGAAAAGAAGTCAAATGACACAAGCAACAGAATGAAATGAGGCTAATTGATCACAGGACCAGAACCTGCACCTTTTACTTTTAACTTCACTGAGGGAGGAGAGCTGATCGTGCACAATTACAATGGACTGGTGATATTTTTACATCTCTATAGTAAACTGCAGCTTTGCTGAAGCACATCAGGAGGTGCAAATTGTGCAAGATAAACATGCACAGATATATACACACACTTCTCTAAAGAAATTATGACAATTGCAAAGAGTTGCCTAGCAACAAGAAGTGCGAGGGTGCAAAAAAAAATCTAAACACACTAACTTATGAAGGATTATTGTATTATCCACACTCAATCTCAGTGAAGTTTAATACAGCACAGAAAATTGTCATCATAACAGCGTACCACAGACAAATGATCAGGTTATTTTTACTAATAATTATAAGTATTTGTTACGATTACATTTTGGTTAAAGCCTGTTGGGTCGTTCTGTGCTGCATGATCAAACAACAGGGATCTTAAAATCCCTTAATGATTAATATCCAAGGAGGTTGTTGTTTGGTGATATGAAGAATGATCCCTCCTTAAGCTGAACTGTGATGATTCCAAACCTCAAACATGACAGGAACTTAGCAGAGGGGCCTGCTACCCCCATGTCAGATTCCTACATTTATGTCTCCCAAAGAGAGGACCTTATATACGTATATCGTGTGAAGAAGAGACACATGGCACTCACAAATTAATTACACAGTTTTCCTGAAAACTGAAACGTTGTCCCTTTGTTTTAAAAATGAATCCCGCGTTAACACGAATTCACAAAATCTGTAGAAAGGCTGATTTTTTTTTTTCCCTCCTCAGCAACAGTATTCACCTGCCTGTGTTGCCATTCAGGGACCAGTGAAGTTTTCTTGGACTGATCTGCGTACAAATGCCTTCATCTACAGTGCTGTGATAATAAATGAGACAAGGTGAGGGCACACTCCAAAATAAAATAATAATAATAACAATAATGCATGATTTATATACAGTGGGGAAAATAAGTATTGAACATATCAATATTTTTCTCATTAAACATATTTCTGATCAAGTCACTGACCCGAGATTTTCATCAGATATCAGTAACAATCCAAATAATCCATACATACAAAGAAATCAAGGCAACTGTGTTCACAAAACAAGTTATATTTAATAAAGTGAAATGACACAGGGAATAAGTATTTAACACACTTGGTGAAATTAATTTCATATTTAGTAGAAAAGCCTTAGTTGGTAATAACAGCTTCCACACACCTCCTGTATGGAAAAACTAGGTGCAGGCATCGCTGAGGAGTGATTTTAGCCCATTTTTCCACACAAATTCTCAAATCTTGAAGGTTCTGTGGGTGTCTTCTATGAACTCTGATCTTCAGTTCATTCCATAGATTTTCAATTGGATTCAGGTCAGGTGACTGACTGGGCTATTCTAGCGGCTTTATTTTCCTTCTCTGGAGCCAGTTGAGAGTTTCCTTGGCTATGTGTTTGGGATCATTGTCTTGTAGAAATGTCCACTCTCATTTCATCTTCAGCATCTTGGCAGGTGCCAACAGGCTCTTATCAAGGATGTCTCTGTACATTTGTCTATTCATCTTTCCTTTAGTTATATGAAGTCTGCCTGTACCATGTGCTGAAAAACACCCCCACACCATGATGGGATGTACAATACCATTTCTCCTCCAAACATGCTGTGTGTTATGGCATCTACAATTTCAATTTTGGTCTCATCTGACCACACTATATTCTCCCAGTATTTTACTGGCTTTCCCAAATGTTGTGCAGCAAACTTTAAATGAGCTTCAACATGCTTTTTCTTCAGCAATGGAGTCTTGCGAGGCGAGTGGGCATAAAGCCCATGTCAGTTGAGTGCAATACTTATTGTTTTCTTTGAAGCTGTACCGGCTAACTCCAGGTCTTTCTGAAGCTCTCCATGAGTGGTCTTGGGCTCTTGGATAACTCTTCTGATACTTCTTTTGACTCCTCTGTCAGAAATCTTGCGAGGAGCTCCTGGCTGTGACTAGTTTATGGTAAAATGATGTTCTTTCCCCTTCTGAATGATGGCTCTGACAGTGCTCACTGGAACATTCAGCAGTTTAGAAATGCACCTGTAACCAATGCCATCATTATGTTTTGCAACAATAAGGTTGCAAAGGTCTAGAGAGAGCTCTTTGCTTCTACCCATCATGAGTTGTTTGTGGTGTGACAATCTGATATTCTCAGACCTTTTTAAAGGCCATCAGTCAGGACTTAACCAGCTGAAATTAATTTGCATTGACGGGGGGGGGGGGGGGTGTCTGCAGGATACTCCAAAGAGAAGCGTGGTCCATGGTGTCGAAGGCAGCCTTAAAATCTATGAAGGCTATATAGAGACAGCGGTCCTTGCAGAATTCATAGGCCTTCTCTATTAATAGGCGAACAGCAGAGATGTGGTCTGAGGTCGAGCGGTTGGGCATGAAGCCCGCCTGCTGAGGGCGACAGCCGCCTCTGATGGCTGGAAGGGCATGACTGAGGAGGATCCTGCTGAAAAGCTTACCAAGAATGGACAAAAGGGTGATGCCTCTGTGATTGCTACAGTTTGTCAACCTTTCCCTTCCAGAAGGGGACAATGATGCCCCTGGTCCAGTCACTGGGGAGCTGCTCTGTCACCCAAACATGACTGATGATGTGGGTGAGCCACTGCATTGTGCAATTTCCGCCCGTCTTCAGCATTTCAGCGGTTATAGCACAAATTCCAAGGGCTTTCCTGTTGTTTATTTTGGTCAGGGCAGCTGCGACTTCTTTGGGGGTGACTAGATCAGTCCTGCAGGATTCATAGGAAGCAGTGGCATTGGCAGACAGACCATGCTTCTCTTTGGAGTATCCTGCAGACCTTCGGAGCCCCACCCAAGATCGTAACCCTGTTTAAGCTGCTCTACAGTAGATTGGAGAGCTGTGTCCGTCCGTGTGAATGGAATGGAGTCCAGTTGGTTTCCCATCAAGAGCAGGGTCCAACAGGGTTGTGTGGCCGCTCCTGATCTCTTCAGTTGTGTCATAGACTATCTGATGACCAAGGTCTGTGACCAGGTCCTTGGCATGCAGTTTGGCAACTACCATCTGGCTGACCTTGAATATGCTGACGATGCCATCCTGTTCAGCCCATCCTATAGTCAGATGAGAGATGCTCTAGTCATCTACCACGAACAGGCAGCAAAGCTGGGCCTTCAGGTGAGCTGGACAAAGACTAAGCTAGTGCATGTCGGCAATGGACCGGACCCACCCCCATTACAGCTCGGGAATGATGCCATTGAGTTTGTCAATTCTTTTGTGTGTCTGGGCTCCACAGTGACCAACAACGGGGACATGAAACCAGAGCTCAACCGCAGACGTGGCCTCACTGCATCAGCCCTGCAGGCACTATGGAAGCCTCTATGGCGTCATCATTCAGTCTCCCGAAAGATGAAGCTCTGCATATACAATGCGTCAGTCCTCTCCATTCTACTCTATGGGTCAGAGACATGGCCACTGAATAAGACTCTGGCCTCGAGAGTGGATGGGTTTGACAGTCGGGCCCTCAGAACCATCGAGAACATCAGGTGGCCCCAGCGCACTTCTAATGACGCACTCCGAGTCCGCACACATCAGCCTACAGCATCCCACCTTATTACACAATGATGTATCCACTAGTTTGGCCATGTCCTCCGCCTCCCATCAGAACACCCGACAAAAGCCATCCTCATGTTCGACCCCAGGGCCTCAGGGTGGAAAAGACCTCGGGGCAAGCCACGCATCAGATGGCTCGATGTGGCGGAAAGAGACCTCCGACAGCTCGGAGTCACTGTTCACAACGCAGAGGAGCTGGCCCAAAACCGGCAATGTTGGCATGCACTGGTTAACCTGATCTCTACGCATGGTGATGGCCACCCAGCCCTCACCCCGCAGGAGTAGTAAGTAAGATGGGGGATGGGATGGCTTCCTAAATTCTGATAGATTTCAGCTGATTTCTTGGCTTTCTATGTCTTTTTGCACCTCTTTTTCTTCATGTTCAATATTTATTCTGTCATTCCACTTTATTAAATATACAGTGCATCCGGAAAGTATTCACAGCGCTTCACTTTTTCCCACATTTTGTTATGTTACAGCCTTATTCCAAAATGGATTAATTTCATTTTTCCCTCAAAATTCTACACACAATACCCCATAATGACCATGTGATCATTTTTTTTTTTTTTAAGATTTTTGCAAATTCATTAAAAATAATAAACTAAGAAATCACATGTATATCAGTATTCACAGCCTTTGCCATGAAGCTCAAAACTGAGCTCAGGTGCATCCTGTTCTCACTGATTATCCTTGAGATGTTTCTACAGCTTAATTGGAGTCCACCTGTGGTAAATTCAGTTGATTGGACATGATTTGGAAAGGCACACACCTGTCTATATAAGGTCTCACAGTAGACAGTGCATGTCAGAGCACAAACCAAGCATGAAGTCAAAGGAATTGTCTGGAGACCTCCGAGACAGCATTGTCTCGAGGCACAAATCTGGGGAAGGGTACAGGAAAATTTCTGCTGCTTTGAAGGTCCCAATGAGCACAGTGACCTCCATCATCCGTAAATGGAAGAACTTCGGAACCACCAGGACTCTTCCTAGAGCTGGCCAGCCGTCTAAACTGAGCGATCGGGGGAGAAGGGCCTTAGTCAGGGAGGTGACCAAGAACCCAATGGTCACTCTGACAGAGCTCCAGCATTCCTCTGCGGAGAGAGGAGAACCTCCCAGAAGGACAACCATCTCTGCAGCAATCCAACAATCAGGCCTGTATGGTAGAGTGGCCAGACCGAAGCCACTGGCACATGGTAGCCCACCTGGAATTTGTCAAAAGGCACCTGAAGGACTCTCAGACCATGAGAAACAAAATTCTCTGGTCTGATGAGACAAAGACTGAACTCTTTGGCGTGAGTGCCAGGAGTCATGTTTGGAGGAAACCAGGCACCACTCATAACCATGCCAATGGTGGTGGCAGCATCATGCTGTGAGGATGTTTTTCAGCTGCAGGAACTGTGAGACCAGTCAGGATAGATGGAAAGATGAATACAGCAATGTTAAGAGACATCTTGGATGAAAACCTGCTCTGGAGCACTCTTGACTTCAGACTGGGGCGAAGATTCATCTTTCAGCAGGACAACAACCCTAAGCACACAGCCAAGATATCTTAGGAGTAGCTTCAGGACAACTCTGTGAATGTCCTTGAGTGGCCCAACCAGAGCCCAGACTTGAATCCAATTGAACATCTCTGGAGAGATCTGAAAATGGTTGTGCACCGACGCTTCTCATCCAACCTGACTGAGCTTGAGAGGTGTTGCAAAGAGGAATGGACCAAACTTCCCAAAGATGGGTGTGCCAAGCTTGTGGCATCATATTCAAAAAAACTTCAGGCTGTAATTGCTGCCAAAGGTGCATCAACGAAGTATTGAACAAAGGCTGTGAATACTTATGTGCACCTGATTTTAGTTTTTTATTTTGAATAAATTTGCAAAAATTTAAAACTTTTTTTCACCTCATCATTATGGGGTACTGTGTGTAGAATTTTGAGGGAAAAAAAGAAGAATTTAATCCCTTTTGGAATAAGGCTGAAGCATAAAATGTGGAAAAAGTGAAGTGCTGTGAATACTTTCCGGATGCACTGTAACTTGTTTTGTAAATACAGTTGCCTTGATTTCTTTGTATGTATTAATTACTTGGGTTGTTACTGATACCTGGTGAAAATCTGAGGTCAATGGCAGCATCAGAAATATGTTTAATGAGAACAATGTTGACGTGTTCAATACTTGTTTTCCCCGCTGTAGTGCTTTTCATTGACAGTCAAAGACGGTTTACAATGGATACATTATTCATTCACTCCACAGACAATAGTAGTGGTAAGCTACTACTGTAGCCACAGCTACCCTGGGGCAGACTGATGGAATCATGGCTGCCAATCCGTGCCAACGGCCTCTCCTACCGAACATTTATACACATTCATGCCCAGTGTCATGGCCACTGGAAGCAAGGTGAGTATAGTGTCTTGCCCAGGGACACAACGGCAGGATGTCTGGGGAGAGCGGAATTCGAACTGCCAACCCTCCGGTTATTAGATGACCCCGCTCTACCTCCTGAGCCACTGCCGCCCACATTTCCCTCCTCCATTCCATTTTTGCTGAGCACCAAGCTGGACGGCAGGAAGTTCCATTTTTATATGGTCTTTGGCATGACCTGGCCGGGACTTGAACCCCAACCTCCCGGTTGTGGGGCGGATGCTCTATGTCTAAGCAAAACAGATATTCTTGACAGATAATGAAGTGGGATTGTAAGTCTGAGTGGCCCTTCCTGTTGCTCCTCTTCTGCATGCATAGTATACCGGCAACGTAAGACATGTATGAGGTCGGGCCATAATATGGCAATTTTCACAATTTCGATTTCTATGCTGACAGAGTATAGTTGGCTTTTCACAAAGATTGCACTCTTGAGCCCATCTCCAAATTTTTACGGTTTCAGGCCCTAGATATATCAAAGTGTGGATTCATATCCCCACTATGAAGAGTAGGGGGCACCATTCCTGTGCCAAGCCCACCCAATGCTTATGCCTTGTGGCCACACAATTTTTTTCAAGCATTAGAGTTTCACTATGCTCTTTTTTTCCTAGTGGTTTATTTCTGTGCTTCTTGTCAGCTTGGTTTAGATTGTGGCACCGAGTTACTGTATATTCAATCAGCACTGAACCAATCCCAAGCCCCACCCAGCAGTTTTAGGGGCTGTTATAAAGTACTTTCCCCAGAGCACTGAATTATTTCAGCGACTACAAGTTCCTTTGGTGGAGAGACACACCACTAGAGGTGTGAATCGTCAGTGATCTCACAAATCGATTACTATTCAGACATTAACGATTCAAATGCAAAATGATTCACAATGTGTATTCACGCATTTTTAATATTTTTTCTATGTAATGCCTTGTTTAGTTTTCAGCACTTATTTTTCTAAGTTATGAAAGCAGTCCCTCCAGGATTTCGTGGGATGTTTTCATGATTGTTGTGGCCCAAAAAGCCTGAATTCACAGAAGCTTTTTTAAAAAGTTGTGATAAAAGTTGATATTTTGAGAGTTTTTTTGCACTAAAAGTTGTGGGAAGAATTACAAATTTTTAAAGCAGATGTTTTTTTCCAGTTTACTGAAGTGATAGTCTATATAACAATACAAAAAAGCACACGATTGTCAAAACTTTCCTATTACAGTGATCTGTAAATTAAGCAGAAACTTCTGCTTCATGATTGTCTGTCTGCAATTAAGGACTGGATGTCTAGTAACTTTTTGCAACTTAATACTGACAAAACTGAAGTCCTTATTGTAGCACCTGATAATCTAATTCCTATGATGGTTAATAGCACAGGTTCATTAAGCACTAATGTACGGTCTAATCTAAAAAATCTTGGGTGTCATTTTTGACCAATCGATGAGTTTTGATCAGCATGTCAAATCTCTGACCCGGAGTTGCTTTTTCCACCTCAGGAATCTCTCCAAAATTAGGTCACTGGTTTCCTACAGTCAGTTTCAAACTATTATTCATGCCCTTGTTTCTTTACATTTGGACTACTGTAATGCTCTCTTCACATGTCTCAGTAAATCCTCATTACACCGCCTACAGTTAGTCCAGAACTCTGCTGCTAGATTACTAACTAGGTCCAGTAGATTCTGTCATATCACTCCCGTTTTGGCCTCCTTGCATTGGCTTCCTGTAAATTATAGAGTTGAGTTTACAGATCGTGTCCTTACTTACAAAGTCATTCATGATTTTTTTTTTTTTTTTTTTGGGGGGGGGTTACTTATTTGTACCCGTAGGTAGACTTGGTTTGCAGTCTGGTGACAAGCCACCGGCTGCTGGTCGCTGCGTGCGCGAGCGCCCTAAACCTACATATTTTTGGTATGTGGGAGGAAACCGGAGAAATCCCGGAGTAAACCCGCGCAACACGGGGAGAACATGCAAACTCCACACAGCTCCCTGTTGGTCGGGGGCTGGGATCGAACCCATGATCTCATGATCCCCGCGGTCCCCCGGCCGAGGGTAAAACTGTGCTGCCACAGTGCTAAACCACTGCGCCACCGTGCAGCCCATGATGAGGCACCTTCTTATATCAGTGACCTGCTCCATCTATATCATCCCACCAGGTCTCTCAGGTCTTTTAATCAGAACCTGCTGGTAATCCCTAGCACTAGGCTCAGAACCAAAGGCAATAGAGCCTGTGCTGCTGTTGCTCCCAGACTTTGGAACTCTTTACCATTTGAACTTAGATCTGCACCTTCCATTGATGTTTTTAAGAAGCAACTAAAGACCCACCTTTTTAGCCTGGCTTTTTATTAACTATGTGCTGATTGTATTTTTATGTGTTTTTTTGTTGTTTACTTTGTTCTTTTACTGTTTTATGTGCCTGTATTTTTATATTTGCTTTGTTATTGTATTTTACTCTTTTATCATGTTAAGCACTTTGTGACTTTATCTGTGAAAAGTGCTCTATAAATAAACTTATTATTATTATTATTCTGCTGTTCAGAAAAACTGTTTTGTGCAACAGCAAACACAGAATTTAACACAATATCCATTACAACAGCTAAATTGCATTGAATGCGTGTTAAAGAGCAGAGATTTGGAAATTATTGGCAGCACCTTCATTTGAAAACTCTCTACGGTCCCCAACCACTCGGTACCGAGCGGAGAGGAAAAAATAAATTATTTATTCTGTTGGTCTGTATTGTCTATAGGAGTCGGTGTTTTTCTGAAAAAAAAATAAAAAAAAATACAGACCATATTCTCTCTCTTTCCATGCCTAACTCCTACCCGTCTATCTGCTGCACGTCTTGACACACACATCTTTCATTTATGGCGGGGGGTAGGGGGTGGGGGAGGTTGGCCTCCGTGTCCAGACTGGAGATTCACAGCTTTAAAGCCCATTGACAAGATGTAGTAATGATTTTACCTCTAAAGATGTATAAAATGTTCAAACACTGGCTGTAGTGTTAGATTTGCTCGCTTTGTTTATGGTTTTATGGTGTCTGTAATCACACATGCTCCTGCGACGGGGTGCTTTTGGGGCAGGCGGACGTTTTTCAACACAAATCCAGCGCTTCGTACACGTGGTCAGGACGGAGACGTGGCGAGACGTCCACTGGCAGGCTGGGAGAGATGGAGGAAGGGACGGTGTTGGAAACCTGGTGGGTGAGTGGTTTTTTTTGTTTGTTTTTTTAAAATCACACACTGTTTTTGCTGATGTGATCCGTTAATACTGTAAACATGGAAGTGAACATGGTGCAGCGATGCATTTGACTGGTTAGACTGAGCATTTGAGCACCAATGAGAGACAAATTTGACTGGTGAAGGGATTCTAAATTGTCCTTAGGTATGACTGTGAGAGTGAATGGTTGTCCGTCTCTCTGTGTTGGCCCTGCGATGGACTGGCAATCTGTCCAGGGTCTACCCTGCCTCTCGCCCAAAGATGCTGGGATAGGCTCCAGCGCCCCCCCCCCCCCCCCCCCCCCGCGACCCAAAAAGGATTAGGCGGAAGAAGATGGATGGATGGATGGAAACTAGTCGAAGTTGACGAGGATTGGCCAAAATTGTGGGAAAGTTGCGGTGATTGGACAAGGCGTGAACTGCAGCTCTGGCATTTAATGCGTGATTTGCATAGATATATAGTCAAAGCACTGCATAACAAAATAGAATAAAAGCAACTAGACAGAGATAATAAAAACAGAAAAGCAAATTTTGCAAAAAAAATACAACCAAGTTGAAACAAAAGATTAAAATAATTCAAATATCAGCCCATTAAAAAAGCAGTTGATTTGAAACAATAGAAAGCCTAATTAAACAAAAAATGTTTTCAGCTGCTCTTTAAGAGTCAAACCAATCTTTCAGCTGCTCCCTTTAGGGGTCGCCACAGCGACTCATCTTCCTCCATCTCACCCTATCCCTTGCATCTTCCTCTGCAACACCAACCCTCTCCATGTCCTCCTTCACTACCTCCATGACCCTTCTCTGCTGTCATCCTCTTTTCCTAATGCCTCCTCCATCTTCAACATCCTTTGTCCAATATGTCCACCATCCCTCCTCTGCACATGTCCAAACCATCTCAGCCTTGCCTCTCTTCGTCTTCAAACCACTCAGCCTGAGCTGTCCCTCTGATATACTCATTTCTAATCCTGTCCCTCCTAGTCACTCCACTTTTTATATCCACTGTATATGCCTTTTCCAGAGTCAATGCACAAATGATGTTGAATAAATAAATTTGGTAAAAATCACCAAAAAATAACTGAAACAGTCAACACATGTAATTTAAATTTACACAATAGGTAGCACACATGTCATCTCTCTCTCTCTCACCCCCCAACACACACACGCATACATTAATAGGTCTGATAGGGTCATAATAGGCTAAAAACTGATCTGGATGGTTGTGTTTTTAATGCATTTTTCAGTTTTTGTTACAACCGCTTTTAAATACAACCCATATAGCAGCTCACTGACATTACTGGGCTCTGCTCACTCATTTGGCTTCAGTCGAAAATGCTCCCACACAGGAGCTTTGGAATTCAGTTTTCTATTTATTCTTCCAAACTTTCTGGAATTGTTCAGCTGTCAGGAAACTCCACAACGAGCAGACCTGCTGTGCAGAGTGAAACGTGGAATGACTACATCAAATTAAAGTTGATATTCCACCATTAGAAAGGGATCAGGGATCTAGGCGCAGCCAGGGAATGGAGGGTGTCATGCTTGGTAACCACAGGATCTCATCTCTGTTGTTCGTAGATGATGTTGTCCTGTTGGCTTCATCCAGCAGTGACCTACAGCTCTTGCTGGAACGGTTTGCCGCTGAGTGTGAAGCGGCTGGGATGAGAATCAGCACCTCCAAGTCCGAGTCCATGGTCTTCAGCCAGAAAAAGGTGGATTGTCCTCTCTGGGTTGGGGACAGGCTCCTGCCCCAAGTGGAGGAGTTTAAGTATCTTGGGGTCTTATTCACGAGTGAGGGGAAAATGGAGCGAGAGATTGACAGACGGATCGGAGCAGCATCTGCAGTGATGCAGACGTTGTACTGGTCTGTTGTGGTGAAGAGGAAGCTGAGATCTAAGGCAAAGCTGTCAATTTACCAGTCAATCTACGTTCCTACGCTCACCTATGGTCACGAGCTTTGGGTAATGACCGAAAGAACAAGATCGCAGATATAAGCAGCTGAAATGAGCTTTCGCCGTAGGATTGCTGGACTCACCCTCAGAGATAGGGTAAGGAGCTCAGTCACCCGGGAGAGGCTCAGAGTAGAACCGCTGCTCCTCCACATTGAAAGGAGTCAGTTGAGGTGGTATGGGTATCTGAATAGGATGCCTCCTGGACGCCTCCCACTTGAGGTGTCTCGGGCACGTCCCATTGGGAGGAGACCCCGGGGCAGACCCAGGACTCGTGGAGAGACTATGTCTCCCAGCTGGTCTGGGAACACCTTGGTATCCTCTCTGAAGAGCTGGAGCAGGTGGCGGGGGAGAGGGAAGTCTGGGCTTCTCTGCTTGAACTGCTGCCTCCACGACCCGGACCTCCGGAAAAGTGGTAGAAGATGGATGGATGGATTCCGCCATTATCAGGAGAATAAATTAGTTTGAAAATGAGACTTAATGGGCAGATGAAAGGATAGACCAGTGGAGTTCTGTGACTTTCCCCTGGTCGCCCCATCACTGCCGACAGATCCTTGATCCCGAGGAACCTTCTGTTAACAGATGCCTGGATGGACTTGCAGCATGAGCATCTCTGGCTGCAGACAATTGTCTGTCCTGGTTTGGTGCTAGGCAGTTTCCCTTCAGCTCCGCTCTGTTATCGTTCGTGCATCCCAACCCCGCATTAACTTTTACCCTGTGATGTACTGCTCCTCTTTTCCATGACAGTTCCCTCCCCTACAAAAAAAACGTATCCCACTTTGTGTAGCACTAGACACAAAACATGGAACAAACACGACGGCCCCACCAAAAAATAAAAGTGCAAGCATACGTACACAAACACACAATGTTTATTTAAACTTGCTAATGGTCTGTGAAACAAAAACAGTTGGGGACTGCTATATGAAGCAAATTTTGTTGACAGCCATCTTCTCCATTGGCTACACACCAGTCAGAGCAGGTGTGGGAGGGGCTGTTATGTGTAAGAAGCGGGAGGAAGTGGAGAAGGGTGAGATTGCACTGCAGACAGGGAGAGGTGGGAGAGTGAACGGTCAGTGTAATTGTGTTTATGTGGTGGTAGTGGGAGGAAATCTCAATCGGTAACATTGTGCAAAAATTGTCTATACAGATACATCTCAAAAATTTAGAATATCATGAAAAAGTTCAATGTTTTTTGTCACTCATTTCAGAAAGTGAAACCCATATATTATATAGATTCATTACACAGAGAGTGATACATTTCAAGTGTTTATTTATTTTAATTTTGATGATTATGGCTTACAGACCATGAAAACCCCAAATTCAGTTTCTCAAAAAATTAGAATATTACATGAAATTTATTTTAAAAAAATAGTTTTTTTAATACAAATGTTGGCCAACTGAAAAGTATGTCCATGAACACACTCAATACTTTGTCGGGGCAAATTTTGGATTAATTACTTTATCAATGTGGCGTGGCGTGGGGGTGATCAGCCTGTGGCACTGCTGAGATGTTATGAAGGCCCAGGTTGCTTTGATAGTGACCTTCAGCTCGTCTGCATTGTTGGGTCTGGTGTCTCTCCTTTTATGTGCTGCTGGAAATTTTAAATTTCCCAGAGGGAGTCATCCCAAAGGGATTAATAAAGTTAAGTCTAAGTCCAAGTCTCTCATCTTCCTCTTGACAATAATCCATAGATTCTCTATGGGGTTTAGGTCAGGAGAGTTTGCTGGCCAATCAAACACAGTGATGCCATGGTCATTAAACCAGGTTTTGATACTTTTGGCAGTGTGTGTGTGTGTGGGGGGGGGGGGGTGCCAAGTCCTGCTGAAAAATGAAATCAGCATCTCCATAAAGCTTGTCAGCAGAGGGAAGTATGAAGTGCTCTAAAATTTCCTGGTAGACGACTGCGCTGACTTTGGTCTTGATAAAACACAGTGGACCAACACCAGCTGATGACATTGTTCCTCAAATCATCACTGACTGTGGAAACTTCACACTAAACCTCAAGCAACTTAGATTCTGTGCCTCTCCACTCTTTCTCCAGACTCTGGGACTTTGATTTCCAAATCAAATGCAAAATTTACTTTTATCTGAACAGAGGTTGTCTGCTGGTGTTGGTCCACTGTGTTTTATCAAGACCAAAGTCAGCGCAGTCGTCTATCAGGAAATTTTAGAGCACTTCATGCTTCCTTCTGCTGACGAGCTTTATGAAGATGCTGATTTCATTTTCCAGCAGGACTTGGCACCCCCCCCACACACTGCCAAAAGTATCAAAATCAAAAGTACATGCCACAAGTATCAAAATGACCATGGCATTACTGTGTTTGACTGGCCAGCAAACTCTCCTGACCTAAACCCCATAGAGAATCTATGGAGTATTGTCAAGAGGAAGATGAGAGACGCCAGACCCAACAATGCAGACGAGCTGAAGGTCACTATCAAAGCAAACCTGGACCTTCATAATACCTTAGCAGTGCCACAGGCTGATCACCTCCATGCCACGCCACACTGATACAGTAATTAATCCAAAAGGAGCCCCGACCAAGTATTGAGTGTGTACATGGACATACTTTTCAGTCGGCCAACATTCGTATTAAAAAACTATTTTTTAAAATAAATTTTATGTAATATTCTAATTTTCTGAGAAACTGAATTTGGGGTTTTCATGGGATGTAAGCCATAATCAAAATTAAAATAAATAAACACTTGAAATATATCACTCACTGTGTAATGACTCATATATATATATATATATATATATATATATATATATATATATACACACACACATACACAGTGGGGGAAAAAAAGTACTTGGTCAGCCACCAATTGTGCAAGTTCTCCCACTTAAAAGATGAGAGAGCTCTCCAATTTTCATCATAGGTATACCTCAACTATGAGAGACAAAATGAGAAAAAAAAATCCAGAAAAATCATAGTCTGATTTTTAAAGAATTTATTTGCAAATTATGGTGGAAAATAAGTATTTGGTCACCTACAAACAAGCAAGATTTCTGGCTCTCACAGACCTGTAACTTCTTCTTTAAGAGGCTCCTCTGTCCTCCACTCGTTACCTGTATTAATGGCACCTGTTTGAACTCATCATCAGTATAAAAGACACCTGTCCACAACCTCAAACAGTCAGACTCCAAACTCCACTATGGCCAAGACCAAAGAGCTGTCAAAGGACACCAGAAACAAAATTGTAGACCTGCACTAGGCTGGGAAGACTGAATCTGCAATAGGTAAGCAGCTTGGTGTGAAGAAAACTGTGGGAGCAATTATTAGAAAATGGAAGACATACAAGACCATTAATAATCTCCCTCGATTTGGGGCTCCATGCAAGACCTCACCCCGTGGGGTCAAAATGATCACGAGAACGGTGAGCAAAAATCCCAGAACCACACGGGGGGGACCTAGTGAATGACCTGCAGAGAGCTGGGACCAAAGTAACAAAGGCTACCATCAGTAACACACTACGCCGCCAGGGACTCAAATCCTGCAGTGCCAGACGTGTCCCCCTGCTTAAGCCAGTACATGTCCAGGCTCGTCTGAAGTTTGCTAGAGAGCATTTGGATGATCCAGAAGAGGATTGGGAGAATGTCATATGGTCAGATGAAACCAAAATAGAACTTTTTGGTAAAAACTCAACTTGTCGTGTTTGGAGGAGAAAGAATGACGAGTTGCATCCAAAGAACACCATACCTACTGTGAAACATGGGGGTAGAAATATCATGCTTTGGGGCTGTTTTTCTGCAAAAGGACCAGGACGACTGATCCGTGTAAAGGAAAGAATGAATGGGACCATGTATCGCGAGATTTTGAGTGAAAACCTCCTTCTATCAGCAAGGGCATTGAAGATGAAACGTGGCTGGGTCTTTCAGCATGACAATGATCCCAAACACACCGCCCGGGCAACGAAGGAGTGGCTTCATAAGAAGCATTTCAAGGTCCTGGAATGGCCTTGCCAGTCTCCAGATCTCAACCCCACAGAAAATCTTTGGCGGGAGTTGAAAGTCCGTGTTGCCCAGCGACAGCTCCAAAACATCACTGCTCTAGAGGAGATCTGCATGGAGGAATGGGCCAAAAATACCAACAACAGTGTGTGAAAACCTTGTGAAGACTTACAGAAAACGTCTGTTATATACCCTTTGTTGGCAATGACAGAGGTCAAAGTATTGAGATGAACTTTTGTTATTGACCAAATACTTATTTTCCACCATAATTTGCAAATAAATTCTTTAAAAATCAATGTGATTTTCTGGATTTTTTTTTTCTCATTTTGTCTCTCATAGTTGAGGTATACCTATGATGAAAATTGGAGACCTTTCTCATATATGTGTGTGTGTGTGTGTGCGCGCGCGCGCACACACACACACATACATACACACATTGGGGTAAAAAAGTATTTAGTCAGCCACCAATTGTGCGAGTTCTCCCACTTAAAAGATAAGAGACGTCTCCAATTTTCATCATAGGTATACCTCAACTATGAGAGACAAAATGAGGAAAAAAAAATAATCCAGAAAATCACATTCAAGGATTTTCAATGAATTAATTGGTAAATTCCTCGGTAAAATAAGTATTTGGTCAATAACAAAAGTTCATCTCAATACTTTGTTATATACCCTTTGTTGGCAATGACAGAGGTCAAACGTTTTCTGTAAGTTTTCACACACTGTTGCTGGTATTTTGGCCCATTCCTCCACGCAGATCTCCTCTAGAGCAATGATGTTTTGGGGCTGTCGCTGGGCAACACGGACTTTCAACTCCCTCCAAAGATTTTCTATGGGGTTGAGATCTGGAGACTGGCTAGGCCACTCCAGGACCTTGAAATGCTTCTTACGAAGCCACTCCTTCGTTGCCCGGGCGGTGTGTTTGGGATCATTGTCATGCTGAAAGACTCAGCCACGTTTCATCTTCAATGCCCTTGCTGGTGGAAGGAGGTTTTCACTCAAAATCTCACCATACATGGCCCCATTCATTCTTTCCTTTACACGGATCAGTCGTCCTGGTCCCTTTGCAGAAAAACAGCCCCAAAGCATGATGGTTCCACCCCCATGCTTCACAATAGGTATTGTGTTCTTTCTCCTCCAAACACGACAAGTTGAGTTTTTACCACAAAGTTCTATTTTGGTTTCATCTGACCATATGACATTCTCCCAGTCATCTTCTGGATCATCCAAATGCTCTCTAGCAAACTTCAGATGGGCCTGGACATGTACTGGCTTAAGCAGGGGGACACGTCTGGCACTGCAGGATTTGAGTCCCTGCCGGCGTAGTGTGTTTCTGATGTAGCCTTTGTTACTTTGGTCCCAGCTCTCTGCAGGTCATTCACTAGGTCCCCCTATGTGGTTCTGGGATTTTTGCTCACCGTTCTCGTGATAATTTTGACTCCACGGGGTGAGATGTTGCGTGGAGCCCCAGATCGAGGGAGATTATCAGTGGTCTTGTATGTCTTCCATTTTCTAATAATTGCTCCCACAGTTGATTTCTTCACACCAAGCTGCTTACCTATTGCAGACTCAGTCTTCCCAGCCTAGTGCAGGTCTACAATTTTGTTTCTGGTGTCCTTTGACAGTTCTTTGGTCTTGGCCATAGTGGAGTTTGGAGTCTGACTGTTTGAGGTTGTGGACAGGTGTCTTTTATACTGATAACGAGTTCAAACAGGTGCCATTAATACAGGTAATGAGTGGAGGACAGAGGAGCCTCTTAAAGAAGTTGCAGGTCTGTGAGAGCCAGAAATCTTGCTTGTTTGTAGGTGACCAAATACTTATTTTACTGAGGAATTTACCAATTAATTCATTAGAAATCCTTCAATGTGACTTTCTGGATTTTTTTTTTTCTCATTTTGTCTCTCATAGTTGAGGTATACCTATGATGAAAATTGGAGACCTCTCTCATCTTTTAAGTGGGAGAACTTGCACAATTGGTGGCTGACTAAATACTTTTTTGCCCCACTGTACACACACACACACAGAGAAAAAGCATACATTATATATATATATATATATATATATATATAATGTATGTCAATAACAGCTGGGGCAGACCAGGACATATCACGGTTAAAGAACAACACTGCAACAAAGACATTGCGTTGCTAGCTGTTAGCATGCAGCCTACCTATCTCCCAAGGGAATACTCACACGTGATCTGCATTGTTATTTATGCAAATCCGACGGCGAATGTGGGGACACCGCGTGACGCCATTCACTTAGTAACTGGCAGGCTGCTGACAGAACACCCAGATGCTCTTCTCCTCATCTCAGGTGATTTCAATCATATTTCACTGTCCCCCATTCTGCCCATGCTCACCCAGTATGTCACATGCCACACTAGAGACAATAAAACACTGGACTTATTCTATGCAAACACTAAGGAGGCGTACACCTCATCACCACTCCCTCCACTCAGGAGATCAGATCACAACTTGGTTCATCTCCTGCCAGTGTACAAACCCCTAGTACAGAGACAACCTCCGGTCATGTGCACGGTGAAGTTATGGTCTGAGGAAGCAATGGACGCTCTAAAGGACTTTTTTGAAACCACTGCCTGGGAGCAGCTCTGCGATCCACATGGTGAGGACGTCGATGGCCTCACTCACACCATCACGGACTACATCAACTTCTGTGTGGACAACACTGTACCCACCAAGACCATACAGTGTTGCTCGAACAACAAACCCTGGATCAACCCTGAGATAAAAACACTTCTGAGAGAGAAGAAGAGGATCTTCAGGTCGGGGAACAGGGAGATGCTGAAGTCCGTACAGAGGGAGCTGAGGAGGAAGATCAGAGAAGGCAAGGACAGCTTCAGGAAGAAGATGGAGGACAAGCTGCAACAGAGCAACATCGGCGGGGTCTGGAGAAACCTTAAAACCACCTCTGGGCTCCAGAATACCTCCTCCTGGGCCACAGGGGGCAGGGGGTGGGCAAACAATCTGAACCTGTTTTTTAATAGGTTTGACCAACCGCCCCCCCCCCCGACTGCACAACAACCACTGCTGCCTCTAAAGTCATCGAGACTTGCTGTCCACACCCCACTCCACCAACACTCCCCCCCCCCCACTCCCAGCACACAGCCCCCCAACCTGACCCTCACTAAGACCCAGGTGAGGACGGAGCTGAGGAAGATGAAGGCGAGGAAGGCCTCGGGACCGGACGGCATCAGCTCGAAGCTCCTCAAGTCCTGTGCAGACCAGCTGTGTGGGATTGTGGAGGACATCTTCAACCTGAGCCTGAAGCTGGGGAGGGTACCACAGTTGTGGAAAACATCTTGTGTGATACCTGTACCAAAGACTTCCCACCCCAAAGACCTGAACAGCTACAGACCAGTGGCTCTGACGTCTCACATGATGAAGACCCTGGAAAGACCGCTCCTTGCTCACCTCCGCCCCCTGGTGGGACTAGCGATGGATCCACTCCAGTTTGCCTACCAGCATGGCATTGGGGTGGAGGATGCAGTGATCTTCCTCCTTCACCGTTCCCTGTCCCACCTGGAGAAGCCCGGGAATGCGGTGAGGATCATGTTCTTTGACTTCTCCAGTGCTTTCAACACCATCCAACCGATAATCCTGAAGGACAAGCTGCTGTGCGCAGGGGTGGACCAGCACCTGTCATCATGGATCCTGGACTACCTCACTAACCGGCCACAGATTGTGAGAACCCCGGATTGTGTGTCCGACACAATCATCAGTAGCACGGGGGCCCCCCAGGGAACGGTTTTGGCTCCCTTCCTGTTCACCCTTTATACTGCGGACTTCTCACACAACATAACACACTGCCATCTACAGAAGTTCTCTGATGACTCTGCGATCGTCGGCCTCATCTCCAACGGAGATGAAGCTGAGTACAGAGGACTTATCCAGGACTTCGTGGACTGGTGCCATCGGAACTGCCTCCAGATCAACGCGAGGAAAACTAAGGAGCTGGTGGTGGACTGCTGCAGGCAAGGACAACCCCTCACAGCACCAGTAAACATACAGGGAACAGACATTGAGATGGTGACATCCTACAAGTACCTGGGTGTTCATCTGAACAATAAACGACTGGTCACACAATACCAACGCACTCTACAAGAAGGGACAGCGCAGGCTGTTCCTACTGAGGAGGCTCAGGTCTTTTGGTGTGCAAGGGGTGCTCTTGAAGACATTCTACGACACGGTGGTGGCATCAGCCATCACTTTTGGAGTGGTCTGCTGGGGCAGTTGCATTACAGCAGCCGATAGGAAGAGACTGAACAAACTAATCAAGAAAGCTAGCTCTGTCCTGGGGCAACGCCTTGACCCAGTGGAGTAGATAGGAGAGAGGAGGATGGTGGCTGAACTGTCATCTCTGCTGGAGTCCGAGTCCCACCCTATGCAGGACATACTGAACACACTGAGGAGCTCATTTAGCAGTAGACCACATCATCCTAGGTGCGCAACCGAGAGGTTTCGCAGGTCCTTCCTACCTACGGCTGTCAGACTGTATAATCTAAGCAGGGCTGCTCGCAGAGATAGCAAAAAAAAAAAAAAAATGTGATGACCTAATAATATTGAATGCAAAAGACGCAATAGACTTACACAGATTGTCCCCTCCAGCATACAACTAGGACAATATCAGTCGCTACAGAGGATGACAATATGTATGGGTACATATTCATACCATGTAGGGTAACTAAATAGATGGTTATGCTGTTTATTCCATCTAGCTACAATGCTCCGCACTGTGTATATATATTTATGTGTACATATGTACAGTATATTCACTGCTCTTATTTTCTTATCTTCTTAATTATTGCTCTGAGTGTTGCTATCCCTGTGCTGTTGCAATCCTGGAATTTCCCCATTGTGGGACTAATAAAGGCTCATCTTATATGGGTTTCACTTTCTGAAATGAGTGACAAAAAACACTGAACTTTTTCATGATATTCTAGTTTTTTGAGATGTACCTGTATTGTGATAAACACAATAAGTTTTTAGTGATATACAGTGATCCCTCACTTATCGCGGTTAATGGATTCCAGAACCGACCGCGAAAAGTGAAAAACCGCGAAGTAGCGTCACCCGTAATGACGTCACCCATAAATAATACGTACGTTCATTCTCTCACTCTCTCTCTCATATGATACGTGTGTGTGTGTGTGTGTATGTGTAAGTGTACATACATACGTAGATGTAAATAAAGTGTACATAAATATGTTTTTAGAACTCTTTTATTCTTATAACAAGATACGTAACTCAAGATGAAGATGATTTACTGCACAGGTTAATGAGAGCTTTACTGCTCCTCAGGTGACGCCTCATCGTCAGGTGCTAGAGGCGCAGCATTGTCGAGGGCAGCTGGAGAAGCTGCAGGAGGCGGCGTAGTGGCTCGACGGGAAGACTATTTCGCACAAAATGGCACAAGAGAACAGCAAAAAGTTCCACGCGGCGAGACTAAGCAACACGAGCGATAAAGAGCAATGAATGCGGTCTTCCTTCGCTGGGTGGGCGCTCGGCAGGGAGAGAAGCTGGGTAAAACGTCTCGGCCAATCAGCTTGCGAGATTCCCGAGCCGAGCCAACACGAGAACAGCGAACAGAGAGGTGGATTTTGAGTTGTGCGGGCTCTCCGTGTTGATACCTGATGTTGTAATGTAGTCTCCCTGCCTTCTGCTAGCGCCCGCCCATTATTTCTCAATTTTGAATTTTTGATGAATATTTTTGAAAAATCCGCGATGCACTGAGGGCGCGAAAGGTGAAGCGCGAAATAGCGAGGGATCACTGTAACTTGAAATTTGTATAAACTAACACTGGAAAATGAACAAGTTTGTCATGTTTCAAAATAGCATCTCCTCCCCCTCAAAAACATACAGTACCGTTCAAAAGTTTGGGGTCACCCAGACAATTATTTTGTGTTTTCCATGAAAAGTCACACTTATTTACCACCATGAGTTGTAAAATGAATAGAAAATATAGTCAAGACATTGACAAGGTTAGAAATAATGATTTGTATTTGAAATAATAATTTTTTCCTTCAAACTTTGCTTTCGTCAAAGAATCCTCCATTTGCAGCAATTACAGCATTGCAGACCTAACATGATTGCACAAGGGTTTTCTAATCATCCATTAGCCTTCTGACGCAATGAGCAAACACATTGTACCATTAGAACACTGGAGTGATAGTTGCTGGAAATGGGCCTCTATACACCTATGTAGATATTGCACCAAAAACCAGACATTTGCAGCTAGAATAGTCATTCACCACATTAGCAATGTATAGAGTGTATTTCTGATTAGTTTAAAGTTATCTTCATTGAAAAAAAGTGCTTTTTCTTCCAAAAATAAGGAAATTTCTAAGTGACCCCAAACTTTTGAACGGTAGTGTATATGTGTTTTAACGAACGTATGAGAATCACTTAGTGGACAATGATGCCACCAGGACTCACCCAGACCAGGGCTGTGTCTAATACCAGTTTTGGTGCGTCATATGTCTCAACATTCCATACGGCCTTCTTCGCCTTCTGTGAACTTCAACCTTTTTCACATCTTACCACTCACCTGTAAGAGTGGTCGATGTTCAAAACCAGAAAAGACAACCATACCTATAATGCTAAGAACACAACCACCCTCAGACAGCCCACACGCAATGTCAGTCAAAGACAGTTACATACAGGGACAAGCCCATTCCCACCTCTTCTGTGTCTTTAAGTGTGCAGACGTGGTAGGGTATGCAGACGAGGGTCTGATCTCGGCGGTCAATGATGTAGAGCCACCACCACTCCTGCTTCTCCTCAGGGAAATAGAGACTGTAAACGGGGTGCGTCACCTTGGACTTGGTTTCCAACAGGGCCCGCTCTCGCCGTTGGATGCTTTGCTGCAGCGCTGCCCACTCCTGACGGGAAGATGTGAATAATGCCAGATTAGGTCAGATGCATTAACTAGACTTTAGGTCAATCGTGTTGACATTTTCAATCAACTCCTCAAAGTTTATGTAGCAATATAATATTCCCCCACCTCCTCATCGTCACCACCAATCTCGTCAACCTCTGTGTCGCTTTGTTTGTCACTGTCGTCATCTCTCTCGCTGGGAGAATCCTTGTTGTTGGCTTCACCCTCATCTGACTCGCTGCCTTTATCTGAGGCATCATCCTCTTCCTCCTTCGCTGTGGCTGTTATTGCTGCGACCTCCTACAACACAAACATTGATATCAACAATTAACACCGCCACCAGCTTTGTTATTTTGTAATCATCTGGAAATTGATAAAGCTGTAAATGGGATTAGTGAATGCTTACATTTCCTGCTACATTCCCATTGGCCTGCTTTCCTTTGGCAGGAGCGGGAGTGGCCTTCTTCTTTGTTAACTTTTTCTTTTTGGACTTGACCATCTTCTTCGCCCCTTTACTCCTATTTTGCCACACTTTGGTTTTGGTTTTATTTGTGTCCCCTTGCTGCACACCAAACCCCCAAAAAAGTAAATTGAACACATTAGTGAAAATTTCAATCATGTGACCCATTTTAAATTAGTATTTTTTTGTGTGTGTGATATCTTACTGCTTCTTCTGTGGTGCCCTCTTCTCCTTGACATGCCATTGAATCCTGTTCTTGTTCAAACATTTCCTGAGCACACAGCACACGCATACAGTTAGGCCAGCCTTTCCAACCATGTCTGCAGTCAACAGTGCACCCTAGTGGTTATCTATAGATGTGCATGTACAAAACAGCAGCTGTAACCGTCCAATTACACAACTTAACAAAAATACTTTTTTTTGTAAGTTGTCTGTGCTTTTTCAACTGATTTAAGACAGTTTTGCACCGCTGAATTGGAAAATGACATCAGTTTCTCTCAATCAGGTCAGGTTTTTAATGCTAAGTTGTAAGCAGATGTACAGTTGTACTGTAAATTGAATAGTAGACATTGATAAAGGTAAGTACATGTAAATTGAATGTTATGTCATCATTGTTCAAAATTCAGAGAATTTCAAGAAATACAAAAGACTTTTGCATCATATAAAGTAAAAAATACCCATACATGTAAACAAAACGTAAAAAACATGTGGCCATAGTTCAAAAAGTTGACCTGATTGAGCAAAACCAATGTGATTTTTGGATTCAGCACATCAAAACTGTCCTAAATCAGCTAAAAAAAACCTTAATAAATTTGGTGTTGACCAGTGTTATCTACTATAGCGTCAAATTATAACGTCTTTCAGCCAGCATCAATTCTTACCGCCATCCGTCTTCTGGTTAAAGTGACTGTTACTGTGACAATCGAGCCTGCTGTGATATTATTACTGTCTTCATCATCAAGGACTGCAATGGAACACACAGGGAAAGAAAAGGTCATTTTAAAATCTTAATGCTAGCATAGCAAGAAAAATCACATTATTCTAGTCATATGATGAATCCTAATAACTGTATAGTTAACCACTAAAACAAGGATAAAGTCTGTAATTTGAAATTTACAAAATGTTTCACCTTGGAGAGAATATTAACTAAAATGGTAAGTCAAGGCTGTTTATTAGCCCTGCTGGCTTTCCAGTGTGGTGTAGACAATGCTCAGAGAATATGTTCTTCTCTTCCAACTAGCAAGCTGTAAGTCAATCCTACCAAAATCTGTCCACATTGTGTTCTTAAAAAAAGTTCTCCTCTTTGTATATATTGGAAAACAAATCTGCCATGGATGCCATTAGTGACCCAATATTGGTCAGCTTCTTTCTAAAGCTGCCATCACTCTACCATTTGCCAAAGTGTGTTTGAATGTGCGTTAATCGGGACTGACCCTGCAGTTTGGTTTCCATGACGATGTAAGGGAAGCTGCCCAGCACAGCCATGACCTCATCATACTTCTCCTCACCCAGGAAACGCAACATGTTGCGTCTGTCGGAGTCTTTCAAACTCACCATGTCATCCAGGGTTCGCACCTTGTACTAATTAAAGAAAAAGGAAATATGAACTACTTTTTTTTTTTTTAAAGCATCATTACACACACACATACAGTATATATATATATATATATATATATACAGTATATACTGTATATAGTGGGGCAAAAAAGTATTTAGTCAGCCACCAATTGTGCAAGTTCTCCCACTTAAAAGATGAGAGAGCTCTCCAATTTTCATCATAGGTATACCTCAACTATGAGAGACAAAATGAGAAAAAAAATCCAGAAAATCACATTGAAGGATTTTTAATGAATTAATTGGTAAATTCCTTGGTAAAATAAGTATTTGGTCACCTACAAACAAGCAAGATTTCTGGCTCTCACAGACCTGTAACTTCTTCTTTAAGAGGCTCCTCTGTCCTCCACTCGTTACATGTATTAATGGCACCTGTTTGAACTCGTTATCAGTATAAAAGACACCTGTCCACAACCTCAAACAGTCAGACTCCAAACTCCACTATGGCCAAGACCAAAGAGCTGTCAAAGGACACCAGAAACAAAATTGTAGACCTGCACCAGGCTGGGAAGACTGAATCTGCAATAGGTAAGCAGCTTGGTGTGAAGAAATCAACTGTGGTAGCAATTATTTGAAAATGGAAGACATACAAGACCACTGATAATCTCCCTCGATCTGGGGCTCCACGCAAGATCTCACCCCGTGAGGTCAAAATGATCACGAGAACGGTGAGCAAAAATCCTAGAACCACACGGGGGGACCTAGTGAATGACCTGCAGAGAGCTGGGACCAAAGTAACAAAGGCTACATCAGTAACACACTACGCCGGCAGGGACTCAAATCCTGCAGTGCCAGACGTGTCCCCCTGCTTAAGCCAGTACATGTCCAGACCCGTCTAAAGTTTGCTAGAGAGCATTTGGATGATCCAGAAGAGGATTGGGAGAATGTCATATGGTCAGATGAAACCAAAATAGAACTTTGTGGTAAAAACTCAACTTGTCGTGTTTGGAGGAGAAAGAACACCATACCTACTGTGAAGCATGGGGGTGGAAACATCATACTTTGGGGCTGTTTTTCTGCAAAGGGACCAGGACGACTGATCCATGTAAAGGAAAGAATGAATGGGGCCATGTATCGCGAGATTTTGAGTGAAAACCTCCTATGAGCAAGGGCATTGAAGATGAAACGCGGCTGGGTCTTTCAGCATGACAATGATCCCAAACACACTGCCCGGGCAATGAAGGAGTGGCTTCGTAAGAAGCATTTCAAGGTCCTGGAGTGGCCTAGCCAGTCTCCAGATCTCAACCCCACAGAAAATCTTTGGAGGGAGTTGAAAGTCCGTGTTGCCCAGCGACAGCCCCAAAACATCACTGCTCTAGAGGAGATCTGCATGGAGGAATGGGCCAAAATACCACCAACAGTGTGTGAAAACCTTGTGAAGACTTACAGAAAACGTTTGACCTCTGTCATTGCCAACAAAGGGTATATAACAAAGTATTGAGATGAACTTTTGTTATTGACCAAATACTTATTTTACCGAGGAATTTACCAATTAATTCATTAAAAATCCTTCAATGTGATTTTCTGGATTTTTTTTTTTCCTCATTTTGTCTCTCATAGTTGAGGTATACCTATGATGAAAATTGGAGACCTCTCATCTTTTAAGAGGGAGAACTTGCACAATTGGTGGCTGACTAAATACTTTTTTCCCCCACTGTATATATACGTATATATCACACACAACAACTTTATCACAAACGTGTATGCACACTTGGCAGGTACCTTCTTTGAAATGCAGTAGCGCAAATGCTCTTCCTCAAAATCAGGCAGCTGCAACAGTGGTGACTTTGTCTCCTGCAGGCCTTGCACTATCATCCGAGTCAGCTTCATACAGTTTTCTATGGTTGACAGGCGCGGAGCAGGGATACCTGAGGGAAGGTGTGGGAAAAAAAAGTCACCATGACACTGTTAGCACCGACGTGACTGACTGGTCAATCAGGCAGTGTGATACATTATGTTTATGTGTTCGTGTGTGTGTGTGTGTTCGTGTGTACCTCCTCCTCTGGAGTTGGCCATCATAAGCTGGCAGCCCACATTGATCATCTCCTGAAGGAGAGCTGGAGTTTTCTTCACCACAAATCTCTGATCTGGAACAGAAACGTGAACAACATGACCCTTGGAACATAACAGTGATCTGCATAACATTTACTGCGGCTGGAAATCTCACCAATAAAAGTACTATTGGTCATACTATTTCACTTTAAAATATTCTGGTTACTACATTGCTACTACCACTAGGGGTGGTATAAAAGACCGATTCGGCAATGTTACCTCCAGTCTGAGGTGTCACCCCACCCAACCAATCACTGCAGATGGCTGCCCCGCCCTGAGCCTGGTTCTGATGCAGGTTTCTTCCTATAAGGGAATTTTTCCCCTTCCCACTGTCACCTTGTGCTTGATCATAGGGAGTCATTTATTTGATGGGGCTTCTCTCTGCTTCTGTGTGTTAATTATTATGGGATTTATGTTATTTTTGTGCATTTAGCACCCTGAGATGACTTTCTGCTTTAATGTGGGGCTGGACAAATAAAGATGAATTGAACTGAATTGTGCATTTATTTTTGTTCAGTTTAAGAAATAATAAAGTAACTATGCATTAATGTTGGTTAGTAATATTGTATTTTTTCTATATCCTGACTGTGTTTGAGACTGAGACTGTGTTTGCTTTTCAATAACAAATATTAAGGATTCATCTAATGTGAAACTTTGGGCCTATGCCAATACTGATAATTAAACATAACTAGAGCTGCAACGATTACTCGAATAACTTGACAACAAAAATTGGTCGACTCAAAATCTATAATTCCACGCTTCATTTTAAGTATCACTTCTGGTCACGCTACGTAAACAAGACGTGGCTTTGTTTAATGGCGCCATGTCAGAGCCACAGAGTGATGGCAAAAAGGAAGAAAGTCAGGAAAAAAAGATTTCTGTAACTGTCAATGAGACTTCTGCACCTCTCAGCAGGTATTTTGGCCCACTCCTCATGAGCAAACTGCTCCAGAAGTTTCAGGTTTGAAGGGTGCCTTCTCCAGACGGCATGTTTCAGCTCCTTCCACAGATGTTCAATAGGATTTAGATCAGGGCTCATAGAAGGCCACTTTAGAATAGTCCAATGTTTCGCTCTTAGCCATTCTTGGGTGTTTTTAGCTGTGTGTTTTGGGTCATTATCCTGTTGCAAGACCCATGACCTGCGACTGAGACCAAGCTGTCTGACACTGGGCAGATTGTGTATTGTAGATTGTGGTGGGTCACCACAGGGTAGGGCTGGGCGATGTGGCCAAAAAATAAAATCTCGATTTTTTTTGGTCATCTTGGACGATTACGATATTAATCAATTTTAATCAATTAACTCAACACACATGTATTTCAAAAGGAGCTTGATTTATTAAAAAATAAATCTTGTGCAAACAAAAATATTCTACAAACATGTCAGTGTTGCTGACAAAGCTTGTTTGGATTATAGGCGAAAGCTCAAACACTTCATATGTCACACAAATGACGGCTCAACTTTTGCTACAATTCTGCAAATAAATATGTCATACATATTTTAGAATAAAAAGAAAAAATGTAAACTTAAACATTAATAACATGAACCATGTGCAAAAAAGTGCATAATTTGCTGGAAGGTCACAATCAACTGTCAAAGTCAAAAACTAATATCTTAAAACTACAATGAAACTAGTTCTTGTAAACATGTGAAATACTGCCTCTTGTGCAAAAAAAGGAACTTAAGCAGCACCAACTTCATAAACTTTGGATATGTTTTACCTTTGAAGCATCACCTATTTATACTGTGCATAAACACTGCATCAGCTTTGATTGCTTTAAACTCTTAGATTTCTTGCAAGAAAAACAAGCCTGTCAACTGACTCTGGCTTAAGACAAGGTCTGGTGCACGTTACAATGTTTCCCCCTGTACTAAATACCCTTTCAGATGGGGCACTTGTTGCGGGTATTGAGAGGTACTTTTTTGCCAGTTTACTAAGTCTGGGAAAATGTGTTTCGTGCTGTTTCCACCATGTAAGTGGGTCTGAATCTGCATCAGTTTCAGGTGCCAGCAAGTATGCTGATAGCTCACCCTTAACTTTAGCTTCATAGGTCTTTGTTTCAGCCTCAACTGGAGTCTTTTTAAAGAAGCTGCTGAGGGATTTCTTCATCTTTGTTGGGAGTTCAACAACCTGACTCTCAAATTTGTCTTTATCTGCAGCATGAGTAACTGGTATGCCTCTGTAATGCATGGTGGAACAGAGTTCTGCAATGGTTCTCTCTCTTAGTTTTGCAATCTTGTCTGGCTCAATGTAAGTTGTGCGGAACCTGGGATCTAGTAGTGAGGCAAGGTCAATGAGGTCTTGTGTGGTTTGATCACTGTATTTTTGGTTAAGATATTTCAGCACATCTGTTTTGATTTGTTTTGTGAGCTCAGTATCATCATCATCCGACTTCAGCAAACTGTTGTTAAACAGATGAAGGGTTGGTTTTATGAAAGAGATGCTCACATATGTCTCACCAGACAATGCATCAGTAAAGTCATGTAATGGCTTTATGGCTTTATTTACTGACTCTAAAACATCAATGTCCTGCCAGGTTGGCACTAAGTGCCTTGTTTTCTTATCTGCACCCAAGATTTGTCCAATAGCCTTCTCCTGCTCCAGTATACGCTCGATCATCTGCTGACGTGATCCCCATCTTGTAGGTGATTCTGAGATGAGCTGATGTTCAGGGAGGCCAAGTTCTGCTTGCACCACTGCCATGTCTCTCCGCTTGTTCCAACTAAAGGAGAAGGCACTGATGACTTTCTTGCAGACTCCTACAGCACGTTCGATGCGAGCATCCTTACAAGCATTCTCTGTAAAGAAAAAGAATGACTAATACACTTAGCATTACTAGAGTATACAAAATATCAACAACTCCTTGCTGATGTATAGTAATGTCAATAAAAATATTGTTATTAATGCAATATTACATAAATTTGTATGTGGTTGTAGTAAATGAATCAAGAATATACCACCGCTTAAAAAAAGTGGTATTATAGGAGAAAATAAATTTTTTTAAAAAAACCTGTAAATTAAACAAGTAAATATTATGCCTGATAATGTTTAGTAGGTGTTGCTTTAAATTTTAATAGTATAGATTTATGTTGTATTTTAAATGATGGTGCACATTGCATTTTACTTGCCTATTGCGTTGTGGAGCCTGTGTCCAAAGCAGCTGAGGTGGGTCCACTGGTTTAGCTTCAGGGCCTTCATCATATTTGTGCCACTGTCAGTAGTCATACACACCATTTTCTCCTCATCCAACTTCCACAGTGCCAAGGAGTCTTTGAGCCCCTGTGCAATGAGCTCTCCAGTGTGATCTTCAGGAAAGTAGGTGGTTTGTAAACAGCAGCTGTTCAGACTCCAGTTCTCGTCGATATAATGCACTGTTAAACTCAAGTACGGTTGAAGAGATCAACTGGACCAAAGGTCTGTAGTAGCAGAAAAAAATAAAACTGTGTCCAGCTTTTCATAAAGCGCTCGTCGTGTTTCGTTGTACAGTTTTGGTAGTGCAACCTCCGCAAAGTATTTACGACTCGGTGGTTGGTATTTTGGATCCCAAACTTTTAGCATGTGGAGAAAGCCAGGCTTCTCTACGGTGTAAATAGGCGCCATATCCATCCCTAAATGAACAGCAACGGCTTCAGTCATCTGCTTCCACCGTGCCCCTGACTTATCGTATGGCACAACACTAGAAAATGATGCGGCTAAAGTTTGTTGTTTCTTCGCGGCGTGACTTTGTTTGCTTTGGCTAGTGCTAGCCATGCTGCACTCCCGTAGCTGCGAGCACTCCTCCCATTCTTTAGGGTGCCTCTGCCGGAGGTGCTGATAGAGGTTACTTGTGCTGCTGCTCTTCGTTTTCACAGTTTTTCTGCAAACCTTGCACAGGACTGCAGTTTGCTCTGCGTCGGTCTTGTCAAAGCCGAACCACTTCCATATAATCGAGGTAATATGAGTCCCTTTTCTCGCTACCAACTCTTCGGGTTGTGCTGTGTCCGCCATGGCCGGAGCATGAGTGCTTAGGCGGAAGGAGACAAGAGGCGGAAGCATACGCCAATGCTCAAGTCATAAAAGGCAGAAGAAGAACCCGTATTTTATTTATTTAAGGTCACCTCGATTTTACGATTTAGCAAATTTTCAAATCGTCAACTTTTAAAAAGGCGAATTAATCGAATTAATTCAATTTATCGCCCAGCCCTACCACAGGGTGTCTACATGGACATTCAATCCTCACGCAACAGGTCCGGAGGAAGCAACTGACCATTCACATACGGACAGAGAACCCCTGGGGGGACAACCAGAACAATGGACTATTGTTTATACATCCCCGGATTAAGGAGAAGACGTCTGGGCGCCAGTGGTCATGCTAATCATATGTATTGACTGATATGTATATCAATATGCTAATGTGCCATGCATTCTCTCTGTATAACATATAAAAGACACAACACAGCACGGTGCTACAAGTGCGTCTCATTTTGATGGAGGAAATAAACTGCAACCTTCCAGCTCGTCGTACCTCGCCTGAATATATTCCTCCACACTGGTGTCCCCCCAGGGGTTCTCGGTCCGTATGTGAATGGTCCTTTGCTTCCTCCGGACCTGTTGCTGAGTGTGAGGATTGAATGTCCATGTAGATTGTGGTGGGTCACCACAATATATATATAAAATGTATTTATTATTTATATATTTATCTCTACTTCTATATAAATATATAGGTATATACTGTTGTCTTCTTTCGGCTGCTCCCTTTAGGGGTCGCCACAGCGGATCATCTGTCTCCATCTCACCCTATCCCTTACATCTTCCTCTGTAACACCAACATTCTCCATGTCCTCCTTCACTACATCCATGGGTCTTCTGTGGTCTTCCCCTTTTCCTCCTGCCTGGCAGCTCCATCTTCAACATCCTGTGTCCAATAATATCCACCATCCTTCCTCTGCACATGTCCAAACCATCTCAGCCTTGCCTCTCTTACTTTGTCTCCAAACCTCTCAACCCTAGCTGTCCCTCTGATATACTCATTTCTAATCCTGTCCCTCCTAGTCACTCCCAGTGAACATCTTAGCATCTTCAACTCTGCCACCTAAAGCTCCACCTCCTGAATTTTTGTCAGTGCCACCGTCTCATCATACCAGGTCTCACTACAGATCACAATGTCGTCTGCTAACATCATGGTCCACGGAGACTCCTACCTGACCTCGTCTGTCAGCCTGTCTATCACCATGGCAAACAAGAAGGGGCTCAGAGCCGATCCCTGATGTAATTCCACCCCCACCTTGAATCCATCCGTCATGCCTACAGTGCACCTCATCACAGTCTCGCTGTCCTCATACATGTCCTGCACCACCCTCACATACTTCTGTCACTCCTGACTTTCTCATACAGTACCACACTTCTTTTGCCACCCTATCATATGCTTTCTTTAGATTCATAAAGACACAGTGCAACTCCTTCTGACCTTCTCTATATTTCTCCATCAACACTCTTAAAGCAAACATTGCGTCTGCAGTACTCTCTCTTGGCATGAAACCGTACTGTTGCTCACTGTACTGCCTCTCCTCTTAACCTGGCTTCAACAATTCTTTCCCATATCTTCACAGTGTGGCTGATCAACTTTATGCCTTTGTAGTTACTACAGCTCTGAGCACCCCCCCCCCCCCCCCAGTTCAGGTTACTTTATTTGTACCCGTAGGTAGATTTGTTTTGCAGTCAGGTGACATCCTTTTAGACACATATTTACAAACCACAATTGCATTCAACATGAACACAAACACAGGCACACATGAAGCTCACTATAAACACGATTAAAGTACTCAAGGCTCCACCAATCAGGACATAGGACAAGAAGATGAGACAAAAAAAACTAAGAGAGAAGGGTCATATTAAAGTTAAAAACTAAGTCAAAGAGATTAAAAACTCAATAAAAGTCTAAAACCCAAATAAAAAACCTACAAGAATAAATAAATATAAAATAAAAATTGATAAATAGATAACTAAATTATGTGCAATATATTGCTACATCTTGTTCAACTCTTTGACAGCAGCAGGAACAAAGCTGTTTTTGTAGCACTGGGTTTTACATTTTGGGACAACAAACCTCCGTTTGGAGGGAAGAAGCTGAAAGTGGCAGTGCAAAGGGTGGGAGTCATCATTTAAAATGGAGGTAGCAATCCTCTGTACCTGTCTGGTGTACAGGGATATCAGGCTCAGCTGTGACTCACCAAGCAAATGACTGGATCATCTAACTACCTGATCCAAGGATTTCCTCTGTTTCAGTTTTATCTGACCAAACCATGACACTAAAGAAAAGGATAAAACAGATTCAATAAAAGCCTGATAAAACATTGTCATTATGGTTCAGTCAATTTGGAAGTGTGCGAGTTTCCTTAAACAATGCAAATGTTGCTGACCCTTTTTGCACACCCTTTCACAGTTCTCTTCAAAGTTTAAATTACTATCAATAATCGTCCCAAGATATTTGTAAGATTGCACACATTCAATGGTCTGGCCTTTTAGTACAGTGACTTCGTGCCTGGGAGTTTTCCTCTGTAAGTCAATAATCATATCTTTAGTTTTTGTCGTATTCAGCTGCAGGTAGGAATCCTCACACCAGTGAACAAAATCATCAACTACTGGGCCGTGGCCACTCTCACCATCCTGAAGGAGACTGACAATAACTGAATCATCAGCATACTTTATAATGTGTCTGTTGTCATGTCTGCTCTGACACATGTTTGTGTACAGGATGAAGAGTAGTGGTGACAACACACACCCCTGAGGAGAGCCAGTAGAAGAACACTTTTGGTCAGACAATGTACCATTGACCCTTACTCTCTGTGTCCCGTTGGTTAAAAAAAAATCCAGAATCCAACCCACCAGATTACTCAAATCAAATTGTTGCAGGAGCCTTTCAACTAAAATATGAGGTTGGATTGTATTAAAAGCAGAAGAAAAGTCCACAGATAAAAGCCTGGCGTGTGTCTCATTAAAATCCAGATGTTTAAAAAGCATGTTAAGCAGAGTAACAGTGGCATCCTCCACTCCTCTGTGAGGCCTGTAGGCAAACTGCAAAGGATCCAATGCATGCTCAGTCTGCTTTAGGACCTCAAATCTGACCAGTTTTTCAAAAATTTTCATTAAAATTGAAGTCAAGGCAACTGGTCTAAAATCATTAACTGTTTTAGGACAGCTGGATTTTGGAACAGGGACAACCACAGCATCTTTCCAGACCTTAGGCACATGTTGTGTCTGTAAGGACTTATTAAAAATGTAGTGAAACACAGGACTCAATTCATGTGCACTGGACTTTACCAAGTGTCCACATACAAACGTGGACAAAACTGTTGGTACCCCTCTGTTAATGAAAGAAAAACCCACAATGGTCACAGAAATAACTTGAATCTGACAAAAGTGGCAAATAAAAATTCTATGAAAATTAACCAATGAAAATCAGACGATGCTTTTGAATTGTGGTTCAACAGAATTACTTTAAAAACAAACTCATGGACTTCCGGTCTGGACGCCATGGCAACTGCAGCTTAACACTGAAGCTCTCAGACCCAATCCAAGATAACACCTTGAAAATCAAACTTAACGGATTTTTGGAGGAGTGAAAATCAAAAGACAAAATCATCATGTCTAAAGGAAAACAGAAGAAACTGAAATTCTCCAGGCCAGGACACGTATCGGCCGGAGAATCTGAACTGGAAGATCTCCGTTCAGAAGACGAGGAACTGGTGGTAGCTAACAAAAACGTTAGCCTGAAATCGCTATTTGAAGAGCTACGACGATTTCGCCGAGAGGTTACGGCCGAATTTCGGGAATTCAGAGAAGAATTGAAAAGGACAAACAGCAGAGTGGACCAGGCCGAGAACCGAATCTTGGAAGCAGAGGAACGAATAAAAGTGCTCGAAGATTCTGTGCTGGACCTACGCAAAAGACAAGCATCTATAGAGGCTAAGCTAGCCAACCAAGAAGGAAGACAGAGAAGAGACAATATAAGAATTCATGGTCTGATAGAAGGAGCCGAAAACGGTTTTCACTCAATGGCAGAATGCGTGGAATCTTTACTAAGAGAGAAATTGGATATTCCACAAACCACCGACTTAAACATAGAAAAGGCACATCGTTCATTAGCCGCTAGGCCAGCGGCGGAAGCGCCCCCACGTTCGGTGTTGGTAAGATTTTCCAATTTCAAAATAAAACAAGAGGTTGTCAGACTGGCTTGGCAGAAAAAAGGATTTATGCACCAGGAGAGAAAAGTCTTCGTGGAACACGATTACGCCCCGGAGGTCCTTAAAAAACGCAGGGAATACAATGACGCGAAAAAGGTGTTAAGAGAGAAGAAATTGCGCTTTCAGACGCCATTTCCTGCGAAGTTAAGGGTCTTCTACGGCGAAGAAACATGTCTCTATAATTCGGCGGAAGAAGCAACAGCTGACACGGCGAGAAGAGGGCTCCCGGTAACGGTATTTAAACCCGCAGCAGACCCGAGTGAGAAGATCAAAACGCAAACATGGACAACACAAAGACCTTCAAAATCCAAGGGCCAGCAGCGGGAAACCCAGCGCCAGAGCGTCGCGGATAAACTGTCCGTTTTCAGGTTGGAATAGCGACCTTTTTTTTTTCTTGAATCAATCTGCACATCCAACCCCCCTCATACAAGGTAACAAACATTAAAGGAGATGCGTATTCAGCATGTGGTAAAACATTTCATGGAACAGTCATAATATTTGAAACAAATAAGTCTTTTTAATTAAAAAAAAAAAAAAAAAAAAACTTGTTAAAATAGAAATGTGACAATAATCCACATGTTCTCCTCACACTAACAAATACTGTTTTTGCGTGAATGTTTGATGTGATGGGGGTGGGAGGGTGCACACAATTTCACAGGGTATAGGCATAAAAGGGAAAAAAAAATCATTACAAGTTCGGATTGGGTTCTGAAACTCACGTTGAAAGCATGGGACAACTTACAGGGGTAAGAGAGAGCCCTCAACACGTAACAGAGTTTGAGGAATTTCCCTCAGAGCCTTCACTCCATCAAGGCTCTTACAGGGTCTTTAAAAAGACCTCAGCTCAGGAAGTTCTTTTGACAGCTTTTTGTTTTAAAGTTTTATACACTATGTTCTTAATGTTTTTCTTGTTTTTAATGTTCTTTCAGTTTCTGAGTAGCACAAAAGAGGGCCACCACACAGTTATACTAAACAAAACAACACAATGGAGAAACAGGGTGTAACCAAAATAATTTCATATAATGTAAAAGGAATCCTGAATCCAGTTAAAAGATCCAAGATTCTAGGCAAAATGAAAAAAGACAAAGCAGGAATAATATTTTTACAAGAAACCCACCTAACAGACGTGGAACACAATAAACTCAGTAGACAAGGGTTTAAAATGATCTCTTCATCTTCATATAAGTCAGGGAGGAGGAGGGGAGTAGCGACATTGATATCAACCAAAATTACATTTGAAAAAAAATCAGAACACAAAGATAAAGAAGGGAGATACAGTTTGGTAACTGGGCGGCTAGAGGGAGAAGATATCACCCTGCTGAATGTGTATGCTCCCCCAGGGGCTAACTGGAAATTTTATAAAAATGTATTTGACCTAATGATAACTAAAGCTCAAGGTTTAGTGATATGTGGTGGGGACTTCAATCTTAGACTGAATCCATACTGGGATGCTTCTGGTAATTCTCCACATCAAAATAACACCCAAAGCAGGAAGACTCGGATGCTACTAAAAGAAATGGGAATCTGTGATGTGTGGAGGGAACTCAACCCCAGTGTAAAAGACTATACATTTTACTCAACTCCACATTCATCTTACTCAAGGATTGACTATTTTTTTATGTTTAATAGAGACATTGGAAGAGTAGAAACATGTAAAATAGGACTGATGGATCTCTCTGACCACAGTCCGATCTACATGGACTTAAATATCCAAAAATACACAAATAATACATTTTCTTGGAGGTTAAATTCAAATGTCCTGAAAGGACCATTGAAAGATGAATTGGAATCAGATATTCTCAGATATTTGGAAGAAAACGATAATGGAGAAGTATCCCCTTTAATACTGTGGGATGCATGCAAAGCTGTAATAAGAGGAAAGATTATTGCAAAACTGGCAACCCAAAAGAAACTAAGACAAGAAAAACTATCCACATTAGAGTCAGAACTTAGGAACCTAGAAAAAGAACACAAAGGCAACACTCATTCTACTGACTCGCTCAAGATTAAGGAAATTAAAAACCAAATAAATGAGATCTACACAATAGAAATCCAGAAGAAACTTACATTTTTGAAACAAAAATACTATGAAGCAGGCAGTAAATCGGCAAAATTGCTAGCCTATAAATTGAGGAAACATCAAACAGAAAGAGCAATCTACAAAATCAGAGACCCAGTATCAAAGGAAATAAAATTCAGAATTCAGGATATTCTTAAAAGCTTCGAGAATTACTATAAGAACTTATACTCCCACAAAAAACATAAAAACGCATCCGAGGCATTCCTAAACACATTAAACCTTCCCCAACTTACGGAGTCACAAAATAAAACACTACTGTCAGAAATACATCCTAAAGAATTGGAAAAAGCAATTATGAAACTTAAAGCTAACAAATCCCCAGGAGCTGATGGCTATACAGCAGAGTGGTACAAAACCTTTAAACAGCAACTATCTCCTCTCCTCCTGAAAACATTTAATTATGTCCTCCACACAGGGGAAATCCCCCCCTCCTGGAGAGAAGGGGTCATTGCAGTTATACCTAAACCTGAAAAGGATAAACTAGAGTGCTCCAACTACAGACCAATCAGTGTACTAAATCAGGACTATAAGCTTTTTACCATTATCCTTGCCAAAAGGTTAGAAAATATACTGACAGACCTAATTCATTTAGACCAAACAGGTTTTATAAGACAAAGACAGACACAAGACAACATTCGATGCACTTTACACATAATTCATCATATAAAAAAATATAACTTAAATGCAGTCATATTCCTCCCCTGGGGGAGGAATATGACAGGGGAGGAAGCCATTCAGACCTGGTAGACCCAAACGTATAGTGAGGGTGTGCTGGGAGCGTCTGGCTGAGGCCCCTGTCCGGGAGGTCTTCAACTCCCACCTCCGGAAGAACTTCAACCACATTCCGAGGGAGTCTGGAGACATGGAGTCTGAATGGGCCATGTTCTCCACCTCTGTTGTTGAAGCGGCGGCCCAGAGCTGCGGCCGCAAGGTGGTCGGTGCATCTCGTGGTGGCAACCCCCGAACCAAGTGGTGGACACCAGTGGTGAGGGGGGCCATTAAGCTGAAGAAGGAGTCCTATCAAGCTTGGTTGGCTTGTGGGACTCCCGAAGCAGCTGAGGTGTACCGGCAGGCCAAGCGGAGTGCAGCTCGGGTGGTTGCTGAAGCAAAAACCCGGGTATGGGAGGAGTTCGGTGAGGCCATGGAACAAGACTTTCGGTCGGCTTCAAAGAGATTCTGGCAAACTGTTCGGCGGCTCAGGAGGGGAAAGCAGCTCCCCGTCCACACTGTGTATGGTGCGGATGGGACACTGTTGACTTCAACTGGGGATATCGTCGGGCGGTGGAAGGAATACTTCGAGGATCTCCTCAATCCCACTGATACGCCTTCCACAGAGGAAGCAGGGTTTGGGGACAAGGGGGATGACTCGCCTATCACAGGGGCTGAGGTCGCCAAGGTGGTTAAAAATCTCCTTGGTGGCCGGGCCCCGGGGGTGGACGAGATTCGCCCCGAGTACCTCAAGGCCCTGGATGTTGTTGGGCTGTCATGGTTGACACGCCTCTGCAACATTGCGTGGAGGTCGGGGGCAGTGCCTTTGGCATGGCAAACCGGGGTGGTGGTTCCTCTCTTCAAAAAAGGGGACCGGAGGGTGTGCTCCAACTTTAGAGGGATCACACTCCTCAGCCTCCCTGGGAAGGTCTATGCCAAGGTACTGGAGAGGAGAGTCCGGCCGTTGGTCGAACCTCGGATTCAGGAGGAGCAATGTGGTTTTCGTCCTGGCCGTGGCACATCGGACCAGCTCTTTACCCTCTCGAGAATTCTTGAGGGTTCGTGGGAGTTTGCCCAACCAGTTTACATGTGTTTTGTGGACTTGGAGAAGGCATTTGACCGCGTCCCTCGTGGATTTTTGTGGGGGGTGCTTCGGGAGTATGGGGTATCGGGCTTGTTGTTACGAGCTATTCGGTCTCTGTACGACCGTTGTGAGAGTTTAGTTCGTATTGCCAACACTCGGTCGGAGTCATTCCCAGTGAGAGTTGGACTCCGCCAGGGCTGCCCTTTGTCACCGGTCCTGTTCATAATTTTTATGGACAGGATTTCTAGGCGCAGCCAGGGAATGGAGGGTGTCATACTTGGTGACCACAGGATCTCATCTCTGTTGTTTGCAGATGATGTTGTCCTGTTGGCTTCATCCAGCAATGACCTACAGCTCTTGCTGGGACGGTTTGCCGCTGAGTGTGAAGCGGCTGGGATGAGAATCAGCACCTCCAAGTCCGAGTCCATGGTCCTCAGCCGGAAAAAGGTGGATTGTCCTCTCCGGGTTGGGGACAGGCTCCTGCCCCAAGTGGAGGAGTTTAAGTATCTTGGGGTCTTGTTCACGAGTGAGGGGAAAATGGAGCGAGAGATCGACAGACGGATTGGAGCAGCATCTGCAGTGATGCGGACGTTGTACCGGTCTGTTGTGGTGAAGAGGGAGCTTAGTTCTAAGGCAAAGCTGTCGATTTACCAGTCAATCTACGTTCCTACTCTCACCTATGGTCACGAGCTTTGGGTAATGACCGAAAGAACGAGATCGCGGATACAAGCGGCTGAAATGAGCTTTCTCCGTAGGATTGCTGGACTCACCCTCAGAGATAGGGTGAGGAGCTCAGTCATCCGGGAGAGGCTCAGAGTAGAACCGCTGCTCCTCCACATTGAAAGGAGTCAGTTGAGGTGGTATGGGCATCTGATTAGGATGCCTCCTGGACGTCTCCCACTTGAGGTGTTTCAGGCACGTCCCACTGGGAGGAGACCCCGGGGCAGACCCAGGACTCGGTGGAGAGACTATGTCTCCCAGCTAGTCTGGGAACGCCTTGGTATCCCCTCTGAAGAGCTGGAGCAGGTGGCTGGGGAGAGGGAAGTCTGGGCTTCTCTGCTTGAACTGCTGCCTCCGCGACCCGGACCTCCGGAAAAGCGGTAGAAGATGGATGGATGGATGGATGGATGCAGTCATATTGGGATTAGATGCTGAAAAAGCATTCGATTCGGTTGACTGGTCTTTTCTATATAGAATCTTATCCAGTTTCAATTTTCATAACTTCATTAGAACTATACAGGCATTATATAAAAAACCAACAGCTAAAATAAGGATTAACGGTAATTTATCATCATCTTTTGAACTGGAAAGAGGATGTCGTCAGGGCTGCCCCCTGTCTCCACTGCTCTTTGCAATCTTCATAGAACCTCTGAGCCAATGGATAAGACAAAATCAAAAAATTCAAGGTATTACACCTGGCCAGAAGGAACATAAAATAGCACTCTTTGCTGATGACATTTTAATATACCTAGGGCAGCCGGACACTTCTTTACCAGAACTAACCTCAGTTTTTTCAGAGTATGGAGATTTATCGGGGTACAAATTAAACATGCATAAAACCCAAATTTTAACATTCAACTATGACCCAAATCATTATTCACTAAGCAAACTCAAAACTAACTGGGAGTCGGAATCTATGAAATATCTGGGGGTCAATATCCCGAAACAACTCAACAAAATTATATCACTAAACTATGATCCACTGGTGACAAAAATAAAATCTGACCTAGCAAGATGGAATATGATACCATTCTTGGGTACTGCACAAAGAATTGAAGCAGTCAAAATGAATATACTTCCACGTCTTCTATACCTTTTCCAAACAATACCGGTAGAACCTCCCAAAAAAACATGGCAGGAGCTGGACAGAAGGATCTCAAGATTCATATGGCAGGGCAAGAGACCTAGAATCAGATATAGAACCCTACAGCTAAACAAAGACAAAGGTGGGCTCGCGCTGCCAAATATCAGGGACTACTTGAAAGCCGCACAAATTAAAACTTTAGTAGAGATATGTAACCCAGTCTACACTGCACAATGGAAGGAGATCGAATGCCAAATAACAAGTGACATCCCCCTACAGGCGATAATAGGGAACAATGCCTTACCTAAGCTTTTGAATAACACTAACACGTGGATAGAGACCCCGCTAAAAATTTGGTTTAAGATAGTCAGAGAGAATCAAACTAAAGAGCCCTATCGACTTCTGCAATGGATTGCCTATGATCAGGACTTTACTCCTAATAAAACAGACACCAGATTTAAAAAGTGGAAGGAGAAAGGGCTGATAAAATATTACGATTTTTTTAAAGGGCAAATCTTAAGAAGTTTTGAAGATTTGAAAAAACAAGGCCTAATAAATCAAGACCTTTACAGGTTCTTCCAGCTTAGACACCACATAAACAATATACTTAAAAAGGAGGATTTGGAAAGGGCCCAGTCAGGTGTTCTGAAGGTCTTCTTAATGGCATATAAAGGGATCCCAGGGATCAGATACATTTCTAAAATATACCAAGGTCTTCAAGACTTAAAAGGAGACAACACATCTTATATAAAAGAGAGATGGGAAAAAGAGGGGAATTTCACTTTACAACTGGAAATATGGGAAAAGCTAAATAAACAGCAATGGAAAAGTACCTCATCCCTGCAGTGGAGAGAATCTGGATGGAAAAACTTGGTAAGATTTTTCAGAACACCTGCACAAAACAAATTTACCCATAAGGGATTGAACTGTTGGCGCTTGTGTGGTGAAAAGACTGCAAATCATTTTCATGTGTTTTGGTCATGCCCAGTTATCCACCAATATTGGACCAATGTACAGACAATATTGGGGAAAATATTCAAAATAACAGTTCCCTTTTCTTTTGTAACTTTGTATTTGGGTTTACTACCGGACTCACTGGAAAGACGAGGAGAAAAATACTTATTCAATGTTTTAATATTGGCAAGCAAAAAAGCTCTAACTAAAAAATGGATGTTGAAGGACTGTCCTACACCTGAAGATTGGATTAACGTGATCCAAGACATTTACTCGATGGAAAAGTTGACATTCGCACTGAGACAGGACATGGATGGGTTCATGAACTTTTGGCAACCCTGGATCGCATATGTGTCTTCCATTAGATCTAATCTTTGACAAATACCATTTCAATAATGGTTCCGCTCTTTGTTCCAACGCTACTCAGATGCTCTTTTACCTTTATTTACTTACTTTTTCTTTTTGTTTGTTTTTTGCTGGTTTGTTTGGGTTTTTTTGTTTTTTTTTTCCCTCTTTAATTTCACTTTTTCTTTCACTTTAAAAAAAAAAAAGGGTGTTGTAAGAATTATTCTTCCAATGTTGTCAGATATCAGAAAATAAGGGAACATGTGATGAAAATGTAAACAATGCATTGCTGTAACGACCTGTATACCCTTTACAAAAACTTAAATTAAAAAAAAAAAAAAAAAACAAACTCATGAAACAGGCCTGGACAAAAATGATGGTACCCCTAGAAAAGCTTGAAAATAATGTGACCATAGGGACATGTTCAACCAAGATGTGTCCTCTAATTAACATCACAGGTGTCTACAAACTTGTAATCAGTCAGTCGGCCTATTTAAAGGGTGACAAGTAGTCACTGTGCTGTTTGGTGACATGGTGTGTACCACACTAAACATGGACCAGAGGAAGCAAAGGAGAGAGTTGTCTCAGGAGATTAGAAAGAAAACTATAGACAAGCATGTTAAAGGTAAAGGCTATAAGACCATCTCCAAGCAGCTTGGTGTTCCTGTGACTACAGTTGCACATATTATTCCGAAATTTAAGATCCACGGAACTGTAGCCAACCTCCCTGGACGTGGCCGCAGGAGGAGACGGATAATACGAATGGTAACAAAAGAGCCCAGAACAACCTCTAAACACATTCATGGTGAACTCCAAGGTCAAGGTACATCAGTGTCAGATCGCACCATCCGTCGTTGTTTGAGCCAAAGTGGACTTCATGGGAGACGACCAACGAGGACACCACTGTTGAAAACAAATCATAAAAAAGCCAGACTGGAATTTGCCAAACTGCATGTTGACAAGCCACAAAGTTTCTGGGAGAATGTCCTATGGACAGATGAGACAAAACTGGAACTTTTTGGCAAGGCACATCAGCTCTATGTTCACAGACGCAAAAATGAAGCATACCAAGAACACTGTCCCTACTGTGAAATATGGAGGAGGTTCTATTACGTTCCGGGGCTGCTTTGCTGCATCTGGCACAGGGTGTCTTGAATCTGTGCAGGGTACAATGAAATCTCAAGACTATCAAGGTATTCTAGACAGAAATGTGCTGCCCAGTGTCAGACAGCTTGGTCTCAGTCGCAGGTCATGGGTCTTTCAACAGGATAATGACCCAAAACACACAGCTAAAAACACCCAAGAATGGCTAAGAGCCAAACATTGGACTATTCTCAGGTGGCCTTTTATGAGCCCTGATCTAAATCCTATTGAACATCTGTGGAAGGAGCTGAAACATGCCGTCTGGAGAAGGCACCCTTCAAACCTGAGACAACTGGAGCAGTTTGCTCATGAGGAGTGGGCCAAAATACCTGCTGAGAGGTGCAGAAGTCTCACTGACAGTTACAGAAATTGTTTGATTGCAGTGATTGCCTCAAAAGGTTGTGCAACAAAATATTAAGTTAAGGGTACCATCATTTTTGTCCAGGCCTGTTTCATGAGTTTGTTTTTTTAAAGTAATTCTGTTGAACCACAATTCAAAAGCATCGTCTGATTTTCATTGGTTAATTTTCATAGAATTTTTAATTTACTACCACTTTTGTCAGATTCAAGTCATTTCTGTGACCATTGTGGGTTTTTCTTTCATTAACAGAGGAGTACCAACAATTTTGTCCACATCTGTATATTATCAGGGCCCTGACTTTTGTTCACTTTTACAGCACAGAACGCCCTTTTAACATCCTGCACCTCAATATGAAAGTGCTGATTGTCTTTGAGTTTCTGTTTCAAATCTTGGGTTTCTGTGCTAAAATCAAAAAAACTTCAATTCAATTCAGCTTTATTTATAATGCGCCACATCACAACAAAAGATGTCTCGTGGTGCCACAGTGCAGAAAAAAAAAACCACATAGTCACAGAAAGACCCAGCAATCAGACGATCCCCTATGAGCAAGCACTAAGCGACAGTGGAGAGGAAAAACTCCTATTTGGAAGGAAGAAACCTCTAGCAGAACCAGACTCAGGGAGGGGCAGTCGTCTGCTGCGACTGGCTGGGGATAGGGAGGATGGAAAGGACAGACATAAAGAACATAGCAGTAAGATGCCAAGTACAATATTGGAGGTCAACCAACAGTATGGATCAGATAACAATAGAACAAGAGTGGGGTTAAAAGACACAAAAACCCTCCTTAAACGAAAGCTATATTAAAAAGGAAGGATTTTACCCTGTTCTTAAAAACAGAGACCGAGTCTGACTCCCGGACCCAGAGTGGTAACTGGTTCCAGAGAGAAGGGGCTTGGTAGCAGAAGGCTCTGCCTCCCACCGTACTTTTGGAGATTCTGGGCACCACAAGCAAGCAGCATTTTGAGAGCGTAATGCTCTATTAGGATGGTAAGGTAATATCAGATCTTTTATATATTGGGGGGCCAGATTGTTAAGAGCTTTGAAAGTAAGAAGAAGGATTTTAAACTTGATTCTGAATTCTATGGGAAGCCAATGGAGGGAGGACAGAACCGGGGAAATATGATCTCTTTTTCTAGAACCAGTTAAAACTCTAGCAGCAGCATTTTGAATCAATTGAAGATTTTTTAAAGATACTTTAGGACAACCAGATAATAGCGAATTACAATAATCTAATCGAGAACTGACAAAGGCGTGAATCAGTTTCTCAGTGTCACCCAGAGACAAGATGCTCCTGATCTTGGCAATATTGCGCAGATAATAGAAGGCGGTCCTAGAAACAGTTTTAATGTGTGAATTAAAGGACAAGTCCTGATCAAAAGTCACTCCAAGGTTCCTCACACAACTGTTCAGAGTGACAGTGGCAGCATCTAAATTAAGGGCATAATCTGAAAAGGAATTTCTAAGATGTTTTGGGCCAACAAGAATGACTTCAGTCTTATCAGAGTTCAATAGTAAAAAATTACAAGTCATCCAAGCTTTGATGTCCTTAAGACAGGCATCTAACTTGGCCAACTGATCATAATCATCAGGCTTCATTGACAGATATAGTTGTGTGTCATCTGCGTAACAGTGAAAATGTATATAGTGCTTTCTGATGATATCGCCCAACAGGAGCATATATAGACTAAAAAGAGTAGGGCCCAACACAGATCCCTGTGGAACTCCGTGACTGAGCTTAGAGCTGGAAGAAAATCCATCATTGACATGGACAAACTGAAATCTATCAGACAAATAAGATCTAAACCACTGCAACGGAGTTCCACTGAGTCCAACAAAGTGTTCCAATCTATCAAGTAGAATCAAAACGACCATAAAAACAATTAAGAGCATTAGCCAGCTCTGTGTCTAAATTAAAACCATCTAAAAACACACGATTACTGCGCTCTGAAGGCCTGCAATAGTTTTCATACTAGCCCAGGCTGAACCAAGCTTCTTTGCTGCCATCTTGCTTTCCAATTCTGCTTTATAATTGTTTTGCTCTTAAAATTTCGGACTTCAGCTGTTTTGTGGCAACCTGCAGCTCTGAAACAACCCCCCGTTTAAAGGCAAGTGCTTTCCTCGGCAAGCAGGACTTAAAGGGCCTATATCATGCTATTTTAAGCCTTTCAGAGTAAACTATTTTTTTTTTGTACTTATTTTGTACCCGTAGGTAGATTTGTTTTGCAGTCTGGTGACAAGCCACCAGCTGCCGGTCACTGCGTGCGCAAGCGCCTCGTATCCCTAACCTGCATGTTTTTTTGGCATGTGGGAGGAAACCGGAGAAATCCCGGAGTAAACCCACGCAACACGGGGAGAACATGCAAACTCCACACAGATCACTGTTGGCCGGGGGCAGTATGTGATAGTAGATTACCTTTGGTACACTGGAGAATGAATTTCTTATGAAATATGAGTTATTTTCACGAGCCCGGAAGTAAGATGCCTCGATCTCTGAGGCTCTGCCTCTCCTTCTTGTGGCTGCCACCCATTTCATGACATAACCCCTGAGCCGGCTGCTGCAGCGTGTTGCTGGGTTCCGCCCACGAAAACAAGGAAGGCTGAACAAACTCCTAAATCTCTCACAGCCAAAGACACATTTACGCCACTTAGAAGACATTGTCTTACGTAAAAAAGCAAACAGTGACATAAGGTCTGACCCAGGGAACACGCACACAGGCTCGAGTGTGATTCAATAATTTTATTGCGAGAAAGGCAGGTGTATGGGTGCGTGTCTGTGGAGTGATATGTGTTGCAGGTGAACAGGATGCGTCGAGGGCGAAGCGGAGCGCCGTACAGCCAGGCAACCCTAAGGGCAGAGCAGAACAGAGATTAGCTGCCGGTGGACACCCAGCCGAATTAACACACACTCTTGCGCTTACTTGCCGATGGTAATGTGGCTGGCGTTGGCTTAAGCCGCAGGTCTCCCACCTGGAAGACAGTGTCTTAGGAGCGCGCTCGGCGTGGTGAGGAGAGTGATGGCGAGGATGAGGGACGAAATCCGCCGCCAGGGAATCCACCTGTGCACAGGGGAGAAACTGGAGACAAGGTAAGATGATGATGAGGTTAAGTGCAGACGAGAAGCAATCCAGAGAGCGCAGGCTGTCAGGGAATTGGCGTGCGCTGAGACGATGAGCGAAGATTAGCAAACAGCTCCAGGCCGAGGCTCCAGGCGGAGTGGGCTATATAGCCCGAGACTGATGAGGCACAGGTGTGCGTGCAGCTGAGGCAGGAGACAGGCGAGCGCGAGTCGTAACAAACAGTTGTTGTCACTGAGCAGATTAGGTGCAAGAGGAACTACTTCTTCACAGCGTCAATGCTAAAGTGAAAGAGTTTTACGATCACCGCTCTGTTAGCTGCGCAGAGTAAGTGGGTGTGTGCGTTAGCCTGGGGGCGGTTCTGGCAGCACAGGCACTTCCTGGAGCGGGTGGCTCACCCACGTTCATACGTATGAACGTGGTGACCCAGTCATTATCAGGGACAGGGCGAAGCAGCAGCTCAGAGAGCAGGGTTGAGGAGGAATACTCAGAGATGCGTGAATGGAGCAAAATACCACTTTGGGGTGTTTTTGGTGAGGAATTAACATTATAACATACTGTACTTAAAAGCTCAAAATAGTCTATTTTGCATGATACAGGCCCTTTAACTGCTTTAGAAACCCATGGCTTATTGTTGGGATACATTTTGACACGTTTACGTGGAACGATCACATCCCTGCAAAAAGCCATGTAAGAGCATGTCACGTCCACCAAAGAGTCCAAATCATCCCCACACAACAGTGTGAACACCTCCCAGTCCGTACAGTTAAAGCATTCCTGGAGGCAGAGCACTGAATCATCTGTCCAAACGTTTATGTCCCTGGTCTTTGTCTTCTCTCTTTTGAGAGCAGTTTTATATGTGGGCAACAAATGTACACAGTTGTGATTTGAGGATCCTAAAGGAGGAAGGGGAAGAGATTTATAGGCCCTCTCTATAGATCTGTAGCACAGGTCCAATGTCTTTTCTCGCCTGGTTGGGCAGGAGACGTACTGATAGAAGTTTTTAAGTGTCTTCTTTAGAGACACATGGTTAAAATCCCCAAGGATAAAATTTGGAGCCTCTGGGGAAATCGACTGCAACCACTGTATCACATCAAAGACGGTGCTGGAGGTGGAGGCAGCATCCGCCTTCGGGTGAATTCCCTCAACACACACTCGTCATTTGTTAGTACATTACCATTTCTGTCCTTAATCAACTTAACCTGCTGTACACCCTTTCCAGCTCGATCTCTCCATCTAGCCAATCGATACAAGTCCTTTTCTCCTTCCTTAGTGTCCAGCCTCTCATACAAGTCACTATATGCCTTTTCCTTTGCCACCTCTCTCTTTGCCATGTGCCTAGATTCCAAATACTCCTGTCTACTTTCTTCATCTCCCTGACTATTCCACTTTTTCTTTGATAAACTCTTCCTTTGAATACTTTCCTGTACTTCCTCATTCCATTCATTGGACTGCACGGTGGCGCAGTGGTTTAGCACTGTGGCAGCACAGTTTTACCCTCGGCCGGGGGATCGCGGGGATCATGAGATCGTGGGTTCGATCCCAGCCCCCGACCAACAGTGAGCTGTGTGGAGTTTGCATGTTCTCCCCGTGTTGCGTGGGTTTACTCCGGGATTTCTCCGGTTTCCTCCCGCACACCAAAAACATGTAGGTTTAGGGCGCTCGCGCACGCAGCGACCAGCAGCCGGTGGCTTGTCACCAGACTGCAAACCAAATCTACCTACGGGTACAAATAAGTAACAAAAAAAAAAAAAAAAAAAAAAAAATTCCACCACCAAGTCTCCTCGTCTTGCTTCCTCTGTCCACTGGATACACCACATACCTTCCTACCCATTTCCCTCAATACTTTTGCCGTACTTTCCCAGACATCTGGCAATTCTTCCTTACCACCCAGAGCCTACAATAATATATTTCACATCATTATATATTTATGGACCATTGAACATATGCATAATTATATTTATAGAGTGTTTATTTTTGTCCTTCAAGGTACTGTTTTCTTTAAGGTACTGTTTTTCCAAAGCCGAGAGTTCCCACACAGAATTTCCTTATGTGCACACATAATGACAATAAAGAGTTCTTGATGAAGTATAAAAATACACACATTGGTCATTGCTCAAACAGATGGATCAATGTACTGGAGAGTGCAGAGTGCAAAAACAGGTGAGTGAATTTTTTTAATAATAAAAAGGTCTTTAGTTCTATGTATGTGAAAGTTAAGACAGTATGTGGAGGCCGCCGATGAGTTTTTGGATGGTGTTAACCCTCTGCACAGCCTTCCTGTTCTCAGCCATGCAGCCAGCATACCACACACACAGACAGTAGGTGAGCACGCTCTCCACTGAGCACCGCGGAGAGCACAAGGAATTTGCTTTAACTCATTATTAACATGTTAACTCTGACAGCCCTCATTCAAATATAAATCAGGAGGATTTTTCACTGATTCTTTGATATGTTCTTTACTAACTTGCCTGGTTAAATAAAGGTTGATGATGATGATGATGAAAAGTGGCTAAAGCAGTGTTTTAACAAAAGGAAAAAGAATAAATTTGGGAAAGTAGCGTTTACAATTGGAGATAAGCTAGAAGCCTCCCTTAGTGGCACTACAATATTTTAGGACAATAACAAGCCATGTCTACTAAAATCTTATAATTAGTGTAATATGAGAATTTCAGTCAATGTATAATTGTGGTCTCAAGCCCAGATAAATGGGGAAGATTGTTAGGAAGGGCATCCGATGTAAAAATCCTTGCCAAATCAAACATGCAGACCCATGAGCCACTGTGGCGACCCCGAACAGGGAGCTGGCAAAATGTGCATGCATATGTGCATGCATAATTGTGGCCTACCTTCTTCCAACTCCTCAGACACTTTCATGCGGGCCAGGTGAGCCAGCACCAAGACCCTAGCCTTTAAACTGTACGGACAGTAGAAAGGAGCCTCCTTCTTCTTCATATTGATATTTCCCAATTCACGGATCAACTGTGAGAGAGGTGGGAGAGAGTCTTTACAATGTCATGTACCATGCAGTGTAAAGACAAGACACTCATAATTACATGTTCACCATTTTGTTGTGCAATGAAGTAACAAAATACAGTTTTTCTTACTACCACGTTATGGGTCATTTGTTGCTTTATACCAGCTGAGTGTTTCAAATCCATTTATAAGAAATCGTTTATAAGTTTCTAAAGACTCTTATAAAGGAAATTTATTGATGGCAAATGTAAAGACTTTCTGTTTCTGTACCTGTGGCACTTTAGTGTTGTCGGTGGGTCTTATGGTGGCTTCTTTATTGTAGCGAGGATCATACTCACAAGCTGCTGTCAACACCATGATTAACCCTGTAGGTCACAGTAATTTCAGAAGAAAAAAAAATTCAACAATTTATAATCCAGTTCATTGCATGATAATATTGTTGTAAAACTTGTGAGGGAAGGAAAAACTTACGTTTCATGTTCATGTTTGGTGTCTTGTAGATGAAATGCATGAAGAGCTGTGATGTACTGATGAGGATCTGGTCTCCGCTGTATCGAATTGAGCGGTACCACCATGTGCCCTGAAATTCAGTGTAGGACAACAAAGAGTTGGAAAACAAGACAAACTATATACAGTATATATATATATATATATATTTTTTTTTTAAATTACAATACATATGAACATGTCCTCTAACTCGCTCGAATGTTTAGGTTTCCATGGGAAATTTTATAAATTTCATTTCTTATTTAGTCCCAAAAAAATGCAAATGTTTTGCCATCGTTGTGCATGTGTTCTGTAAGCATCCATGCACCCACACACAACAACAGCAAATTATTTGCATTTTTGGGACCAATTAAGAAGGGAAATTGCAAAATTCCCCACGGAAACCTGAATGTTCCAGAGACGGGAGGTTGGGGACCACTGCTCTAACAGTGACAGTGTACACAGAATCCTTTGAAAACAGGGTGAACGCTTACCACAACAACGGGAAGAATGACCATGAAGGCAAGTCCGTAAACCAACAGCACCTACAAAGAACATGTTTAAATTTCAGCCAAACCGGTATGGATTGCAGTAAAGAGAGAGAAATGATGAGTTTATCAGTCAAAGCTAAAATGGCAGTATCAAACATACCAGCATCGAGTTTTTCTGGTCAACGATCCAGGCAGGAAGGGCAATGCCAAAACTGGTGGCTAGAAGAACGAACATAAGGGGCAAATAAACAACAAAATGCAAATTTCACTGCTTTTCTAGTATAGACAATCCTGAAGTTTGGGACACAATCAGTATATGTAAGGAGACACTGAGCATCTTGGAAGTCCAAGTTATTTTGTAAAAAGAGGACAACATGATGTGTGACTGTCCATTTCTGTGGATGAAAGTAAATGGGCATCTCACAATCAGATGTCCAACATTATCAGTGCAAAGTTAACCTACTATTACCATTAGTCTTGGCAGGGCTATAAGCAATACCACAACTTTGTTCAATCATCTAAACACACACCAGAAAATGTGCAAAACCTTTCTCTCTAAAGTTCATACATCACATTTTTATGACGGTTTTGGCAGTTATGTCATATCTGTATTATGTCTCAATGCGTCTGCATGTTCATGTGAAAGACTGCCAAACCATGAACTCAACTGAAGGTGTGTTATTTTGTTAATAAATAGGGTGCGTACCTCCTGGGCCATCAGGGTTACCATACTTTTCCCAGTTAATTCGTGACTCCTCATCAGTCAGACTGTAGTAAACGACAATAAGTAACTTTGATTTTTTTAAATTCCAGACAATATCGAAGTATAAAAATAATAATTTCACTTACGCAGCATATGCTTTGGCAATTCTCATAAACATGGCCTCATCACCACCTTTATCAGGATGGTACTTGAGCGCCAGCAAATGGTATTGCGTCCTTATTTCTGCCACAGTTGCACCCTAGGGACAGAAATCACAGCTAAGAACTTTTGATCTTGATGTTGAACTGAAATCTAGAACTGACAAGATAATATAACCTTCGAAGATTAGAGTTGTCCTGAAGCTTAAGCACAGTTTTTTAGTTTACAGAGTACGTGTAATTACCGGGTCCAAGCCGAGAACTTCATATGGATTATACTCCTGATACTCCCTGTCCAGCTTGGACACCTTGTAGGCTAGCAGCAGGAACACAACCCACCCAAACAACAGGGCTGCTTTCCTGAAAACACACAAGCAGGAAACAAATCTGACACAAACATTTCTGTTAAGAAGACCATGTTTATTTTTCAATCATAACCTATTCCAAACTAGCCTGTACAATTTTAATGTTTAACATGAAATGGTAAAGTGTGCACATCTTAATGCAACGCATCAAAGCATAAGTACACAGCCAGTTCTGACATTGTGGTTGTTTGGTATTTATGCAATAGAAGTTGAACTTGTTTCCATGACAATGGCAAAAACCTGTGGCCTGCTCTCTGCAGCATCTGTTGCCATGACAACAGCTCACTAGCTAGAGTTGTCCGAGTTGCCCAACCAGGAAAAAAATTGAATATAATGATGAAATTCTATAATAGACATCGTCACTATAATTGCGTTGCAAGGAGGAAAGAGATCCCAAGATTAAAGGAGGAAGAAAGCTGAGACAATCACTTTGATTCTTTCCACCCTAACAATCATTCCTCCATCAATCTCAGTCACAAATGCACCCATGCAAGTGAAGAATTTAAACATTAGTTGCTAAATTTGGAGTGTAAACACAGGATGTAGGTCTAGCGATGGATGGAGCGGGTGCAAAGTAGGAATAGTGTATGCAGACACACAGCTCAGATGAGGAGCGAATAAACAACACAGAGAAAACAGGGTGACGGTCACATAAATGTTAGGAAATGCAGCAAAATGTTTACAACAACTGACCTTCGCACAGAGGTTTACTCATCAAAACAGCATGGGCCAAAACACTTCCTCCCACAAAAATATGTGAGTGTACATTTGTCCACTCTAAGCACAGTATTGTGCATATCTCATTATCACACTAGACATACAACATCTCTGCTAAGCCTTAGACACAAAAGTCAATTTATATGCTATAGGGAGCCTTGCTAGCACAAACAGCTCAGGCAAATCAAATCCAAACAACAATGATCCAACATTAAACAAGGTAAACAGCCCTGTATTTATCCAGCCAAAGAACTTGTGCATATGAAAGCGACAGCAACTACACTTGGATTAGCTCCAACACAAACTTAGCACAGAAACAACCACAATCTATAATAACCAGATGAGCCTGATCAACCTTCAGACATGTTTCCTTCTGACAATTCTCTTACAAAGTGAAGCCTAGTGAAAACGTACTCTCATCTCCCAAGTCATGTCTACAAGCACTTGCCTTACAATATACATGTGTGCTCATTATTCACACAACAAATGAGTAAAAATCCAATTCTCATTGACTAGACTCACTTTAACGTTGGAATAATGCTCTGCTGTGATTTCATCAGCCGGAGCCGATACCACAGGCACCTGCTATGAACCCTCCGCAGGCTCTTCAGGCGGAGCTGTTCTGTGGAGATGATGGACAGAATGAGGATGCGTTAGCAAAGTTTAAACAGATACAATGAAATTTCAGGAAAAAGGACTGGGACTTGACATGGACTCTACTTGTTAAAGTTCTCTCTGTGTGGTAAATGAACACTGGAGGTACAGTTGGTTTTACTTTTTTTCAGTTACTGAGAACTGTTGGTAGTAATGGGTTAAAAAAAAAAGCTTAGATGTAATAGTAGGGAAGACTAAAAGTAGGAATGCAGTGATACCACTTCTTCCAGACATGACAAGCACTTGTTTGAATACTCATCGATACAGCATACCAACACAAGTACTTGCCAAAATATTTTGCTTTTGTCACTGCATACATCATACCTTTTGATAGTCATCATCTGTTGCTACATAGCACTTCCACATTTTATGACATTTCCCCCCTCACTGTTCTACTCATCAGTCAAGGGGTGATGAAAGGCCTAACTCCTGTACAATAGTATCAGTGCAAATGTGCAAGTACAAGTACCGGTGCAACTGCACAGGTCTGCTGAAATAATAGCCACTCATACAGAGGTCTTTGAAAATTGATTTTGTCTCTCCTTTTTCATTTGACACTGTTAAAACCAACATGACAGACGTGCGCTAACTCATACACATCACCAAAAGCACCTCTCTAGACTGGTCACTGAACTACATTAGACTTATTTTAAACAAATTAAAGGCTATCCTCTTGGTGCCTCTTGGATAACATGCAGCATAGCATTACTTTGGGCTATTCCGTCTCTGCACCATTATGTTGGTTTGTAAATCAAAAGCAGCACTCATCTGTTGCTACTGGTCATGTGATGTGTTAACACAATTTACATAAAATCGAGACAAAAGAGCATAAAACTTGGTAAACCACACATTTGTAAGAGGATACATTTTAAACAAACCTTCTCAACATATTTATTAGTACACTGCAAACAGTTCTTTTTATGATCTCAGAACAATGTCAACTTCAATAACCATAAAATCTTAATTAAACTCTCACTGTGTCCGGTACTAAAGTGAATTGTAATACCAGCTGATACCGGTATTCTTTCACCTCTACTTGCAAGCAATTTTTATAGCATTTTAATGGAGAAAATAGGTTTGTTATTACATAATTTTGATAGAAACGGGATGCACACCATCCATCCATCCATCTTTTACCGCTTTTCTGGAGGTCCGGGTCGCGGAGGCAGCAGTTCAAGCAGAGAAGCCCAGACTTCCCTCTCCCCAGCCACCTGCTCCAGCTATTCAGAGGGGATACCAAGGCGTTCCCAGACCAGCTGGGAGACACAGTCTCTCCACCGAGTCCTGGGACTGCCCCGGGGTCTCCTCCCAGCTGGACGTGCCTGAAACACCTCAAGTGGGAGGCGTCCAGTAGTTTTTATTAAAGGAATATGGCAGTGTAAAAACATATTTTGACACATGGCAACTGTAGTATTTAATTCATTCCATTTGAAATGAAGAGATTGTTTACTTGTACTCAGTTTGGTTCAGAGGTTTGGGTACCTGACTTCTATACACTGAGTATCCCACACTGGTAAGCAGCCACCAAGCTTTTCCTACAGAGCAAAATTTTACAAGCACAAGTCAATAACCACGAAATGTGTCGGCCCTGCTTTACGGTTGACGAGCGGGGGATTTATAGTTTGTTGTTTGTTTGTTTTTTAATGCGCAATACCAGCATAAAGTGATTAAAGCCATGCTAGCTTAAGTACCCCCATAACTGAAGTTGACTGTTAATACCTTTAGCTTACAAGCTACTCCCTGACTGTGCCACACTGTTGAGTAGCTAAATACACTCAGACTGCCAGACGCCCAGCTGGGTCTCATTCAAACGCCAACCGGCAGTCGAGACCCTCGCTGTTTCAGTACCTCAGATCGGTTATTTAGCTCAGTTAGCACAGTCAGACGTCGGGCCTTACCAGCATTCTGATCCCGGGGCCAGAGGTAGTATGTGGCCGGGATGACTATCAGTCCGACGAAGGACGTTAGGAAGTAGAAGAAGGTGTTGCCGCTGTCATCGTACTGAAATTGTTGCCCGGCCATTTCGTAGCGGCGATTGGGTAGGCCTTCTTCTTCTCCACCGCTGCGCTGTCCTCTTCAAGCCCAAGGTGCGCTGCTGACAAACCGTTAGATCCTCGGCTAAAAGGCTCCGAGCTATGGTTGTGTCGGAGTGTACGTGTTGTACGCATGCGCAATGACTCAATTTTTCTTCGTCTGTTAGGCATACAGCGGTTATCGGAGGTGTTACTGACCCCTAGAGGTTGTAGCGGGCAACGCAGAAAAGTTGACACTGGGGAGGAAAGCCAGAGAGGGTAGGACCAGGGCTTGACATTGACCAGCGCCATTTGTAGCTTTTTGGGGTCCGATGCAAGATTGTGTTTTGGAGCCCCTATTTTTGGAATGGAGAAAAGTTAAAAACCTTTTAAAATGAGGGACAAAAACCTCTCCCCTGCCAACAAAAACATAAAAATAAACATGGCTCATTGCCTAGATAAATAGAAAAAAAAAAACCATTACATAAAATATAAAAATTTAACCAAATTATATGACCCTTATAATTTACAAAAAAGTCACAAATTTATTTTTTAAAAAAAGGAAGAAAGATTGGCATACCAGGTGATAGTGGTAAAATTATATATAAAAAGTTACAAATGTATAAAAAGTCCCATTTTTATGTGAATTTTTTTTTAATTCACATGAAAAAGTTACAGTTTTCTGAGAAGAAAGGTTACAAATTTACAATCAGATTTTATGAGGGAAAAATTGCAAATTTTTAAGAAAAAAGTTGCAAATTCATGAGAAGAAAGTAGCAAATTTAGAAGAAGAAGGTCTCAAATTTATGGTAAAAATTAAAAAATTATATAAAAAAAATTTGAACATTTACAAAAAAGCCACAAATTTATGAGAAACATAGCAAGTTTGAGAGAAAAAGCTGAAGCTGATTCTGATTCCCTTAAAAAACACTAGCAAGTGTATTTTTTCCACATAAATTAACATTTTTTACTTGTAAATTTACAACTTTTAGATTGTAAATTTAACTTTTTTCTTACAACTAAGCTAAGAGAAAGATAAAATAATATTTTATTGTCCATTTATAAAAATGTACAAATTTGTTGGTAACCTTCCATAAAAGAAAGAAAATCCCGTAAGGGTCACTGAAATAACTTGAAACTGACAAAAGTAATAATAACTAAAGAAAGTTCTAAAAAAATTAACTAATGAAAATAAGACATTGACTTTAATTTTGCTTCAGCAGGTTTCTTAAAAAAAAACTAGTGAAACTGACAAAATGATGCCCTAGAAAAGATTAAATTTTGAAATTAATTTGACCAAAGGGAAGTGTTCAACTAAGGTGTGTCCTGTAATTATCATCACAGGTGTTTTAAAACTTGGAATTAGTCAATCTGCCTGTTTAAAGGGTATGAAGTGCTGTTTAGTATCATGAACATGGACCACAGAAAGCTAAGGAGAGAGTTGTCTCAGGAGATTAGAAAGAAAATTACAGACAACCAGGTAAAGGCTATAGGACCATCTCTAAGCACTTTCTGTGACTACAGTTGTCAATATATATTTTTTTTTTAAGTATAAGGTTGATGGGACTGTAGCCAACCTCCCAGGACATGGACGCCAGAGAAAATGCAACCACAGGTTGATCAGAAAAATAGTGCATATTGTAGAAAAGGAGCTTAGGAAACCATCCCAATCATTCAAGTTGAACTCCAAGGTCAAGGTACATTACTTTCTAATTGCACCATGGGCTGCATTTTGAAAAATAATGGACTCCAAGGAAGAAGACCAGGAGGGCTCCACTAATGACAGAAAAGCATTAAAAAGCCACCAACAGTGATGTTAACAAGCCCCAAAGTTTCTGACAGGTTGTCCTTTGGACTGTTGAGACAAAACTGGAGCTTTTGGGTCACATCAGCTCTATGTTTACAGAAGGGAAAATGCAGCATACAAAGAAAAGAGCACTGCACCAAGTGTGAAGTTTATGTTAAAGTTTAATGTTTATTTGAAAGGGACAATACATACCAATGAACATTAATACAAATGTAAGTATGCCAGATTTAGCAATACTAATTTGCATCTGTAGTCCCCAGGCGGGTCACAAAAACACACAAACAGTCATACATGAGAAGAACATCTGCAATAAGCTGTACAAAGTGGATATGCAAAAGCACAAGAGTTATGGTGCTACGGAACAAAACACTCAAATGTCACACAGGTGAAGTGCTGTGTATGTGTACACACACACATGCACCCAAGCACCTCACAGCAACAACAAACAAGACGAGGGGCATATGTGTGTGACGCACCAGCACATATTGTGGTGGCACTGTGTGTGGGGTTTCTCCACCCAGAGTCAGAAGCCGGAGGGGGGTGGGGACAGAGGTCTGAAGGAGGAAGTGACACCAGGGGGTCTCAGATGTAACAGAAAGGATTATCTGCTCCCCGGGGAGTCCAGGAGACACTGGAGTTCGCTAGAGGAAGAGAGGGTGTGAGAACCAGGGCTGGTGTGTTAGGATGTTCATGTGCCAGGAATCCTTTGTGCACTGAGTGTAGTGTTTTTGGCTCCCTGGGTCTCATGGGGCAGAAATAAAGGGTATAAAAAGGAGGCGCCCAGAGACCCCGGGAGAGTATTTTCTGTACTTGATGATGGAAGGTGAATAAAGTTCATGTGTTGTGCAGCTCGCTGCCTCATCTGCTTTCATCTTCCACATTGGAGACCCCAAGACGTGTGATGGAGAACGAGCCGAGCACCGCCCCGGAGTCAACCCAGAAGGAGAACACCAGCGCCGCATGCGCTGTCACAGCCAAGGTCCCAGACTTCTGGCTTCACAATCCGACCACGTGGTTCTTACATGTAGAAGCCCAGGTTGCACTCCACGGGATCACAACAGACGACACTAAATATTACCATGTGGTCGCCACGCTGGATGTGCGCACCACGCAACAGGTAATGAGTCTGCTCCAGGAGCCGCTGGCCCAGGGGAAATCTGAAGCTCTCAAACGGATGCTACTTCAGCGTTATACCCTGTTGGACAGTGAGAGGGAAGAGAGACTCCTAACACGTTCAGAGTTAGGTGACAGATCAGCCGTGGAGCTCATGGAGAGCATGTTAGTGTTGATGGGGAAGGACGACAAGTTCTTCCTGTTCTCCCACCTGTTCCTCAGGAACCTACCTGCTACAGCGAGGGCGATCCTGGCCTACTCGCTGCGGCTGGAAACCAAGGACTACCACGCCCTGGCACAGGAAGCGGACCGCCTCATCCAAGCAACCAGAGCTCTCAGCGTGTATGCAGCGGCACCAACGTCCATGAAGGACTCCAGCGAGGTCGAGAAGCCGTTAGTGGTGGCTGGGACGACGCCAAGAGGTGCAGGAATGGGGCGCTCTGTTTGGATGCCCAACGCTGTCTGCATTGTCAGGTGCTCCAACAGCCCGTGGGCATCCCCACTACACATGGTGCCTAAGGCCAATGGGTCGTGGTGACTGTGAGGAGATTTCCGGCACTTGAACAACACCACGGAACACGATCGGTACCCCATCCCACACATCCAGGATTTTTCAATACACCTGGCCAGGATGCATGTTTTTTCAAAAGTGGATCTGGTCTGTGGTTACCACCAGTTCCCGGTGCAGTCAGAGGATGTTCCTAAAACAGCGGTAATAACTCCTTTTGGCCTTTTCGAGTTTTTACGCGTGCCATTCAGATTAAAGGGTGCGGTGCAAACCTTCCAGAGAATGATGGACGCAGTGCTCCGTGACCTGCCCTTCGTTTTTGTCTACTTAGATGACATTTTGGTGGCTAGCGCGTCCAAGGAGGAGCACCTCGCCCATTTCAAGATGGTTTTCCAGAGACTGGAAGCGCACGGTAACCCGGCAAAGTGCCAGTTTGGTGTGCCAGTAATTGATTTTTTGGGTCACTGCATTTCGCCGGAGGGCACGATTCCGCTGCTTGATAAGATGCACGCCGTGTCAGATTTTCCGTGTCCGCAGACCGTAAGGGCCCTACATGAATTTTTGGGCATGGTCAACTTTTATAACCATTTCCTCCCCCGGGCAGCCCAGCTGCTGCAGCCGTTGTACATCGTGCTTAAGTAAAAGAAGCCAGTGGAAAACATCGACTGAACCCCCGAGCGAGTCCAGGCTTTCACAGACACCAAAACAGCGCTCGCTAACACCACTTTGCTATCCCACCTTGCCCCGTCAGTGCGAATGGCGCTCACCACGGACGCGTCTGACATTGCCATAGGGGCAGTGGTGGAGCAGTACGTCTCCGGTTTGTGGCAGCCACTCGCATTTTTCAGTCGTACTTTGTACGACAACGAACACAAATATAGTACGTTCAACAGAGAATTGTTGGCCCTTCACCTGGCGATGTGGCATTTACAGTTTTGGCTAGAGGGGCGCAAATTCACCATATTCGTTGATCATAAGCCACTAACATACATGATGTCCAAAGTCTTGGAACCGTAGTTGGCCCGGAAGCAACGGCATTTGGCCACAATGTCGGAGTTCACGACCTACATTCAACACGTTGCTGGTAAGTTTAACGTCATGGCCGATTGCCTGTTGCGCGCGTTAGTCTCCCCGGTTTACATGGGAATAGATTTCCCTGCCATGGCCGTGGAGCAAACCAGGGACGTGGGCATTTCCGCTCTCCAGTCTGCGCCTACTGGGTTAAAGCTGGAGAGCAGGGTGGTGCAAGAAGGGTGCTCCCCCTTGCTCTGCAACGTCTCCACCAGGCATGGGCAACCGGTGGTTCTGAGTTCTTGGTGCCGCCACATTTTTGAGTCAGTCCACTCCCTTTAGCATCCGTGCGTGCCTCAGTTAAACTAGTGGGGTCAAAATTTGTCTGGCCTCACTTGCACCAGGACGTGAAAGAGTGCAGTGTCCGTCGCGTGCCAGCAGGCCAAAGTGCACAAGCACACCAGAGCCCCCCTCGAGCCATTCCAAATCCCGGCCAGGAGGTTTGACCACGTCCATGTGGATTTGGTGGGAACCCTCCCACTGTTGCAAGGTTTCACGTACCTTTTGACAATCATGGACCACACCACGCATTGGCAAAAAATGGTCCCACTGGCCTCCACCACTTCCGCGGAGGTGGCTCGCGCTTTTTTGTCAGCTTGGGTTGCACAGTTCGGATCTCTGTCGGACATCACTTCCGGCAGGGATCTGCAGTTCGTTTTGGAACTCTGGTCCACAATGGCCCAGAGCCTGGGGGTCAAAATCTACCGCACTACCGTGTACAAACCCCAGGCTAATGGGTTATGCGAACGTTTTCATAGGTTGCTTAAGGCAGCGCTCAGAGCTTTGCTCACAGATGCAAATTGGGTCGACCACCTGCCCTGGGTTCTTTTAGGGTTGCACTCCGCACCTAAGGAGGATCTGGCAGCCTCCCTGGCAGAACTCATTTTTTCTCAGCCGCTGCAGATCCTTGGGGAATTTTTACTGGAAAACCCCTCGCCCGGGACCGACCCGCCTGCACAATTTTTGTACAATACGGAGGTTGTTAACGTTCCGGGCCTGGCCCACATTGTTTTCCCCGCACTTTCGTCCCGAAAAGCTTACAGAGCACCAGGTTTGTTTTTGTCAGGCACAATGCACACAGAACCCCACTGTGCCCACCATATGATGGACTGTTCAGGGTGCTGGAAACTGGGGAAAGCATTTTGTGTTAGACTTGTGGGGGCGTCGGGAGACCATCTGCATCGACAGGCTGAAGCCTGCTTTGCAGGTGGTGTTGGCCCAAGCTCCCCAGTGCAGACGCCCACCATCGGTGGTTCCACAAATTGGTGTTCCCTCAGTAGAGACCTGCGCTCACGAAGCTAACATGCCCCCTCCCACCACCCTTTCCCTCCACAGACTAATGTGCCCTCCCGCACACCTCGCCAGCAGGGCGCTTTGACCGGACCGGCGACCCCCCGCTATTGCTGCTATAAGCGCCGGCTCAAGCCCAAAGGATGGGGGGGGGGGGGGTAGTTCCTTTTCTAGGTGTTTGGGGGGGGGGCTGTGTGGTGGCAATGTGTGGGGGGTTTCTCCACCCAGAGTTGGAAGCCGGGGGGGGGGGGGACTGAAGGAGGAAGTGGCTCCAGGAAGTGGGGTCTCAGATGTAACAGAAAGGACTAGCCGCCCCCTGGGGAGTTCAGAAGACACCGGAGTTTGCTAGAGGAAGAGAGAGTGTGAGAAGCAGGGCTGGTGTGTTAGGATGTTAATGTGCCAGGAATCCTTTGTGCACTGAGTGTATTGTCTTTGGCTCCCTGGGTCTCATGGGGCAGAAATAAAGGGTATAAAAAGGAGGCGCCCAGAGACCCCGGCAGAATATTTTCTGTACTTTTATGATGGAAGGTGAATAAAGTTTGTGTGTCGTCCAGCTCGCTGTCTTGTCTTTTTTCATCTTCCACAATATACAGTATATGTGCATGCCACAGGGCAACCACTGGTTATGCGTACAGTTGAAACTTGGAGGAGGATTGATTATGTTCTGGGGCTGCTTTGCTGCTTCTTGCACAGGGTCTCTTGAATCTGTGCAAGGTTCAATGAAGTCTCAAGAATATCGTGGCATTCAGGAGTGAAATGTGCTGCCTAATGTCAGAAAGCTTGGTCTCAGTCGCAGGTCATGGGTCCTCCAACAGGATGATGCCCCAAAACACATGGCTAAAAACACCCAAGAGTGGCTAAGAACAAAACACTGGACTATTCTGGAGTGGCTTTCTATGAGCCCTGATCTAAACCCTATTGAACATCTGTTGAAGGAGCAGAAACATGCAGTCTGAAGAAGGCACCCTTCAGACCTGAGACCATTGGAGCAGTTTGCTTACAAGGAGTGGACCAAAATACTTGTCAACAGGTGCAGAAGTTCCATTGAGAGTTCCAGAAATTGCTTGATTGCAGTGATTGCATCAAAAGATTGTGCGGGGAGTGAGGGGAGAATGGAGCAGGAGATTGACAGATGGGTTGGAGCAGCATCTGCAGTGATGCGGACAGTGTACTGGTCTGTCACTGGGAAGAGGTAGCTGAGCTCTAAGGCAAAGCTGTTGATTTACCAGTCAATCTATGTTCCTACCCTCACCTATGGTCATGAGCTTTGGGTAATGACCAAAAGACTGAGACTGTGGATACAAGCGGCTGAAATGAGCTTTTTCCATAGGATTGCTAGACTTATCTTTAGAGTTAGAGTGAGGAGCTCAGTCATCCGGGAAAGTAGAACTGCTGCTCCTCCACATTGAAAGGAGCCAGTTGAGGTGGTTTGGGCATCTGATCAGGATGCCTCCTACTTTAATCAATCAATCAATCAATGCATTAGATTTATATAGCGCTTTATCATAGACACTCAAAGACGCTTTACAGAAATTAAGGGTCATCCACCACCTGGATGGATGAAGCAGCCACAATACGGCGCCATCCCTTTAACCATTCACACACACATTCACACCAAGGGCCACTTTAGAGTCTCCAATTAACCTAACGTGCATGTTTTTTCTGGCATGTGGGAGGAAACCGGAGAAATCCCGGGGTAAACCCACACATACACGGGGAGAACATGCAAACTCCACACAGATCACTGTTGGTCGGGGGCTGGGATCGAACCCACAATCCCATGATCCCCACGATCCCCCGGCCAAGGGTAAACTGTGCTGCCACAGTGCTAACCACTGCGCCACCGTGCAGCCCAACACTTTAGGTGTTTTGGGCACATTCCACTGGGAGGAGACTGTTACATATAGAAATAGGTAGTATTAGTAAGATGGCAGCAGGGTTGGCCGGGGAATAGATGGGGATGGCGAACTGCTGGTTCCGCTAGTGACGCCACCCAGAGTATAAAGGGCACGGGTGGAAGGGGTTTGCCCTCTTCGCCTAGTAGATGCCCTGGCCTGCACGAGAGCGCTGAAAGTCTGTATGGTCTTGTACTGTAGTTCTGTTAATAAAGCTCCATTAACAGTGCTCACGCTCTGTCGTTACTGGCTCAATTATGGACACATTTGGCGACGAGGTAAAAGAGGTTATGGAGAAGTCTGTTGGCAATTTTCGGCCATTTTTGGAGACACCAGGCAAGCCGCCTGTGCCTTGGTCTTGGTGGTTCGCCGCATTTACCAACTATTTGGCAGCCCTGAACCTCGGTGAGCTAGAGAAGCTTCGCGCAAAGGCAATTTTTGTCCATAATTTTTCGTATGGAAGGACAGAGGATTTTGGAAAAGTTAAGAGGAGCCGATAGCTTTGACAAGGTCATGGAGCTAATGACGCACTATTTTCGCGCTCCTGAAAACGTCACCGTACAATACATTCAATTTTGACATTGCCGGCAGCGGACGGGAGAGTCTGTGAGGAGATTCATTGCAGACCTCAGTGAGCTGGTGAGGGAATGCAAGTTTGGAAACCTGGAGGATGAAATGGTCTGGGACCAGCTGGTGGAGCATGTCCAGTGTCCTGCTGCTCGGTCAAGGCTTTTGACCCACCCAGGTGAGCTAACATTGGCTGCTGCTATCAAGCTAGCTCAACAATTTGAGGCAGCTGAGACAATGGTGAGAGGTCTCCGAGAGAGAGCCTCGCCGACCCAAGACAAGTCTCGCTTGAAGGCGCTTTATTTGGACCCTGAGGATGAGAACAGCGGGGATGACGATTACGCCTCCATGGTCAAGATTAGGTTTGCCACAGGTACGTCCAGATGTTATGGCTGTGGGTCCCCTAAACACCGCTATAAGTCCAGGAAATGTCCGGTGAAGGGCAAGCGTTGTGGGAGGTGTGGCTTATTAAATCACTTTGCCAGGACTTGCAAAAATTTTGAGCGGATGGATCGACAGTGTGAGATGGGTCCCTTGCCGAAGATTTCAACTATAGTTCGTACTGTCTCACCAGAGACAAATGGACGGATCAGTTGTGTTGTATCGCTGGATGGCGTTGAGGTGCCGCTCTTGGCGGATACTGGAGCGGTAATCTCTGTAGTAAACCTAGCGACAGTGAGGAGTCTGTTTCCCCACCACCATATCAATAAACGGGCTGCACCCTACTTTGGCTACGGCATGAATAGTTTGGCTGCCTTGGGATTTCTGGAGATGGAGACGAGGTACAAATCCGTGACACTGCCGGACGTTCATGTTATTGTCACCGCCCATGGAACCAACATAATGGGATGCAACATGTTTTATGGACTGGGTTTTTCCATCACCAACAACACCAGAGAGGAGTGGTTGGGCTGCGGATTGTGGAACCGACCTGCTTCGTGTGTGGAAGATGAGGAAGTATGGGATTCTGATTGGTCCGGCGTTTCTGGAGAAGAGCACACCCTTCGCTACGCGACGCCATCCCGGAACGGACCCGATGCCAGTGTCCATGGTACCCTTGGCGTGGGTGCTAGATGGCACGATGGGACCCCCGGGGTGGCTAGTAAGCTCGAGGTGCCTGCGCTGAGAACTGAGGGGGCGAGACCACAGAGCACAGTGTTAAAGTGCTCCAAGCGGTTTACGAACCGGACCCACAAGATGACTGGTTCCGAAGAGGAGGCTCGCTTACACCATAGTGACCCGAGGAAGCAGGCCAGGGCTCCCCTGCGGTCTGGTAATGGAGTCTGCTCATGGGTTGAAGCTTGGCTGAGGGGGACCCGCGGGATCTGCGAATGACGCGAGGACCAGGGCGGCTCCAGGTGAGGGCTGCTCGGGCCAATGGACATTCAGGCCTATCGGAAAAGACATGGAGGCACCCGATGAACTGCGCTGCGTAGTGGAGAGGAAAAGGTACCGCAGTTCAGCCCCAGAGGCCAGGAAGAGGAGATGCTCTGGGAGGGAACCACGAGGTTGCAATCCAGGGGGAGGGCACTCCACAGACTGTGTTAAATGACTGGGGAGTGTGTTTGTTAGTATGTTGTAAGTTTTATCCCTGTGTCATGTTGTATATAGTTGCTAGCCTTATTATTTACCTTTTGTTCTTATTAAAGACAAAAATAGAAAGGAGATGTTTTTACCTTCTTTACATGTTTCGACTGTTCACTGCAGCCTTTGTCAGAAGTGTCAGCTGATTGCTGCCAGGTGTCATTTTATCAGCTGACTTTCGTAGGCGGGGCCAGCCCAGCAGACCTGCCATATCCACCAAGAGAGAAGGATCCCCCACCAGGCCTCTGGAAGGAGGAAGGAGACCCTGGTGTCCTTGGACTGGCTGGCGGCACCCACGGTGGTCCTGACGTGAAGCTGGAACTTTGTCGCACCCATGGTGGTCCCGGTCTGGGACAATGCTGCACCAGCGGTGACCCCCATCCATGGCCTCATTGCTCCCACTGTGAGCCACGATTGGGCCAGTGTTGCACCCATGGTGGACCCCGACCAAGCCATGGTTGCACCCACAGTGGAGCCCAGCGGGACCTCTGCTGCATCCGCGGTGGGACCCGGCTGGGCCACTGCTGACCTGAACACCATCTTGACCCTGGGCCAGCCGACCCGTATGAGAATCTGAGCCTGGAGGTGATCAATCACAGGCACCCCCAGAGACCTGGACTGAGACAGAACCACAACCCTCGGCAGAAGGGGAGCTGGACCCATGGAGACCCCAGCGGGGACAGCAGCGGCCACAATAACCTCCAGTGGCCAGCCTGGATTCTCAGTCTCATCCGGGGACATGGACCTCTCTCCAGCAACCCTAGACAAGGACTCAGACAGAGAGGAGGAAGGATCAGTGTCGCTGGCAGCGGCGGAGTCCGGCGAGGCGAGCTCAGGTGCAGCGTACGGCTGCAGATGGCTCTCCTCACCTAGAGCTAGGCAAAAATGCTGTATTATGGAAAGATGGAAGACAAAAGAGAGCACTTGCCTTAGCTCGAGCTCTACCGCCATCCAGGACTCCGACGATCTGGGTGATGTCTCCATAGGCTTGACCTTCTGGAGGCGCAGCCCGGGCACTGACTCTGCTGCGGTGGCCTCCACAGCAGGCATGATGGTCTCTGCAGTCTTCTTCCTCCCAGCCGTCGTGTCCCGTGCTGGTAATTCCTCTGGTGTGGCGGCTGGGATCTGGCTCATCGTTGCTGCGGGGGAAGGATCCTCCCGGACCTCTGGCTCCTCCCGGTCCTGACGGTTCAGCGCTGGAGCACCCTCGGAGGAAGCAGGAATGAGCAGAGAGAGGGCTGGTGAGCCATTCATGGCAGCAGTAGGTGGGGAGAACTCAGGGGACTGCTCTGCCTGAGTCTCCCTACCAGAAATCAGGCAAGACATTTCATTGTTAATAGGAGAAGAATGAAAATAAACTTGCCTGTTTGTCTGGACTTGGATGTTGCCTGCTGCATAGTGTGTGGAGTGTTGTCCTTCTCCCTGGCTTTGAAGAGCTTGGGCCCCACCATGGAAGGAGTAGGGACCGCCCCCGACGTCATGGAGACAGGAACTTCCGGAGATGGCACGGAGAGCCTCCGAGCAGCAGGAGGAGCCATTGAGGAGACGGACTGTGTGGCAGCTGGGAAGGATACGCTGGCTGACGGGACAGCTGGTGGGACATCACTCCCTGCGACGGCTGTGGCAGAACTGGACTCCTCCATAAGTTGTGAAGAATCCTCCCCAAACAGTGCTGGTGAGGGAGGGATGGCTGCCAAGTTCTCCTCCTCCAAATGGCGATCTATCTCCGTCAGCACTGCCAGTCTTTGTTTCTCCCATTCACCTGAAGATAAGGCGGAGTTGTCTTCGGGTTGGAGCTCTGGAGACAGGGGTGGGGCTGGAGCAGAAGTGCTGAGGGAGGAGGACGGCCTCTTTCACCGCGAATGATGCTTCCGTGTCGAGGGCAGCTCCAACGCTAGCAATTCCCTCCCAGACTCCTCTCTACGCAGTGCAAGGATGAAGTGGAGGATGTCCGCAGACTCAGGAAAAAACAACAGGTCAGGACATTCCCGTAATACCTCCGCTGCGGTGTCCTGGACGGCTCGAACAGCCTTGGAGGAAACCGGCCCCTGCGTGGAAGCAAAGGTGTCCTCCAGACGGGCCAGTCCGTTCAGCTCTGCGTTGCTCCAGTAATCCAACATGACTCCGGCAGCAGGGAGGAAAAACACACATGAAAAATGAAAATAGCACGCTACTTCACTGCTTGGGCTTCTTGTGGTGGCGGCTTACTGTCATTTCCGCTGCCTAATTGCACAGTGAACAAATGAATTAGTTCCAGCCCAAAGTGCAGTAATGTACTGTACACGTGTTTATTGACAGAAAGGAAAAACACAAATTGTCCATGTAACAGTCACTGATTGATAATGAGACAACCGGCTACTAGCTTTGTTGGCAAGGATGAAATGCCAAGCGCACTCCAGGCAGAGCAGGAGCAGAGGGGAAGGCATTAATAAAATAAGTCTTACATACCCGTTGGAGCGAGAAGGCTCTGGAATAACAACACCGCAAAGTCCAAAGGAAGGGAGCCAACGATCCACAAGCCAGGAAGTCCAATGTTGACTAAGCCGCCACACTGACTGATCACACTGCCTCACATAAGTACACAGATCACTAATGAAGGCAAGTGGACACAGCAGTGTGGCAAGCAAGTGCATGACTGATTGAAAGTGTGTGTGTGTGTGTGTGTGTGTGTGTGTGTGTGTGTGTGTGTGTGTGTGTGTGTGCATGCGTGCGTGCGTGCATGCGTGCATGTGGTGATAAGACATAGCCGGTGAATGTCTGGCGAGGGAGAACGAGAGGAGGAGGCGTGGCCGTAGGACTGGCAGAGCGCCAGGCTCAAATAATCTGCCAGCTGAAAATAATAAGCACAATCAAAGACCTACAGCCATGGATCACTGGCAGGGTTGAAAACAACCCCGCACATGACAGAGCGCCCCCCCCCCCCCAAGGGGTGGATGAGCATGCAATAAAAATAGACAAACATAACAGTATAATGTTTCTGTGCTCAAAATATGATTTCATGACTAATCATCTTATGAGGACATTTTAAATGGCCTGCTGAAATACTATAAAGAAGATAATTTATCTCAGAACATTTTTGTCATTGCTTTGTTTCTAGTCTGCAGGCCTTGTTGCCATGTTAGACCTATACAGTTGTGGATTGGACCACTCAAATTCAAAGTAAAACAACACATTTTCAGATGTTTTCATGCCCTGTTTTCAAAACTTCACAAGATTGTTTTATCAGATATTGAATAGACTGATAATTACTGATTGATGAATGAACATTTGCGCAAAATGCCAAATGCTGCCTGATCTGCATTAACTGTTTTGAAAAAGGGCAAAAAAATATTTGAAATAAATTAAAATGTGATTAAGCCTTTGCAAGAGTAGACCGCTGCTGTGATAAGAAGGTGATGACAATAACTGAATTAAGCAGATCTCAGCTTCTTTATATTTGTTTTAGAAAACTGAGAAAAACTGTGATAGTGTGGGGGACCCATGCTGTAGAGTTCAGTAGTTTTCCTCTCAGACTGAGGGAGCATGGAGATCAAAGGGCTGGGGGCTAAGGGGAATTGTCTTGGGGGAGTGAATGGTGAATGCAGGACCTCAGGTAGCAGGGAGGTGTGAGTTTTGGGATATAAAAGAGAAAGTCCCTGCTACAAATGTTTAATGTTCAATGTTCTGATTCTGAAAGATGTGAGAGTGAAATAAAGTTTGACTGGTTATTTCATCTCCACACTGGTGACCCTTGACGCAGAATGGAACACGAGGCGAACACCCCGGAGACGACCCGGACGGGAAACCCCAGCAATGCATGTGCCGTTTTGGTCAAACTACCGGACTTTTAGCTGCACGACCCGAAGTCTTGGCTCCTCCAAACCGAGGCCCAGTTCACACTCCGGGGAATAACGGCAGATGACACCAGGTATGACTATGTGGTCACAGTGCTGGACGCTCGCACAACTCAGCAAGTAGTGAGCCTGCTCAAACAGCCCCCAGCCCTCGACAAATACGGGGCTCTCAAAGCTGCCCTGACCTGGCGCTACATGCTCTCGGATTGCAAGAGAGCAGAGAGACTCCTGATGTGCTCCGAGTTGGGAGATGGGTCAGCGGTCGAACGGATGGAAAAGATGTTGGCATTGATGGGCACAGACGACAGGCATTTTCTGTTTGCCCACCTTTTCCTCCGGAACCTCCCAATGGCGGCCAGAGCGGTCCTTGCCAACTCATCGCTGCTGGCCGTGCGTGACTACCGTGTGCTAGCCCAGGAGGCAGATCGGATCATCCTCACCACCAGAGCCCTCACAGTGAATGCAGCGGCGTCGGAACCCAGCGAGACGCCCAGCGGAAGCGAGGAGCCAGCGACGGTAGCGGCAGAGGGGGCCAGGAAGCACCAGAGAGACACGCTCTGCTCCTACCACAGCCATTTTGGAGAGGACGCACGCCAATGCATGCCACCGTGCCAATTCAAGCGTTAGGGAAACGCCAGGACCGGCAGTCAATAGCAGCTGCGACCGCCGGTGAAGAAAGCAAGCTGCTCTACGTGACAGACTCACGCTCAAGGAGATGATTCCTCATGGACTCCGGCTCCCAAAAGAGCCTCATCCTGCCATCCTACGCCAACCGGCTAGCATGAACTAGCGGCCCCGAGCTGACAGCCGCAAACGGCTCAGACATTAAGACTTTTGGTGAGAGGACACTGACTATATCCCTGCACGGCCATACGTACCAGTGGACATTCGTCATAGTGGCATGCAGTTTCCCAGTTTTAGGTGCTGATTTTTTTGTGTGCACACGGACTACTAGTCGATGTTACTAACAGACGCCTGATTAATGCAATGTCTTTTGATTCTCTTCCCTGTACAGCTCGAGGAGCCAGGCCAACAACGCTGGCCAACGTCACAGCTCCAGGTGGTAAGTTCCACACACTGCTCACCCAGTTCCCAGCACTCATGGTCCCGACATTTTCGGCTGCCATCAATAAACATAGGGTGGAGCACTTTATTACCACCACTGGGCCACCCGTTTTTGCACGACCTCAGCGCCTGGACACAGCTAAACTGGCCATAGCGCACGAGGAGTTTGCCAACTTGGAAAGGCTGGGCATTTTCAGACGATTAAACAGCCCATGGGCATCCCCACTACAAATGGTCCCTAAGGCCAAGGGATCGTGCCGACCTTGTGGAGATTTCCGCAGATTAAACAATGCCACAGCTCACGACCGCTGCCCGATCCCCCATATTCAGGATTTTTCCGTTCACCTCGCTGGGGCATGTATTTTTTCTAAGATAGACCTGGTCAGTGGTTACCACCAGGTCCCGGTGCGTGCGGAGGACATACCTAAAATGGCAGTAATAACCCTGTTTGGTCTGTTTGAGTTTTTACGCATGCCTTTCGGGTTTTAAAGGTGCGACACAGACATTCCAACGCATGATGGATGCAGTGTTGCACGATCTGCCGTTTGTGTTCGTCAACCTGGATGACATCCTGGTGGCCAGCACGTCCGAGGACGAACACGTAACCCACCTCAGGGTGGTTTTCTGGAGGTTAGAGGAGCACGGGTTAATAATCAACCTGGCGAAATGCCAGTTCGGCATGACGGGGATCGATTTTTTGGGACACCGCATCTCACCGGAGGGAGCGATACCCTTGCCAGACAAGGTGCGCGCAGTGGCGAATCTTCCCCGGTCTCAGACAGTCAGGGCGCTGCAGGAGTTTTTGGGGATGGTGAACTTCTACAATCGTTTCCTCCCCCGCGCAGCCCAGCTCATGCAGCCGTTGTACGCCGCGCTTAAGAAACATAAGCCGGCGGACAAAGTTGACTGGACTCCTGAGCGAAAGCAAGCGTTTTCCAAGGTTAAAACAGCTCTGGTGAACGCTGCACTGCTGGCGCACCCAGCACCCGGCAGCTCAGATTGCGCTCACTACAGACGTATCAGATGTGGCCATAGGGGCCGTCGTGGAGCAGTGTGTCACCTGTTCTTGGCAGCCGCTCGCCTTTTTTAGCAGGTCTTTGTGCGACAATGAGCGTAAATACAGCGCGTTTGGCAGGGAGTTGCTGGCTCTCCACCTGGCCATACACCACTTCCAGTTCTGGCTGGAAGGGCGTGCCTTCACTGCGTTCGTGGACCACAAGCTGCTAACGTACGTAATGGCCAAGGTTTCGGAACCATGGTCGGGCCGGCAGCAGAGACAGCTGGCCGCGATCTCGGAGTTTACGACCGACATTCAGCATGTGGCCGGTAAACTCAACGTGGTGGCTGACTGCCTCTCGCGCGCATTAGTGGCCCCAGTCTATGTAGGGATAGATTACATGGCCATGGCTGCGGAACAGATCGGCAACACGGACGTGTGCGCGCTCCAGTCTGGACCAACAGGGTTAAGGCTGGAGAGCAGAGTTATGCAAGACGCCCCCCCCCCAATCTGTGACGTCTCCACGGGCCGCCCACGCCCGGTGGTCCCATGCGCTTGGCGACGCCACGTTTTTGAGTTGGTTCACTCCCTGGCGCACCCAGGTGTACGTGCGTCAGTCAAAATGGTGGCAGAAAAGTTTGTCTGGCCGAGCCTGCACAAACAGGTGAAAGAGTGGGCTGCAGCCTGTGTAGCGTGCCAACAAGCCAAAGTGAACAGGCACATAAAGGCCCCCGTTGAGCCGTTCCATATCCCGGCTAAGAGGTTCGACCACGTTCACGTGGACCTCATCGGCCCCCTCCCGCCATCGCAGGGGTTCACGCACCTCCTGACAATGGTGGACCACACCACGCAATGGCCCAAAACAGTCCCACTAACTTCCACTGCGTCCGCAGACGTGGCACGCACCTTTTTAACAACATGGATGGCATGTTTTGGCACCCCTTCGGACATCACGTCCGATTGGGGCCCGCAGTTTGTTTCCGACCTCTGATCCATGATGGCCCGGAGCCTGGGCGTCTCAATTCATCACATGACCGCGTACAACCCACAGGCCAATGGGTTATGCGAGCGTTTCCATAGGTCACTGAAGGCAGCGCTCAGGGCTTCGCTTACAGATACAAATTGGGTGGACCGGTTGCCGTGGGTTCTAGTAGGGTTGCGTTCCGCACCAAAGGAGGATTTAGCACCTTCGCCAGCAGAACTGGTTTTTACGCAGCCCCTGCGGCTCCCCGGGAAGTTTTTACCAGATAACCCCACGCCGAACACCCATCAGTCCCCGTGTTCGCAGCATAGCGCAGATGCACGGACGCTCCCTGGCCCGGCCCACCACTGTTTTCCCCGCGCATTTGTGTCAAAAACCTTGAAGGGCGCGGCGTTCATGTTTGTCAGGCACGATGCCCACCGGACCCCATTGCGCCCACCCTACGATGGCCCGTTCAGAGTGCTGGAAACTGGGGACAAACATTTTGTGTTAGACCTGGGGGGTCACCGGGAGAGAATCTGTATAGACAGGCTTAAGCCTGCCTTTGTTGTGGCAGACGAGCAGCTGCAGTTGGCTCGAGCTCCTCGGCGAGGAAGACCCCCTCTGAGAGCTCCCCAGGTAAATGATTCATCTCAGCAGTCACACGAGCATGCTGAATGTTTCTCCCCCCCTCCATTGTCCCCCCACAGATGGACGCACCCCCAGGAACCCCCCCACCGGCACAGCAGTGTCGCGGAGCCAAGGACCCCCCGTTACAGCAGCTATGGGCGGAGACTGAAGCTGCGAGGACAAGAGAGTTAACACCAAGTCTGAGACTCTGGGGGGGGGGGGGACCCATGCTGTAGAGTTCAGTAGTTTTCCTCTCAGACTGAGAGAGCATGGAGATCAAAGGGCTGGGGGGTAAGGGGAATTGTCTTGGAGGAGTGAATGGTGAATGCAGGACCTCAGGTAGCAAGGAGGTTTGAGTTTTGGGATATAAAAGAGAGAGTCCCTGCTACAAATGTTTAATGTTCAATGTTCTGATTCTGAAAGATGTGAGAGTGAACCATCTCCATAATAGTATATTTTAATTCTTTGTTGTAACAGCTTCATTATACAATTTTGGAGAATCATTTGCTGTAGTATCTTTGTATACAAAACATGGACAAAGTAAAATATGTCAAATTTACATCCATGTAGCAGAAAATATGCACATTGGAAAATATAATTAGATTCATTACTAGAGAACATGCACACTTCCCCATGCAGGTACTAGACGTTTATCTCAGCAATACAGAAAGCAGATCAGACAAACTCTCTTTTGGATACAGGTAAAGAACAGACAGCCTTATGTCCTTCATTGATTAAAGTTAATATTCCACTAAATAGTGAATCTACATACTAGTACCATTCAATAATAGAAACCATAATTCCAATTAAATTCATCCTGGTTCATCCATGTGGAAACTGCGTTTCCACATGGATGAACCAGGCTGCTGGGTCGTGAAGCCAAAAGTCTGGGAGTTTTATCGTTACGGCGCATGTGGCTGGGGTCCCGGCGGGAAATCCTACCGTGGATGTTCCCGCAGAGATGCTTGGTCCGTCTTCCATTTTTGCATCGGGGTCACCAGTGTAGAGGAATGAACAAGATGAGACAAGAGCATTGCAGACACAGACTTCATTCGTCTGACAGCAAAGTAAGAAAGATCTCGCGGTGCCAAAGCCAACCTTTTATACATCTTACACGTTTCTTTCTTTGGCACCGAGAATACACTTCATTACCATAGCGTACATTACATCTCAATACATTCACACCTGCAGTCTCAAGTGTGAAGGCACATATTAACATCTCTTTTCCCCCCCAGCGCTCTGGTGCCTATCACTGCCTCTCATCCTTTCAACTCTCCCCCCAAGGGTGCCACAGCACCTGCATTCATCTCTCTCGCCTGAGGCACATGCATTACCATGTCTCACTCCTTCCCCCCATTCCCAAAGTCACTGAGTGCGAGTAAGACCTCCCGTTGTGCCACCACAACATCACATTTCCTTTTAACAACACTCAGTAAGAGTTTAGGAACTGAGGACACTAATCGTTAGGGCTTTGTAGGTGGAATTCTCTCCTATTTTTGCTTGATGTATGACTTCAATTGCTCAACAGTATGGGGTCTCCATTGTCATATTTTACGCTTCATAATGCACCACACATTTTCAATGGGAGACAGGTCTGGATTGAAGGCAGGCCAGCGTAGTACGCACACTCTTTTACTACGAAGTCATGCTGTTGTAACATGCAGAATGTAGCTTGGCATTGGCTTGGTGAAATACAAGAAGCCAACTTTATTGTCATTCAATCCATACAGTCAATCATGCACAGTAGAACGAAACTATATTTATCCCATCTACAATGTTAATTACATCTAGAATCAGAGGGGCCGCTGCCATGCATGGTGCCACCGCAAACAACTTTTCCTTCCCCCATTCTATTATGCTGAGCACCAAGCTGGAAGGCAGGAAGTACCATTTTTATGTGGTCTTTGGAATGACACAACCGGGGCTTGAGCCCACGACCTCCCAGTTGTGGGGATGATGCTCTATCAACTAGGCCACCACTCCGGTAAGCCAAGACATCCCTGAAAAAGATGTTGCTTGAATGGCTGTATGCTGCTCCAAAACCTGTATGTACCATTCAGCATTAATAATGCCTTCACAGATGTGCAAGTTCCACATGAAATGGGCACTAAAACACTCCCATGCAATCACAGATGTTGGCTTTTGAACTTTGCACCGATAAGAAACTGGATGTGTCATGCGGTGGCCCTCGCGAGCCACCATAAGACGCCAAGAGTCGCTGGTGAGGTTTGCATAGGTGTTTTATTCACGAAGACAAGAACACACAACGTAACAGAAAGTAATGAGCCACGGTGGGCTAAAACACACAACACTAACTACAGGAGATCGTAAGGCTGACACAAAGCTCACTTACAATCTTGACCACGAACAGGGGATGAGCGTTGACGATCCGTTGCCGTGGAATTATAGGGGAATAATGACGAGACTGCTGCATAGTACTGCTCCCAGTGCCCGCTTAAATGCCGGGTTGCTGATGAGCCGTAAATGCAGCGCAGCTGTTAGGTTTTGACAGCAGGAAGCCCCTCCGAGCGCTGTCACAATAAGAGTTTGGGGAGCCAGAAGGTAACCACTGCTGTCAAACCTGGCGGAGATGATGTATGGCCCGAGCACGGATGGAATCGGCACTCGCACCATGACAGTATCTCCCCCCAAGGGTGGGCTCCGAACGCCCAATGACAGCCAAGCCCCCCCCCACCCCCCACCCCCCCAGGGTGGGCGGATGGGGGAGCAGGCCCGGAGGAAGAGGCACAGCCACAAAACCCAAGACGATAACAGGAGCACACAGATAGCCAGAAAAAATATGATACTCTCAAATGCACAAATCATAATTAAGACAGAGGACAAATGAGACTATCACAGGACACAATAACAGACAATACAATACTCTCAAATGCGCAAATCACAACTAAGGCAGAGCGCAAATGAGACAATCACAGGGCATGATAACAGAAAATACAGTACTCTCAAATGCACCAAACATAACTAAGGCAGAGCGCAAATGAAACAATCACAGGGCGTAAATGAAGCAATTACAGAGCATGACTCACGGAAAATGCCATACCCCATAATGCACATTACACACAGAACAAGACTATAACCCCGAATGACCTTTAACCCAGACAGTTCAGGAAAATGACGACAGGCTGAGACCAAAAACCACGGGAATAGTTCCGGCAGTCTCCCTGCATCCAATTGCCAACGGGTGGTCACGGGGAACAGTATTTGATCGGGCGGCCTGCCTCAGTCCCAGGCCCGGAAAGTCCAACCCTCCGGTGGCCGAACCAGGTCGCCCAGCAGCAAACACAGTGTGTCGGGTGGCCAACCCGGGGCGCCGAACCGGCGAAACAGTTCCTTGGGTGGCTGACCCGCATCCCTCAGCCACCAGAACCGCGGGAAGACGGCCCCCGGCGATGATGAGCTGGGCTGGTGACTCAGACGAGGGGAATGATGGTGATGATGAGCCCGCACCATGTCAGGCGGTGAAGGGTCTGCAGCTCCTCCACCGACCTTGACCCATACCGCTGCTGCAGTCATGGCTGCACCCGCGTTGGACCCCCACTGGGTCTCGGCTCCACCCACTTCGGACCCCCACTGGATCTCGACGGACCCCAACTGGGTCTCGGCTGCACCCGCGTCGGACCCCGACTGGGTCTCGGCTGCACCCACGTCGGACCCCGACTGGGTCGGCGCAGCACCGGTGACGACCTCCGACCCAGAACCTGGAACCTCCAGCACAGCGACCATGACTGGCTCCGCACCGGTGACTCTGCAAGAAGGCTCAGAAGAGAAGAAAGAACCGGGATCAGAATCACCGGTAGCGACAGAGCCCAGCAAGATGAGCTCGGGCGCAGCAGGCTGCTGCCCCTGACTCACCTCCCCGAGAGGCAGGCAGAAATGCTCTAAGACAGATAGGAAAAACACAAGGTAGAGCACTTCCCTGCACTCGGGTTCTGTCGCCATCCAGGACTTCGTCGATCCAGGCTCAGGGCGGAGAAGTTCATCCTCAGGCTTCCACTCAGCAACAGCGGGTTTCGCAGTCAGCATGATGGTCACCACAGTCTGTGGATCCTCTGGCGCAGACATCCACGCCAATAACCCGCACGGCTTGGTGGCAGGGGACCCTCGACCAGCTGGCTCGAACCGTTCCAGCGTGGAGACCCAGGGACGCTTTATCGTCGGCGCAGGCTCCAGGCTGCAGTCCGCTCCTCTCCTCTGCCCACGATGTGGCTGCGGGGCTGGAACCAGGCTCTCCAGAACCACAGGCCCCCTCCTCGTCCGGCAGCGTAGGCCTGGCATCGTGGACCACTCAGCGGAGGGAGACACAGAGGCAGCAGGTTTAGTAATTAGAGCTACAGCAGGTGGTGGGAGCTCAGGGGACTGCGAACCCCGAACTCTGCTCCCAGGAGTCAGACAAGGCAGATCACAATTATGATGGAAAGAATGAATTTGCACTTGCCTGTCTCCCGGAGGGAGGATGGTGCCTGCTGTAGGGGACGTTGTTCCTCCCTTTCCCCGCTAGATGGTGACAGAGGGCCCCCTGGAAGGATGAGGAGGAGCCACTCGCGATGGATCAAGGACGGGGCTCGCCGAAGCAGGACTCTTGGCACACACAGCAGCCGGGGAAGACGTCGAGGAGGAGGGGGTGACGGCCGAGCCGAACCAGGCACGATGAGCTGACGGGCCAACAGGGAAAGATGACCCGGGGGGAGAGGCTGCAGGGGTTCTCTCCAGACGAGACGCAGGAGTGGCAGCTGTCCGAGAGGTGGAGTCCTTGCAACGACCTGGAACTGGATCCGGATGGGGATCTTGCTGAGGTTTACCTTGGCCGTGGCGCCGACGTCTTTGATGGCCCCCGGATGGCGCGAACTCCTGGACTGGATCAAGGACAGGAACGGGATCCCAAAGTGGGGAGCGAGGATGCCTCCTCCTCTGCTTCCTGCCGTAGTCCTCGTCCACCATACAGAGTATCTCGCGCTGTGTGGTGATGTCAGCCCTCCTAGCGTCGACTTCAGGATGGTCGGCGTAGCGAGGGAAATGATTAAGGACATCCTCAGTGCAGTCCAGGTACTAGCGTACGTCGCTGTGATAGTCGAGGAGGGAGGCAGCGATGAGCGTTTCGTCCACATAGTCCAAAGCCTCCGCCAGCTAGTAGTCCCGACTCCGAGCGTGGCCCCTCTGCGACGGCATTCTCCCAGCACGCAGTTACCCAGACAGGGAAGAACAATTGTCCAATTAAGCAAACTCACCGGGAACGGCGTCTCGGTTTGGCGTCTCCGTTTAGGCACCTTGGCAGCAGTCTACTGTCATGCGGTGGCCCTCGTGAGCCACCATAAGATGCCAAGAGTCGCCGGTGAGGTTTGCATAGGTGTTTTATTCACGAAGACAAGAACACACAACGTAACAGAAAGTAATGAGCCACAGTGGGCTAAAACACACAACACTAACTACAGGAGATTGTAAGGCTGACACAAAGCTCACTTACAATCTTGACCACGAACAGGGGATGAGCGTTGACGATCCGTTGCCGTGGAATTATAAGGGAATAATGACGAGACTGCTGCATAGTACTGCTCCCAGCACCCGCTTAAATGCCAGGTTGCTGATGAGCCATAAATGCAGCACAGCTGTTAGGTTTTGACAGCAGGAAGCCCCTCCGAGCGCTGTCACAATAAGAGCTCGGGGAGCCAGAAGGTAACCACTGCTGTCCAACCTGGCTGAGATGATGTATGGCCTGAGCACGGACGGAATCAGCGCTCGGACCATGACAGGATGGTCCTTTTCCTTTTTAGCCCAGAGGCCACAATGTTCATGATTTCAAAAAACAATTTGAAATGTGGACTTGCCAAACCACAGCACTCATTTCCACTTTGTATCAGTCCATCTCAGATGACCTTAGGCCCAGAGCAACTGGCAACGTTTCTGGGTGTAGTTGATACTGTATATGGCTTTTTTGTATTTCATGGTAAGAGTTTAAACTTGCACTTGTAGGTGTACAGCGACAAACTGTTAACTGACAATGGTTTTCCCCCATGGATTGCCACCTTATCGTGGTGGGGGTTTTGCATGCCTGAGGGATCCCAGGAGCTATGTTGTCCAGGGCAATTTGCCTCTGGTAGTGTCACCCAAGACAAACGGGCCAGACTAAGAGTGATCCAATAGACTCCCATGATGAATAAACAATCAAGGATTCAGTGTACTGGGCAGCGTGGTGGTGGAGTGGTTAGCACTGCGGCAGCACAGCAACTCACCCTTGGCCGGGGGATCCTGGGTTTGATCCCAGCCCCCGACCAACAGTGATCTGTGTGGAGTTTGCATGTTCTCCCCGTGTCTGCATGGGTTTACTCCAGGATTTCTCCGGTTTCCTCCCACATGCCAAAAACATGCAAGTTCGGTTAACTGGAATCAACTGGGGATTCTAAATTGTCCTTAGGTATGGATGTGACAGTGAATAGTTGTCTGTCTCTCTGTGTTGGCCCTGTGATGGACTGGTGATCTGTCCATGGTGTACCCTGCCTCTCGCCCAAAGATGCTGGATAGGCTTCAGCTCCCCCGTGACCCGAAAAGGATGAAGAGGAAGATGGAAGGATGGATGGATTCAGTGTACCCCGCCTGGTATGGGGTTACCGGGGCCCCACTCTGGAGCCAGGCCTGGTGGAGGGGCTTGATGGCTAGCATCTGATGGCTGGGCTTCTGCCCATGGGACCCGGCCCGGTTGAGTCCGAAGGAGTCACATGGGTCTGCCCTCCAGTGGGCTCATCACTTGCAGGAGGGACCATGGGGTCTGGTGCAATGCCGATCAGATGACTGTCAAAGGCAGAGATCTTGGCGGTCTGATCCCTGGCTTTCAAAACTGGCTTTTCAGATGTGTAACATCACCTCTCTGTTGAAGAAGGAGCCTGAGCTGGTGCACAAGGTTGAGAGATACCGGCTAGATATAGTTGGGCTCACTTCAACGCACAGCTCCGGTTCCAGATCCAGTTTCATGGAGAGGGGCTGGAGCTTGGCCTACTCTGGAGTTTCCCCAGGCAAGAGGCGACAAGTAGGGGTGGGTATTCTTGTATCCCCCCGCCTTGCTGCCTCTATATTAGAGTTCTCCCTGGTGGATGAAAGGGTAGTTTCACTACACCTTGGGTTGGGAAACGGGTCCTGACCATCATTTGTGCCTATGCACAAATGACAGCCTTCAACTTGTCTTTTAGACCCTATTCCTACCAGGTTATTTAAAGAAGTCTTCCCATTTATTGGTAGCTCTATTCTTCAAATAATCAATTCTTCATTAACATTGGGCCATGTACCGCAGTGTGGCGGTTCGGTTAACCCCCACAACAGATTAAGGACACTCAGCTCTCTTCTCTTGGTTTTTTCTGCTGCACTACTGATATGTAGATGTGCTTTGGTGTAACCCCCACAAACAGACTGGTCAAACACAGCGCTCGGCTAGAGCAAATAACAGAACAGTGAAATGTGTATTAATGTCTACAGGCAGACTCGTTTCATCTGGCTCACTTCTGTGATGTTAATGTTGCCTTTCATGCATTGTGCTCATGCGTCCTGTCCTCACTGTGACCTAGGGACTGAGATCAATATGTCTCTCAAATGCAAATGTCTTATGCCTGTTCTGTTATCTCTTTGATCATACCAACTGCTGGGGTATGCCCTTGATGTATTGTTGTAGTAGAGTATATACGTATGCTGCAACTCTGTAACGCAAACTCTCTCATTCTCTCATTCTGGTTCTGCATCTGCTGCGAGACACACACACTGTCTCCTCTTTGAGAGCCTGAGGAATTCGGCTTCAGCCTGCTCACACTATGGGCTGGAGCCGAGTTCTGATGAAGGCGGGTGATAATAAAGCTGCTTAAAAATCCAACGCTGCCTTTATTTTATCATCCTCTTCAGCAGGCTTTTAAAACTGCTGTAATTAAACCCTTACTCGAAAAGCCAAAGCTGGATCCAGGAGTTTTAGCTAACTATAGACCAATCTGTAATCTGCCTTTCATTTCAAAAATCTTAGAAAGAGTTGTTGCTACGCAATTATTTAACCACTTGCAGGGAAATGGTTTATTTGAAGAGTTTCAATCTGGGTTTAGAATCCATCATAGTACTGAAACAGCCTTAGCGAAGGTCACTAATGACCTCCTTATTGCATCTGATAATGGACTTGTTTCTGTACTTGTCCTTTTAGACCTTATTGCAGCTTTTGATACTATCGATCATAATATTCTAATTGATAGATTAGAACACTATGTTGTACTTAATGGAACTTCATTGCAGTGGTTTAGATCTTATTTATCTGATAGGTTCCAGTTTGTTGATGTCAATAATGAGTTTTCTTCCAACTCAAAGCTCACTCATGGAGTTCCACAGGGATCTGTGCTAGGCCTACTCTTTTTAGTTTATATATGCTTCCGTTAGGCAACATTATTAGAAAGCACTGCATACATTTTCATTGTTATGCAGATGACACACAATTATACCTGTCAATGAAGCCAGATGATAGTAATCAATTAGCCAAGTTAGAAGCCTGTCTTAAGGAAATCAAAGTTTGGATGGCTTGTAATTCCCTGCTATTAAATTCAGATAAGACTGAAGTTATTCTAGTTGGTCCAAAAAACCTTAGAAATACCTTTCCAAATCAAACCCTTAGTTTGGATGTGGTTACTCTTTCTCTGAATAGTTCTGTGAGGAACCTTGGAGTTATTTTTGATCAAGATCTGTCTTTCAATTCACATATTAAATTTGTTTCTAAGACTGCCTTCTATCATTTGCGTAATATTGCCAAGATTAGGTGCATCTTGTTTCAGAGTGATGCTGAGAAACTGATCCACGCTTTTGTTAGCTCTAGATTAGACTATTGTAACTCTTTATTATCAGGTTGTCCTAAAACATCTTTAAAAAGTCTTCAGTTGATCCAAAATGCTGCAGTAAGAGTTTTAACAGGTACTAGAAAGACAGATCATATCTCTTCAGCTCTGGCCTCCCTTCATTGGCTTCCCATAGAGTTTAGAATTAAGTTTAAAATCCTTCTTCTCACTTACAAAGCGCTAAATTATCAGGCCCCTTTTTATTTAAAAGATCTGATACTACCCTATTATCCTAACAGAGCACTACGCTCCCAAAATGCTGGATTACTTGTAATACCTAGAATCTCCAAAAGTACAATGGGAGGCAGAGCCTTCAGTTATCAAGCTCCTTTCCTGTGGAACCAGCTGCCAATTTGGATTCTGGAGTCAGACTCAATATCTGTTTTTAAGAATAGTGTTAAAACCTTCTTTTTTGATATAGCCTACAATTAGGGAGGTATCATGTGTCTCTGAACTCTCCCTTAGTTATGCTAATAATAGGTTTAGACAGCTGGGGGACCTCCAATAATGCATTGGGCTTCACTCCTTTCTTCACTCTCAATGAAATATTTTTGCTGGTCATTAACATCTGTTTGTTCTCTCCTATAGTTTGAGTCCCCATCGTGCTGTTTGCTCTCTACATGTCTGTTCTTTTCATCTTCTCTATCCTCTCACCCCCCAGCCAGTCACAGCAGATGACTGCCCCTCCCTGAGCCTGGTTCTGCTGGAGGTTTCTTCCTGTTAAAAGGGAGTTTTTCCTCTCCACCATCGCCAAGCGCTTGTTCACAGGGGATGGCCTGATTGCTGGGGTCTTTCTGCAATTGTGGGGGTTTCCCCTACAGTTGAAGGCACTATGAGAAGACTGTTGTTGTGAAATGGCCCTCTCGAGAATCTTTGAGACTTTGTGGGAGTTTGCCCAACCAGTTCACATGTGTTTTGTGGACTTGGAGAAAGCATTCAACTACATCCTTCGTGGTCTCTTGTGGGGCATACTTGTGGGACCCAGGACACGCTGGAGAGACTACGTCTCTCAGCTGGCCTGAGAACGCCTTGGTATCCTCTTTTAAGAGCTGGAGCAGGTGGCTGTGGAGAGGGAAGTCTGGGCTTCTCTGCTTGAGCTGTTGCCTCTGCAACCCGGACCTCCAGAAAAGTGGTAGAAGATGGATGGATGGATGGATTTCCGAAGTGATCCTGAGCCCACATGGTAATATCCTTTATAGAATGATGTTGGTAAAATCTGCAAGACCAGCATTGAAAACCAGTGTTGGTTTTTGGCCTTGCTGCTTATGTACAGAAATTTCTCCAGATTTTCTCAATCTTTTGATGATGTTATGGACTATAGATAAGATTAGCCTCTTTAATCCCACTGCGGTGCCCTTGAACAAGGCCTTTAACCCCAACTGCTCCAGTGGAGCTGCTCAGTGACAACAGGTCAGTCTGTAGTTGTACTGGGCAGCTTCCAGGTGTGAATGTGTGTGAATGTGAACAGGGTGTCCTTGAAAAAGAGAGGTTGCCTCTCAGTGCACCTTCCCTGTATAAACAAGGTTAAATTAAATAAAATAAATAAAGATAAGATAAACCTTTATGATGAGATCCTTAAATTCCTTGCAATTGTCACTGAGAAATATTCTTCTTAAATTGTTGGACCATTTTCCCACACAGTTGTTCACAAAGTGGTGAGCCTCACCCAGTCTTTGCTTCTTAACGACTGAGCCTTTTGGGGATGCTCCTTGTATGCCCAATCCTGACACTTACCTGTTTCCAATTAACCTGTTCACCTGTGGAATGTTCCAAAAAGGTGTTTTATTAGCATTCCTCAACTTTCCTAGTCTTTTCTTGATCCTGTCCTGTCCTAGCTTTTTTGGAACGTGTTGCAGGCATCAAATTCAAAATGAGTGAATATTTGCAAAACAAAGCAAAAAAGTTTATTAGTTTGAACTTTAAATATCTTGTCTTTGTAATGTCTTCAGTTGAATATAGGTTGAAAAGGATTTGCAAATCATGGTATTCTATTTTTATTTACATTTTACACAACATCACAACTTCAATGGAATTGGGGTTTGTAATAGCTATGTCAAGGAATTTGGGAAAATGCCTTTTTAGCATATAAATGTTAGTTTCTTAGTTCCATATTTTCCTTTTTGTCACATTTTTAATTATTTAATATAGCCAAATTACAAATCAAAACATTAAAAAAAAAACATAAAAGTGGCTTTATTTCACTCATGGGAGCACCGGATCACCCCAGGGCTGTGTACTTTCCCCCCCTACTCTTCTCCCTTTATACCAACTCCTGCACCTCCAGCCACCAGTCTGTCAAGTTGATCAAGTTTGCGGACGACACCACCCTCATCGGGCTCATCTCCAACGGCGACGAGTCCGCCTACAGGAGAGAGGTGGCCCAGCTGGCGTCCTGGTGCAACAACAACAACCTGCAGCTGAACGCTCTGAAGACAGTGGAGATGATTGTGGACTTCAGGAAAGTCACAACCCCTCTGCCCCCCCTCACCCTCACAGGCTCTCCCATCACCACTGCTGATTCCTTCCGCTTCCTAGGCACCACCATCACCAGGGACCTCAAGTGGGAGCCGACCATCAGCTCCCTCATCAAAAAGGCCCAGCAGAGGATGTTCTTCCTGCGGCAGCTGAGGAAGCTCAAGCTACCCACCAAGATGTTAGTGCAGTTCTACACAGCCATCATCGAGTCCATCCTCACCACCTCCATAACCGTGTGGTACGCAGGAGCCACTGCCAGGGACAGACTAAGGCTGCAGCGCGTCGTGCACACTGCTGAGAAGGTGATCGGCTGCAAGCTCCCATCTCTCCAGGATCTGTACATCTCCAGGACCCGGAGGCGTGCTGGCCGGATCATAGCCGATCCCTCACACCCTGGTCACGTACTGTTTGCCCCCCTCCCCTCTGGTAGAAGACTTCGGTCCATCCAGACTAAAACCTCCCGTCACATGAACAGCTTCTTCCCCTCTGCCATTAGACTGCTGAACACTAAGTGACTTATTGACTCTCGTGCACTATGTACAGCAGCTCAACCAGACTCATGTCAATCATCACTGTTTTCTTCCTGCATTACCGACTGCACTATATGGTTCTCCACATTATCTGCTGCTCGCTAATATATTTAAACTGCTGACTAGTATTACTCACTTATTCTACACTTTATTGCATGTATAGTTTATTTCTTTTATTTTATCATGTTTAATGTTGCAGCATTGCACCGAGACAAATTCCTAGTTTGTGTACTACATGAACAATGGCAATAAATCTGATTCTGATTCTGAGCTTTGTAGCAAACAGCTAGATGTCAGTTTGTGCATGCATTATGCTTGTTTCATTAAATTGATTAGAGAGACAATTAATTTAATGACCATAACCGTCATCAAAACAATGGTTTACCAGGGTTACAAACAAATCCATTATGTATGGGACTTAAAAAAAAAAAAAAACACTGGCTTGACACCTTATGGCCACAAAGGGAATGACAGCCTTGAATGGCGATTCATTGCCAGGAATGACTGGCAGTCCTCCAACATGAAGAGTGAATGGGACTGCAGTTCCTTTTTTGGCCACAAGGTGTCACTAGAACCTAAATTTCATAAAGTTTCCTACCTAAAATATACATCTATGTACATATACATAATCTATGTACATATACAATGTACATAGATTGCTAGATAGATGTACTTTATTGATCCCAAACTGGGAAATTACAGATTTCAGAATTACAGAAATTATAGAAATATGGTAACATGACTGGCTATACAGATTTGCCTAGACTGAAGTGATTTTTCTGAAATTGCTGAAGGCATTTTATTTCTCTGCAGAATGATTTGCTCATATGTACACCATAATATCATCCAGAGGCTTGCGTTTTAAGTCAGGAACAGTGGCATCAGAGGCAGGATAGCCAACAGGAAGTAGCATCAGTAGCTTCTCATTGGCTGGCCGTTTAAGGAGGGACCTGAGCTGGGGGCCGCAGTTGAGGGGCGTTGAAGTGACCGTGACAAGACCAACATTCTGATGAGCAAATGGAAAGAAAAGGCTTATATTTCGCTGCATGCCCAACTTAAAAAATAGTACATTCTAAATAGTTAAAAACTATACTATAAACATCAAACTCTAGTATGTCAAGGGTCCAATGCCTTACCTGTAAAGCGGCCAAAAGGATCCCACAAGATATGGACACACTGATTTCATTGTAGTAGTGCGTCCTTTTCTTGCCATTTGGTAAAATTCCGTAGGTCTGTTTAAAGATAAGGATTAGATATGGGGCAACATCCAAGTACTCTTTAATCCAGTCTGTCCTGCAAAAGGAATCAAGAGATTTTTCTTTCAAATGCTTTCTTAAATCTCTGTGAATGCAGATCTGTGTTTGCACTGCGAAAGAATGATTCTTTACCTGAATTTGGCTAAATCATTAACCCATTTCCACCCCATCCTCTGCTGGTAGTTTATCTCTTCCTCTTCCTCCACTATCAGCCTGATCTTGTGCTTGATCTTTGGATCGGACACCACCACAAAGGTCCAGGGTTCTGTATGTGCTCCGCTTGGTGCTGTACCTGCCCAGAGGAGGAACAGCATGCAGAAGAGTCAAAGGAGTAAATGATTACAAAGCCAAACTCAAGCTTGTAGCCTCAGTGGTTTTACATTTGTTAATATTTCTGTTTGTTATGTTGCATACCTGCAGTGTGAATCACATTATCAATGACAGCTTGTGGGACTGGTTCTGGACTAATGAACCGAACAGTTCTCCGCTGGTTCATCACACTGTAAAACTCTTTGGATCTCTGCAGCATTTTCTCCTCAGGGTAACGTGGTAGAGAATAAGGTACATGTTCACGATCTTCTTCCTTATGATCATCCACCCAGTCATCATCATCTGAAAGGAGTAGAGGCCAGGGTTTCCACATGCAGAATTAAATAAGAAGCAAATCTCCACCAAGGATACTAATTTGTCATTTTTTTTATGTTCACCACTAAAATCATCACTAACATAAGCACAAAAACTAATGAAATGATGAGCATTTTATGCACAGGCCCAATGGGGAAACGGTTGATTTTAGTGGTGAACTTTAAAAATAACAAATTTTACTATTTTTCTCAAAAATGAAACCCTTACATCACAGAATGCATGACTATATTTTGTCATAGCTATGAGATCAAAAAATGTAGTTTTATTGGGACTTAATAGGGAAAATGAATGGGACTCAATGGGTAGTAAATTTTAAATCTGGTGCTACACAAAAACTAATAATGCATCAAAGTCAATATTTTGCTAATCTTTGACATATCCAAGACTTAAAAAAACAGTCCCCCAACATTTGTTATATGGCAAAAAACTCATCTTTTTGTGTTTTTTCATTTAAAAAATGATCATGTCGTCAAACTGGCATTTAAAGGGTTACAATCCTGATAATTATTCAACATTTGATAGTTTTGATCAGGATTAAAGTTGATCAAAAGATTTTACCCCAAAAAGCCCCCAAAAATTTAATATGTACTATTTTTATAGCAGTTTTTGTTAGGGGACATTTTTGTCCTCAATGACTCAAGAGGCAGCGCGGTGGTGGAGTGGTTAGCACTGCGGCAGCACAGCAACTCACCCTTGGCCGGGGGATCCTGGGTTCGATCCCAGCCTCCGACCAACAGTGATCTGTGTGGAGTTTGCATGTTCTCCCCGTGTCCGCGTGGGTTTACTCTGGGATTTCTCCGGTTTCCTCCCACATGCCAAAAACATGCAAGTTAGGTTAATTGGCATCAAACTGGGGATTCTAAATTGTCCTTAGGTATGACTGTGAGAGTGAATGGTTGTCTGTCTCTCTGCGTTGGCCCTGCGATGGACTGACGATCTGTCCAGGGTGTACCCTGCCTCTCGCCCAAAGATGCTGGGATAGGCTCCAGCCCCCCCGCGAGCCGAAAAGGATTAAGTGGAAGAAGATGGATGGATGGATGGATGGATGGATGGATAACTCAAGAGGGTAGTAAATTTTAAATCTGATGCTACACAAAAACTAATAATCCATCAAAGTCAATATTTTGGATAACCTTTGACATAACTAAGATTGATTTAAAAAAAAAAAAATCCTCCAGCCACCCAACATTAGTTTTATGGGAAATAACTCATGTTTGGTATTTTTTTCCAAAATAACAGTGACATCAAGTAATCAAGACGGGAGACGGGTCGGCGGTCAAATGGATGGAGAAGATGTTGGCGTTGATGGGCACAGACGACGGGCATTTTCTATTTGCCCACCTTTTCCTCCGCAACGGCGGCCAGAGCAGTCCTTGCCAACTCGCCGTTGCTGGCCACGTGTGACTACCATGCGCTAGCCCAGGAGGCAAATCGGATTATCCTCAGCACCAGAGCCCTCACAGTGAACGCAGCGGCGTCGGAACCCAGCGAGACGGCCAGAGGAAGTGAGGAGCCAGCGATGGTAGCGGCAGCAGGGGCCAGGAAGCGCCAGAGAGACACGCTCTGCTCCTACCACTGCCGTTTTGGGGAGGACGCACACCGATGCGTGCCACCGTGCCAATTCAAGCATTCCGGAAATGCCAAGACCAGCAGTCGATAGCAGCTGCGACCGCCGGTGAAGAAAGCAAGCTGCTCTACGTGACAGACTAATGCTCGGGGAGACGATTCCTCGTGGACTCCGGCTCCTAAAAGAGCCTCATCCTGCCATCCTACGCCGACCGGCTAGCGGGAACTAGCAGCCCCGAGCTGACGGCCGCAAACGGCTCAGACATTAAGACTTTTGGTGAGAGGACACTGACTATTTCCCTGCACGGCCGTACGTACCAGTGGACATTCGTCATAGCGGCATGCAGTTTCCCAATCTTAGGCACTGACTTTTTGTGTGCACACGGACTACTAGTCGATGTTACTAACAGACGCCTGATTACTGCAATGTCTTTTGATTCTCTCCCCTGTACAGCTAGAGGAGCCGGGCCAACAACGCTAGCCAGCGTCACAGCTCCAGGGTTCCACACACTGCTCACCCAGTTCCCAGCACTCACTGTCCCGATGTTTTCGGCGGCCATCACTAAACACGGGGTGGAGCACGTTATTACCACCTCCGGACCGCCCGTTTTTGCACGACCTCGGTGCCTGGACACAGCTAAACTGGCCATAGCGCGCAAGAAGTTTGCCAACTTGGAAAGGCTGTTTCCGGTTCCGCCGGACCGGTGGCGCCACACGAGTAGGCTGCCCGTTGCAACAGCCTTTTTTTTTATCTTCCTTCTTCTTTCTACACCTTTCACTCTGTATATATGTCACGGACGCACGGATCGCCCCGGGGATCTCCCGGGTCGGCGGACGGAGCCACTGTTTGCAGCGGGAGACGTTACAGCGGGGAGGAGCTGGTGCTAGCTAGCACTTGGCCGCCGCCCGGTGCTAATGGGAAACTTGACATACCGGGAGCTGTAGCGAAAACGACACGGGTGCCGGGCTGGAGTTTAGGCGGCGTGCAAGAAATATAAGACAGAATAATAAAGAGCGATGGCAAGAACCAAGCAGACCGCCCGTAAAATCTACTGGAGGAAGAAGCCCCCCAGGAGACAGCTAGCCACCAGGGCTGCTCGGAGAGGTGCTCCGGCCACCGGCAGAGTGAAGAGGCCTCGCCGTCACAGGCCCGTGGCTCTGAGAGAGATCCGTCGCCACCAGAAATCCACGGAGCTGCTCATCCGTAAGCTGCCCGTCCAGCGCCTGGTGAGGGAGATCGCTCAGGACTTCAAGACCATCCTGCGCTTCCTGAGCTTCGCCGTCATGGCTCTGCAGGAGACCAGCGAGGCCCACCTGGTGGGTCCCTTCTTCGCCAAGAGGGTCACCATCATGCCCAAAGACTTCCAGCTGGCCCGTCGCATCCGCGGAGAGAGAGCTTAGACTTTCTGCTGCACATTCACCAACCAACCATAATGCTTCGCACTGTGTGTCTATATATATACATTTATAGTAATATGTACATATGTTTACTAGATGTTCTTGTTTTTTCTTGCCTTCTGATTGTTGCTCTGAGTGTTGCTGTCCCTGTGCTGTTGCAATCCTGGAATTTCCCCAATGTGGGACTAATAAAGGCTTATCTTAGCTTATCTTATTTTCAGACGATCAAACAGTCCATGGGCATCCCCGCTACATATGGTCCCTAAGGCCGAGGGATCGTGGCCACCTTGTGGAGATTTCCACAGATTAAACAACGCCACAGCACATGACCGCTACCCAGTCCCCCATATTCAGGATTTTTTCGTTCACCTCGCCGGGGCACGCATTTTTTCTAAGATAGACCTGGTCTGTGGTTACCACCAGGTCCCGGTGCGTGTGGAGGACATACCTAAAATGGCAGTAATAACCCCGTTTGGTCTATTTGAGTTTTTACGCATGCCTTTCGGGTTAAAAGGCGTGGCACAGACATTCCAACGTATGATGGATGCGGTTTTGCACGATCTGCCGTTTGTGTTTGTCTACCTGGATGACATCCTGGTGGCCAGCGCGTCCAAGGACAAACACGTAGCCCACCTCAGGACGTTTTTTTCGGAGGTTGGAGGAGCATGGGTTAATAATCAACCCGGTGAAATGCCAGTTCGGCGTGACGGGGATCAATTTTTTGGGACACTGCATCTCACTGGAAGGAGCGATACCCTTGCAGGACAAGATGCGCGCAGTGGCGAATCTTCCCCGGCCTCAGACGGTCAGGGCGCTGCAGGAGTTTTTGGGGATGGTGAACTTCTACAATCGTTTCCTCCCCCGCGCAGCCCAGCTCATGCAGCTCGTTGTACGCTGCGCTTAAGAAACGGAAGCCGGCGGACAGAGTTAACTGGACTTCTGTGCGGAAGCAAGCATTTTCCGAGGTTAAAACAGCTCTGGCGAATGCTGCACTGCTGGCGCACCCAGACCCGGCGGCTCAGATTGTGCTCACTACAGACGCATCAGACGTGGCCATAGGGGCAGTCATGGAGCAGTGTATCACCTGTTCTTGGCAGCCGCTCGCCTTTTTTAGCAGGTCTTTGCGCAACAATGAGCGTAAATACAACGCGTTCGACAGGGAGTTGCTAGCTCTCCACCTGGCCATACGCCACTTCCAGTTCTGGCTGGAAGGGTGCGCCTTCACAGCGTTCGTGGATCACAAGCTGCTAACGTACGTGATGGCCAAGGTTTCGGAACCATGGTCGGGCTGGCAGCAGAGACAGCTGGCCGCGATCTCGGAGTTTACGACCGACATTCGTCATGTGGCCGGTAAACTCAACGTGGTGGCTGACTGTCTCTCGCGCGCCGTAGTGGCCCCAGTCTACGTGGGGATAGATTACACGGCCATGGCCACAGAGCAGATCGGCGATGCCGACGTTTGGGCGCTCCAGTCTGGACCAACAGGGTTAAAGCTGGAGAGCAGAGTTATGTAAGACGGGGGGAGCCCCCCCTAATCTGTGACATCTCAATGGGCCGCCCACGCCCGATGGTCCCACGCGCTTGGCGATGCCGCGTTTTTGAGTCGGTTCACTCCCTGGCGCACCCAGCCGTACGCGTGTCAGTCAAAATGGTGGCAGCAAAGTTTGTCTGGCCGAGCCTGCACAAACAGGTGAAAGAGTGGGCTGCAGCCTGTGTAGTGTGCCAACAAGCCAAAGTGCACAGGCACACAAAGGCCCCCCTTGAGCCATTCCACATCCCGGCTAAAAGGTTCGACCACGTTCACGTGGACCTCGTCGGCTCCGTCCCGCCATCGCAGGGGTTCACGCACCTCCTGACAGTGGTGGACCACACCACGTGATGGCCCGAAGTAGTCCCACTAGCTCCCACCGTGTCCGCAGACGTGGCATGTGCCTTTTTAACAATATGGGTGGCACGTTTTGGCACCCCTTTGGACATCACGTCCGATCGGGGCCCGCAGTTTGTTTCCGACCTCTGGTCCACGATGACCTGGAGCCTGGGCATCTCAATTCATCGCACGACCGCGTACAACCCACAGGCCAATGGGTTACGCGAGCGTTTCCATAGGTCACTGAAAGCAGGATGCAAATTGGGTGGACCGGTTGCCGTGGGTTCTATTAGGGTTGCGTTCCGCACCGAAGGAGGATTTAGCGGCTTCCCCAGCAGAGCTGGTTTTTAACGCAGCCCCTGTGGCTCCCCGGGGATTTTTTACCAGATAACCCCGCGCCGAACACCCATCCGTCCCCGCATTCGCAGCATAGCACAGATGCACGGACGCTCCCTGGCCCGGCCCACCACTGTTTTCTCCGCGCATTTGTGCCAAAAACCTTGAAGGACGTGGCATTCGTGTTTGTCAGGCACGATGCCCACCGGACCCCTCTTTTATTCATTCACCAAATCTACAAAGTGGATTTATTATTTTAAGAAAAATAATGAAGTAACCTGAGCCTGAACCTGACAGTTCCAAGGCAAAAACCAGTGCTGACCAAAAAGAACACAAAGGATCATCCCAGTTACCACAAATGCTTGGTTGCAGTTGTTGCTGTCATCAATCATAGGATCATGCCCACACTTTATGTTCATTTGTGTCTTCTCTGTGCTATCCTGATATGATTATTTGCATTATTTGCCCTCTGTGTTCTCCTGAGTCCCTTGTCTTTGTCTTCTGTGTCATCCCCTGTTTGGTCCTGGGTCTGTGTGAGTTATCTGTTTACCTACTGTTCCTGCTCCTCATGTTTTCCGTACACATAGCCACGCTCCCTCATGTGTGCTCTGCCCAGTCCTTAATTGTTCCCTAAAGGGCCTTTTCCACTAGCCCCGCTTAGCCCAACACGGGACAGCTCAGCACGCTTTGTAGCTCTTTCCACTAGCCCCAACACGGTTTAACAGCCGCTATTTTCGTCCCTGCTCGAGGGCAGGATACAACCGTGCTGAGTCGTGCTGTGATGTGACGTCAACAGCCTGGTCGCCGCTGATTGGTCAGGTCGTAACGTCACGAAAGCAACCATCTTCTGATGAATCTACACACGACCGCCATTTGCAATATTTCATGGACTAACTCGGTCACGGAGTAAATACGATATTAATACAGACAGCGTTGTAGGTTTTGCGGAACTCTACACCGTGGTCCAACGAACAGGTGTGGAGTTTTCTCTGCTTGGTGGCAGATCCACAGTGAGAGGTGCGGCCCACACCGATACAGATGGCAGCCCAGCATAGAACCGGACTACGGACAAGCTGAAGACGAACGTGAGAGAACCATTGATGGTGAGTGATTTGTAATAATGTGCATCTGTTTGCTTATTTATCCTGTTGGTGGTAAGCTCACTTTTTTAGAGCGATACAGCGCTGTTCTGTGCTGGCTAATGAGTGTTAGCTAGTAGCTAGCTAGTACCAACTGCTGATTCGTGCTTGTTTTCTCCTAAGTATTTGCTTGTGAGAGCAAAACGATGAAATATGTTAATCCTGGTTAAAGTCCTGGTTTGTGTACATATTGCATTTTGGTGCTGCGCATTAAATTGTGTGCAATTTAATGCTAGAATGTGTTTCCACATGCCAGGGGTTAGCTTCCCTCAGTGTTTATATTGTGGATACAGGTGAAATGGACCACAGGAGCCGAAATCTCGTCATATTAAAATTGCTTTTTCAAACCAGTGATTTATAAAGTCATTCATATAATTTTCTAAAGCGTCAGAATAGACCCACTTACCTATTCTGTGGATCCTGCAGTGCTTGTCAGGGAAACGAAGCATTTTTGTCACATCCCACCACTGACTTTCACAGGTGTATTTCCCTAATACAGGTACATCTCTAAAAATTAGAATGTCATGAAAAACTTCAATATTTTTTGTCACTCATTTCAGAAAGAGAAATCCATATATTATATAGATTCATTACACAGACAGTGATATATTTCAAGCGTTTATTTATTTTAATTTTGATGATTATGGCTTACAGCCCCTGAAAACCCCAAATTCTATTTGGCAAAAAATTAGAATATTACATAAAATTAACTTTAAAAAATAGTTTTTAAATATAAATGTTGGCCGCTGAGGTGTTGGTTAATATGGGCTGTAGCCGTAATCATCAATATTAAAATAAACACTTTCAATATATCACTGTCCCTGTAATGAATCTATATATGGGTTTCACTTTCTGAAATGAGTGAAAAAAATATTGAATTTTTTCATGGTATTCTAAATTTTGAGATGTGCCTGTATTAAGTGTTGAACTTGCTTGAACCTAACTACCATCCATTTCTGTCGTTCATCTAGGCAAGAGGAAAGCAGCCAGCCCACAACGGACCTCGCCACTGTGGAAAGTACTGAAATCCTTTGCTTTTATAGGTAAAGTGTCAAAACCAAAGTAGTACAATTTCCACTTAATATAAAAGGGACTGAACTGAGATTTATTTGATTGTGTGAATATGGCACACCAACTGTAAAATAAACCGCTTGTTAATGTATTTATTTTTTTGTCAGATCACTTGTGTGATCCTTTGTGAGTTATGTTCATAACTGTATGTTTTGGTGAATGTGAGATGTTCAGTCGTCAATATAATTTACTTTATATGTGTAGTTTATAGTCTATCATCAATAAACTCATGCAGTAACAGGACACATTACAAATATTTGAGACCCATTGTAGTGCTTCCTTTTATATTTTAGCAATGCTAGTACAAAACACCGCCCACACATGAAGCCAGGGCAAGAAGAGACACTTTTACAGACAAGACAAACTTTTATTGATAAAAACTTCATATTTTGACTGAGCGACTCCCTACTCGGTGATGCACACCTTCAGTTAAAGTACTAGATTCCATTCAAGTGAATGTATTAATTCATTCTGATTGCTGAGGCCACAGTAAAAACAGATGATTTTAAATGTAACCCAGCCCTTGTAAAATCTACTGAAGCGCAGCTACATGAAAATTGTGGTTAAATACAACAACAAAGTACTTTATTGTCACATTCAAATTGTAATCCCTCCTGTTTTGTTTTTCTTCTGAATTCTTGGATGGAATATGGTGGGCAATATAAGCTGCAGCTTCAGCCATCACCCATTTCAGATAACCTATGTTGAACTGTATAATCAGAGGAGTTATTGTTTAATTTGACCTTGTTAGATTTTTTCCCCTTTGTTTTATTATTCTATTTTCTTTTAATCTTTACTTTTAATCAATCCGAAATAAAGATTCATTCATTAATTCACATTCCACCACTGGCTTTTAGCAACAAGTGTATTTCCCAAATATGTTTTAAACTTGCTTTAATTAACCACCACCCATTTGTCTTTTGTCTAGACAAAAGGGAAACTGTCCACCCCAACTGGACCTTGCCTCACTATTTACAGAGATGCAGGCTGAAGATCTGCTGAACCAGGACCAGTACGAGGGGCCGATCCAGTTGCTTCTCAGTGAGGCAGCGTGGCTGGTGTGTGTGACCCATTCCAGTTTTTTTTTTACAGTTTGAATTTTGCACATTCTGAATAATCTGGAATTTGCTGCTGATTGTAATAAACAATTTAGTGACTTATGTGTTTGCATCATGATTTTCTATTTTGTCTGTTAAGACACCGGTGGGAAAAGCGTCAACTGTACAAAGGATTTATCGGTGACCTTGAAAATAATGGCTCATTTTTAAGAAAAAAGTAACCAAAGCAATTATTTTATTAACTGAAGACTGTATTGTTGGATGTGCCACCGCAGAAGACCCTGCATACTTTAGTGACAGTACCAGTATATGGAGGAATTCTGGGTCATATTAGCATCTGCTCTTCATCATAATGGGTTTGGGCGGGGGTGTCTAATCATGTGCCATGGAGGGCCAAGACCCTGCAGGCTTTACCTCCAAACAGTGTCTTCAACAGTAGATTCCACTGAACTTCTTCCACTGACTGCTGATCAGTGAGAACACCTGCTGAAGAGACTAGGTAGAAGAGAGAACCTGCAGGGTCTTGGCCCCCCATGACACATGATTGGAAGCCCCCGGATTAGGTTTAATGGGATTTAACATTTTAACACAAACTGCTTTATGGTTCATAATTCTGTTGACAGACTTACACCAAACCAAAAGTGATTTCTCAAACTGCTGGATTGTTCTTAGACAGCTTTTCCAATCTTTTAGTATTTAATTTGTGCCACATGGTGGTAACCTTCACATATAAAAAAGAGACATCTGCAAAAACTTCAGAGGTTTATTGTCAGTGCAATTCCCAGTGCAGTACTACATGAATGCATGTCTAGTACATTGTTGATGCAGAGAATATACACTACCTGTAGAAGAGCTTGAAATGATGAGGCGATTTGATATATAAACCAAAGTTTAATTATCAGCTCTCCTAACAAGTCTCATCTAGTGCAGAGGTAGCAGAAGGAAAAGAGACCGAATATCTCCGGCTCACTGACTTTATACTTGCACATAACAAAAGACATGCATAACAAAGGCTGACATCCCTCATTATCTTAATCCCCCCATTGTCTTGGTATTTCCTCTCCTCGCCGTAGGGGGTGAGGGTAGCTCCTCCGGTCTCCACCGCAGTGTCTGGGAACGTCTTTGTTCTTCACTTGGCGGTTGAGAGCCTTTGTCCTTTCAGAGGTGTGAAGTTGCTTTACATATGTAATTACCAAACATTTCCACATGCTTCAACATATGTAGGTTATGGAATATATGATTAATATAGCCCACAGCCCCCCCAAACGACTAAGAAAACCCAATAGAAAGGTTCACAGTCTAAGATAATTACTATGACATACTAAGTGTTACATCTCTTGCCACAGAAGAAACTTTCTAGCAGCCATGCCCCTAAGAGAGTTCAGTGGTAATCATAACAGCATAGTAAAATCATAAGTCAGTCCTAAACTGTTGCAGCACAATTAGTGAACAATTGTGGAGTAGTTTGCATCAGTCCCTGTGCTGTCTGGGTTTTAATCTTCTCCCAAAACTGCTGTGGGTTCGTTTAGGCGTCCTGCTGGGACCTTCTTCTGAGGAATCTGCAGCGTGGGAAGGAGAGTGGTTAATTGTTCCCTGCAGGGGGGCTGAGTCTTTTCTCTTGGGGGGTCTACCCCGCCGAGGTGCTCTCGCCAACTGTGCAGGCTCGTCTTTCAACAAGAAGGCAGGTTTAAGTCTGTCAATGCTGACTGTTTCTTTTCTATCCCCAGAATCAAGCACAAAGTGTTTATCACCATGTTCCAGCACTCTGAATGGCCCATCGTATGCTGGGCGGAAAGTTGGTTTTAACACTTCATGCCTAACAAAAACGAACTCAGCGTTTTTTAAAGCTTGAGGGACAAAAACCCGTGGAAAGGAGTGATGAGCTGGACCGGGGAGAGAGTCCGGTCCGTTGCTGCCTAAAAACCTTGGGACTGGAAGATGCCCTGGCTCTGGGTTCTCTGGTAAAAATTCACCTGGGAGCCTGAGAGGCTGTGCAAAAACTAATTCTGCCGGAGAGGCGTCTAGATCCTCTTTAGGCGCAGCACGCAACCCCAATAAAACCCAGGGAAGTTTATTTACCCAATTTGTATCCGTTAGTGAGGCTCTGAGGGCAGCCTTTAAAGACCTGTGAAAACGCTCGCATAACCCATTAGCCTGAGGGTGATAAGCGGTGGCGCGGTGAATTGTTGCCCCTAAGCTGCTGGACATGGCTGACCAAAGCTCTGAGACAAATTGAGGCCCCCTATCGGACGTAATGTCCGATGGGACGCCGAAACGTGCTACCCAGTTTGTCAAAAAGACGCGAGCGACTTCCTCCGCTGTGGTTGCCGCTAGAGGGACTGCCTCTGGCCAGCGTGTGGTGCGGTCTATCATTGTTAACAGGTGTGTGAAACCTTGGGAGGAAGGTAGTGGCCCCACGAGGTCGACATGAACGTGGTCGAACCTTCTAGCAGGGATTGGAAAAGGCTCCAGAGGGGCTTCTGTGTGTCTGTGTATTTTGGCGCGCTGACAAGAAATGCAAGTTTTTGCCCATTCTTTTACGTTTTTGCGCAGGCCTGGCCACACAAACTTTTCGGCGACCATTTTAACCGAGGCGCGCACACCTGGGTGCGCGAGGGAGTGAATTGCGTCGAAAATACGGCGTCGCCATGTAGCTGGTACTAACGGGCGAGGTCGGCCGGTTGAAACATCGCATATTAGGGGGGGCACGCCGTCACGTAAACCCTTTTTCTCCAGCCTTAACCCTGTTGGTCCAGACAGGAGTGCGCACACGTCCGCGTCACTGCTTTGTTCCTCTGCCATGGCTGCATAATCTATCCCTGCATGGATAGGTGCTGCGTATGTGTCTGCGTTAGTGAAGAGTTCTGCTGCTGAGGCAGTATAATCTGTCTCCTCGCGCTCTGGTGATGTCACAGCGCGAGAGAGGCAGTCTGCTACCACGTTAAGTTTGCCTGCCACGTGTCGAATGTCTGTGGTGAACTCTGAAATCGCAGCCAGCTGTCTTTGTTGCCTGCCTGACCATGGTTCTGAAATTTTATCCATAGCAAAGGTGAGCGGTTTATGGTCTACAAAAGCTGTGAAACTCCGCCCTTCTAACCAGAACTGGAAGTGGCGGATGGATAAATGAAGCGCTAGCAGCTCCCTGTCAAAAGTGCTGTATTTACGCTCAGTTTGGTTTAGCGATTTGCTAAAGAATGCTAAAGGTTGCCAGATCCCGCTGACATGTTGTTCTACAACTGCCCCTATAGCCAGGTCCGAAGCGTCTGTGGTTAGCGCGATGCGGGCTGAGGGATCTGGGTGAACTAACAATGTGGCGTTAGCTAGAGCGCTCTTTACTTCCGCGAAGGCGTGTTCGCGCTCCGGGGTCCATTCGACCGCGTTGGAAGCTTTCTTTTTTCTGAGCGCGTCATATAGGGGCTGCATGAGCTGAGCTGCGTGGGGGAGGAAACGGTTGTAAAAATTAACCATTCCCAAAAATTCTTGTAGCGATTTCACCGTCTGTGGCCGTGGGAAACTTTTTATCGCGTGAACTTTGTCTGGAAGTGGAACTGCCCCCTTCGGAGAGATTTTGTGTCCTAAAAAATCAATTTGTGACACGCCGAATTTGCATTTGGCTGGATTGATTATTAGCCCGTGCTCTTCTAGTCTCTGAAAAACCGTAGTGAGGTGCTGCTCGTGTTCTTCCTCAGACGAGCTGGCTACCAGCATGTCGTCGAGGTAGACGAAGACAAAAGGAAGGTCGCGTAAGACCGCGTCCATCATTCGTTGAAAAGTTTGAGCAGCGCCTTTGAGGCCGAAAGGCATTCGCAGAAATTCAAAAAGGCCAAAAGGGGTTATTACAGCTGTTTTAGGAATGTCCTCCGCTCGGACAGGGACTTGATGATAACCGCGGACTAAGTCTATTTTTGAAAAAATGCGCGCACCGGCCAGATGTAGTGAAAAATCTTGAATGTGAGGAATTGGGTAGCGGTCATGCGCTGTAGCATTGTTTAATCTGCGGTAATCTCCGCACGGTCTCCAAGAACCGTCGGATTTCGGAACCATGTGAAGTGGTGAGGCCCAAGGGCTCTTCGAGCGTCTAACAATGCCCAATTTTTCAAGGGTCGTAAACTCGTCCCGTGCTATGTTGAGCTTGGCCGCGTCTAAGCGGCGAGCTTTGGCAAATACGGGTGGGCCCGTTGTAGGAATAAAGTGTTCAACCCCGTGTTTAGCCACAGTGGCTGAGAATTTGGGAATTGTGAGTGCTGGAAATTGGGTGAGGAGTTGCTCAAACTTACCTCCTGCTATGGTGACGTTAGCCTGCACAGGTGGTGGAGAAACTCGAGCTGAGCATGGAATAGAAGCAAAGGACAGTGCATTAACCAAGCGCCTATTTGCTAGATCCACTAATAACCCATGTGCACACAAAAAATCTGCGCCTAACAAGTTAAAACTCACCGCCGCTACAACAAATGTCCATCTGTAGTTGCGGCCGTGGATGTGGAGGTGCAGGCTCTTTTCGCCGAAAGTGTCGATGTTAGAGCCGTTGGCTGCCACCGCTCCGTTGCCCCGGGTGCCCATGGCTCGATCTGCGTGGGAGGGCGTGACGAAACTCAGCTGAGCTCCTGTGTCGATGAGGAACTGCTTGCCGGTGTGTCCATCCGTCACATACAACAGCTTATTCTTCTTGCCGAGAACCGCTGCCGTTAACGGCTCTCGGCTTTGGCGTTTCCCGAAACCGTAAATTTGCAGGGGGGAACGCATTTGCGGGCCTTCTCGGCGAAACGGTGGTGATAATAACAGACGTCGCTCTGTCTGTTACGTTTTGGCCGTGTCGCTGTCACCGCGGGCTGGATCTGCTCAGTGGGTTGTGGCTCTTCGTGGTTCCGGGCATCAGCGTTGAGGTCTGCGGATGCTGCTGTGGGTGTCAGCTCCTTGCAGGCGTTGACGAGCCGATGAGCTTCATTGGCCAGCACGTGGAAGTCTTGGTGGCTGTTGCATCTCATGTTGGCGAGCGTCCCTCTCATGTGTGGCGGCAGCGTGCTGAGGAATATGAATTGGAAGAGGAAGTTGTCATTGTCCTCTTCTTTAAGCTGTAGCAAATCCTCCATGAGGGCTTTAGGTTTGCACCCTCTGTGGCCGTAGACCGCCAGGATCTTCTCGGCTCTCTCTTCAGCTGAGGGGACGTAATTCGCCACGATGGTTGCTTTAAGCGTTTCATATTTGTCTTGGGCCGGTGGCCGGCGGATCATGCTCCGCACACACTTCGAAGTGGCGGCGTTGAGTTTGGAGACGATATGGTAGAATTTGGTATCGTCAGCCGTGATGCACGCCAGTGCAAACTGGGCTTCAGCTTGCTGAAACCACGAGGCGGGGTCTTCTTGCCAGAAGTCTGGCAGCTTGACAGCGACGGCCGTACCATCACTGCTGTGTCCGCAGGGTGAGAGTGCCTTGCTTCGGCTCTCACAGCGGTGCTGGTGCTCGGTTGAGCCCTCTCAATCCCTTCTGCCGGGGGGGGGGGGGGGGGACAGTCGTCCATCTGTTCCCCCGTCTGCGTGGTCGCTGGCGTCTGCCTGGGTCGCCACGGATGAATCGATTGCGGGGGTATGCCTCAGGACCATACTCGCGTCAGGGGTCACCAGTGTAGAAGAGCTTGAAATGATGAGGCGATTTGATATATAAACCAAAGTTTAATTATCAGCTCTCCTAACAAGTCTCATCTAGTGCAGAGGTAGCAGAAGGAAAAGAGACCGAATATCTCCGGCTCACTGACTTTATACTTGCACATAACAAAAGACATGCATAACAAAGGCTGACATCCCTCATTATCTTAATCCCCCCATTGTCTTGGTATTTCCTCTCCTCGCCGTAGGGGGTGAGGGTAGCTCCTCCGGTCTCCACCGCAGTGTCTGGGAACGTCTTTGTTCTTCACTTGGCGGTTGAGAGCCTTTGTCCTTTCAGAGGTGTGAAGTTGCTTTACATATGTAATTACCAAACATTTCCACATGCTTCAACATATGTAGGTTATGGAATATATGATTAATATAGTCCACACTACCGTTCAAAAGTTTGGGGTCACTTAGAAATTTCCTTATTTTTGAAAGAAAAGTACTTTTTTTCAATGAAGATAACTTTAAACTAATCAGAAATACACTCTATACATTGCTAATGTGGTAAATGACTATTATAGCTGCAAATGTCTGGTTTTTGGTGCAATATCTACATAGGTGTATAGAGGCCCATTTCCAGCAACTATCACTCCAGTGTTCTAATGGTACAATGTGTTTGCTCATTGCGTCAGAAGGCTAATGGATGATTAGAAACCCTTGTGCAATCACGTTAGGTTTGCAATACTGTAATTGCTGCAAATGGAGGATTCTTTGATGAAAGCAAAGTTTGAAGGAAAAAATTATTTCAAATACAAATCATTACTTCTAACATTGTCAATGTCTTGACTATATTTTCTATTCATTTTACAACTCATGGTGGTAAATAAGTGTGACTTTTCATGGAAAACACAAAATAATTGTCTGTGTGACCCCAAACTTTTGAACGGTAGTGTATATTTCTACAGTACATGTATCTAGTAAATCAAGTATTTTCCATGTAACCTTGTGACTGCATTATTTTAATTGCTTTTAATCCTAGATCAAGTTTGTTTTGGCCTAAAATGCATCATAACTGTCAAATATATCTTATTATACCTAACTCAGTACTGTTTACTTTTTGAATATATATTTTGTGGCTAATATAGTTATTAACATGGCGATCAAGTTGTGTCAGCTGATCATTTTTTTCTATGACACCACCTCAGACTCAGTGCTGCAGAAGCAGGTACATCCATGATGTCTCAACAGTCTCTCCATGATTTTCACGCAGATCAGAGCAATTTGTTGCACAGGAAATAAACGTTTCTACAGACATTCTTAAGCTCTATAACCACTGATCGTTTGTGAAGCTGTGTTGACATCAGTGATAGGCTGATGACATCAGTGACAGGCTGTGCTGAATGCCCAGACCAACTGTTTGAAGCGGTAATTTCCCCACAACAGAGCCATCTGAAACACACACAGCATACATATTTTAGTACCTAACAGCGATAACTTGCAGACATTAAAGTGTAGTACAACATACTTATAGCAAACTAGCATTAGCAACATTAGCTTACCGTCATATATGACCTAGTTTGTATCCTCAGGTCTTTGGCTCTCCCAGAAGCTGCAGAACTATTCCAGAGTGTTTCATCTCGCTGCCTGTACCCTTGTCTGGCGGTCCTTTTTGGCATTTGCGGTGAAAAAAGCCACAGACTGAGGAGTCGCCTTGTACAGCCGCATGTGTTATGTTTTGCTTGGGTCGCGTGTTTTACGTCACGGGAGTGTGGTGCCGCCTCGCTGTTATAGAAATCCCACCCACCCCAGCTTAACACGGTTGTAATGGAGACAAAAGCGAGCCGAACCGTGTCGAAGTGAATCGAGACGTGGCGAGGTGTGCTGGGCTAGTGGAAGAGTGCCTTAACTGTCTTAGGTTTAGTCAATTATCTGTTCCCACCTGTCCTGCGTTCTGTGATTACTCCCCTTTCTATATACAGTATGTCAGTGTTCAGTGTCAGTCTCGTTGTGGCCTCATAGTCGTGTGTTCCCTCTGGTCTCCTTGTTGCTTGATGATTATCTTTCTGAATGACTTTTGCCTTCCATGACCCTTTGTGTTGCAGTCCCTGTGCTGTGTGTTTGTTTTGATTCCTTTGTTAATAAATTACCATCTACACTGAAGTCCTGCCTGTGCACTGAGCCCATTACACCTGCCTGCTGGAGTGATTTGTGACCATTGCTGCCAAGGATGGTACAACTAGTTACATATTAGGATTGGGGGCAATTACTTTTTTACATACGGCCAGGCCGGTTTGGATAGCTTGTTCCCCTTAATAAATGAAATCCTCATTCAAAACTGGATTTTGTATTTATTCAGGTTATTTTTGTCTAATATTAAAATGTGTTTGACGATCTGAAAGATTTTAAGTGTGACAAATCTGCAAAAATATAAGAAATCAGGAAGGGGACAAATATTTTTTCACGATACTGTAGCAGATTGGGGAAAATGGCAGCTCTGTAGACCAAGAGTTTGGTGTGTGTCTTTAAGTGCATGCCAAAAACAGTCGCAAACATGACCTGCTGAGGTAAGAATGGTACAACTTGAATATTTAGTTAGTAATTCATATTCATTTCATTGGAACTGGTTCCTTTTTGGTGTCCACAAACAAATGCAGAAATAGATGTTAACTTTAAAAAAAAACCCAAACTGTATAATATTTAGGAAAACCAAAACATTTTCAGGTTGTGTATCAATAGCAATGACAGAAAATATGGAAATGATAGTTTCTGAAATATTTCAGACTTTGCTGTTGGAATGAAAATAGATGAAGTGAAATTTATCTGCTACAAAGACCGCAACTCTTAATCTGTCTATATCACACACACTACAAGTATACTATAAAGTAAATAGTGTAACTATCTGTCATTAAATAGGGTGTGGATGGAAAACCCAAATGGATGTAATGGTGAATTTTATTGATTTGCTTTTAAGTAAACCATTTATCTTGGTGGCTGGAACAAAAAAAAAAAATTTTTTTTTGAAAAAATACCAACACAAAACTGCTCCTGAGCTGAAAAAAAAAATTTAAACTGATTCTAAAAACACAAACCAGAACTCATGTGTGACCAGGGGAACAGGTCAAGCCCAACCGGTGCTATCTAGACAGGGACTGAACCCATGATCTGCCACACTGGAGTCACACATTCTACCTGTGTCACCATGAGGGTTAACATGACATGCTTGGCAGGCCAAGAAGGAATGTTTTGTTGACTCTTTCACATTTTTCCCACCTAGATTTTGACATTGTCCTGATATCAGAGGTGCACTTAGTGCCATTAAGGATTTCTGCCTTCTGACTATGTCACCACCAGTGAGTCCTGTTGGCTACATTTCTTATGGCTGGGACCACACATGGCAACACCTAGGGATGGGACTGGTATGCATCACCAAGGTCCTGCCAACAATGCCAAATGTTTTGTTGACTCTGTCATACATGGAATCAAAAGAATGGAGGAGGGTCAGCAAAACAGGACAGGAACAGATACTGGAATGACATGACTCAATAAAATTTGACAAATGGACTTAACACTTAAGTGTCCAGAGGAGGCAGGTGTAAATACTCTGACGGTGGTTTGGCAAGTAGACACAGCTAACGTAAAAGCACAGGAGGGAACAATGACATCGTATGCATTCGGTGAATCCATGGTTTCTTCACAGTTTCTCAGCTTCTTATTCATTACCTCCGCCAAGGGAGGAGATAATGTTTTATCCGGCATTGGTTTGTTGGTTGATTTTGTTTGTCTGTTAGCAACATTACTCACAAAGTTCTGAATGGATTTTGATTAAATTTTCAGGAAAGGTGTGTAATGGCACGGGGAACAGTTGATTAAATTTTGGTGGTGAGCCGGATCGTGATCTGGATCCAGGAATTTTTTTGAAAATTATTTTATATATTAATTTTGCACTTTTCATGTACTGCCCCTTTAAGACGTGTCCACGGAGTTACAGTGGGGCAAAAAAGTATTTAGTCAGCCACCAATTGTGCAAGTTCTCCCACTTAAAAGATGAGAGAGGTCTCCAATTTTCATCATAGGTATACCTCAACTATGAGAGACAAAATGAGAAAAAAAAAATCCAGAAAATCACATTGAACGATTTTTAATGAATTAATTGGTAAATTCCTCAGTAAAATAAGTATTTGGTCACCTACAAACAAGCAAGATTTCTGGCTCTCACAGGCCTGTAACTTCTTCTTTAAGAGGCTCCTCTGTCCTCCACTCGTTACCTGTATTAATGGCACCTGTTTGAACTCGTTATCAGTATAAAAGACACCTGTCCACAACCTCAAACAGTCAGACTCCAAACTCCACTATGGCCAAGACCAAAGAGCTGTCAAAGGACACCAGAAACAAAATTGTAGAACTGCACCAGACTGGGAAGACTGAATCTGCAATAGGTAAGCAGCTTGGTGTGAAGAAATCAACTGTGGGAGCAATTATTAGAAAATGGAAGACATACAAGACCACTGATAATCTCCCTCGATCTGGGGCTCCACGCAAGATCTCACCCCGTGGGGTCAAAATGATCACAAGAACGGTGAGCAAAAATCCCAGAACCACACGGGGGGACCTAGTGAATGACCTGCAGAGAGCTGGGACCAAAGTAACAAAGGCTACATCAGAAACGCACTACGCCGCCAGGGACTCAAATCCTGCAGTGCCAGACGTGTCCCCCTGCTTAAGCCAGTACATGTCCAGGCCCATCTGAAGTTTGCTAGAGAGCATTTGGATGATCCAGAAGAGGACTGGGAGAATGTCATATGGTCAGATGAAACAAAAATAGAACTTTTTGGTAAAAACTCATCTTGTCGTGTTTGGAGGAGAAAGAACACCATACCTACTGTGAAGCATGGGAGTGGAAACATCATACTTTGAGGCTGTTTTTCTGCAAAGGGACCAGGATGACTGATCCGTATAAAAGAAAGAATGAATGGGGCCATGTATCGTGAGATTTTGAGTGAAAACCTCCTTCCATCAGCAAGGGCATTGAAGATGAAACGTGTCTAGGTCTTTCAGCATGACAATGATCCCAAACACACCGCCCGGGCAACGAAGGAGTGGCTTCATAAGAAGCATTTCAAGGTCCTGGAGTGGCCTAGCCAGTCTCCAGATCTCAACCCAACAGAAAATCTTTGGAGGGAATTGAAAGTCTGTGTTGCCCAGCGACAGCCCCAAAACATCACTGCTCTAGAAGAGATCTGTATGGAGGAATGGGCCAAAATACCACCAACAGTGTGTGAAAACCTTGTGAAGTTTTGTAAAATCATATATTGAGTTTCTTAATGTTCATGTCAATGTTATAATTCTCATAGTTCAGCATTCATCAAAGTCGCATGTCATATACATTTCAATAATTTTTCTACCATTTTATGGTATAAATTTGGATTTACATAAAAGTCCTGTTCATCAGCTTCCTCTGCTTGGTCAGAAACAACACTATTTTAAGGTTGAGTGACAGTTGATAAAATCTGCAAAAAAAGTAGATCATCATAATTTTATCCCAGAGGTCTCAAATTGGATTACATACATAGAAATATAAATTGATCAAACAGGCACAACCACCTCCCTATACAGCACTGAATATTTCATATTTGATGAGTATGAACACCCTAATATGCTAATATTTGATAAGTTGGTAAGGCAATGCAAACCATGGCTTGGAATTCATTTAAGATGTTTAGTAAACATTTGCAGTGAATATTAAAAATAAAAAAACTTACCCTGTTTACTTCTCGTGTTCTGACAGTTGATCGCATCGGTAGATCACCCGTGCTTTTCACGCCACTGTCACTGACCCCTTTCTCAGAGTCACTCTTGGAAATCGAGGCATATATAGTTGGAATAGCCGTTTTCTTTATCAGCAATCTTTTTGCAAATTTCATTTCAAATTGACATAATATCTGGCCCAGGAAACACGCACGCAGGCTCAGGATAGATTTAACAGCTTTATTCAACAAGCAGGTGTGTGTGAATGGATGTATGCGGTATGGGGATGTGCTGACGAGGCGCAGGTGTGCGCGCAGCTGAAGCCGCTGAGGAGTGGCGAGTCGTGACACAAATTGCATCTTATTCTCGAAATCGCTGTCAACGAAATGTCTACTGCACGTTGGGTGTTTTACCGACATCAGTCCATTTTTTTTCACGTTTTCTGAACGAATTTCACCCATGCCGTTCTGATTTTCCCAGGGACGGGAAATTCAAAAACACTCACAGCATGCTCCTCTGGTATAACGTCGCACCCGTAGACAACACAACGACAAACCATAATTAATTCGATTCCTGAAATCCTAATGTTAATAAATAATCTATTTGTAATCCACAAGTATTCCGAGAAATATCGGAATACTTGGCCACTGACCGTGTGCCTAACCGAAATGACATCACACAGTCAGTGGCCATTTTAGCCGCTGATCTCTTGGCTGGGTCAGACAGCTCTCCACAACAGCGTACTTCAAGAGCGCATTGTCACCTTATGCGACATACGTTGACACCAAAACATGTGGGGTTCAAATTAGCTTGTCTCAGACAACAATTTGAGATATGATTTAGCGATATTGAATTTTCGTCTGTCCGTCGCCTTTAAATATTCAACACCCTCCCCCCCAAGAAGACAGTTCAAATGTTAACTTCAAAAGGATATAGTAGCTGAACTGGTCTTCTTAACGTCGTCCCAGTTGGAGTGCGCACAGCACAGGATCTGACTAGTCCATCTCTCCCTGGGAACACCTCTATGATTAGTCCTGTTTTCCATGTTTGACGTGGTATCTTGTCATCTCCAATGAGGACCAAATCTCCTGGTTTGAGTTGTGTTGGATTTGGGGTATGACGAGTGTGAGCCGATCTGAGGTCCAGCAAATACTCCCTCCTCCATCTGTTCCAAAATTCCTTGACAAGTCTATGGCGATATTTCCATCTTCGGGTCAGCCTTTCTTTATTTGCATTTGCTATCTGACCTGTTGTGGAAAATGGCTTTGGTGGTAAAGAGGTAAGTCTTTTCCCTATGAGGAAATGAGCTGGCGTCAGAGGTTCTGGTTCTTGTAAATCGTTGTACACAAATGTGAGTGGTCTTGAGTTAATAGTGGCTTCTATTTCTGTCAACAGAGAAGTTAACTCTTCAAAGCTTAGAGATGCTCTGCCCATTACTCTTTTGAGGCATCCCTTTACAGAGCGCACTAACCTTTCCCAAAAACCACCCCACCAAGCCGCTCTTTCTGCAATAAATTTCCACTTGATTCCCTTTTCAGAAAAATATTCCAGCAGCTCTGGCTCCTTTATAGCCTTCCACAGTTCCTTTAGATCTTGATCTGCTCTCTTGAACGTTTTTGCATTGTCCGAGTAGATTACTCTACAAAGTCCTCTCCGTGAAATAAATCTCTTGAATGCCAAAAGGAAACTTTCCGTTGATAGACTCGATACTAGTTCAAGGTGCACTGCACGTGTAACTGCACAGGTGAAAAGTGCTATGTACGCCTTCTCTGCAGAATTCTTGGACTTTACAAACAGTGGGCCTGCAAAGTCAACACCTGTGACTTCAAACGGCGGTGCTTCAGTAACTCTGTCTTTGGGTAGAGGTGCAGCTATTTGCTGTGCTGCTTTTACTTTGAATCTTTTACAGATAGTACAGTCTGAAATGCATTTTTTGACTGTCTCGCGCGTGGAATCCAATACTTCTCTCGTAGATGAACTAGAGTGTCTCTCACGCCTGAATGCATGACATTTTCGTGACTGTATTTTATCAGAAGTTGTGCAAATCTGTGATTTGAGGGTAACAACCACGGGTGCTGCTCATTGAAACTCATGTTTGACTGATGCAGCCTTCCTCCTACACAGATTAAGCCTTGCTCGTCTAGAAAGGGTTTAAAGTCTCTAATTTTTGAGTCTTTGTGCACATTTTCTCCAGTTTTCAACTCTGTTATTTCTCTTTCAAAACTGTTAAGTTGCGCTTCACGTATCCATACCTTTTCAGCTTTTGCCATTTCCTCTGCTGTTAGTTCTCCCCTTTGTCTTTGCTTTGAATGACAGTTGTGGAGAAATCTTTGAATCCATGCAGTTACTCTTAGTACGGTCTGTAGTTTGCTGTATTTGTCCAGCTGTAGCAATGGTTCAGATTGCACTCTTTCACTGTTACTGAGATGTACTGCGACTTGACTTGCCTTTAGCTCAGCTTTAACCTCTTCTTCTGATAGTATTTCTTGTGCTGTTTCTGGCGGTGTAGTTTGAAGCTCCTTTTCTTTCAAAAATGATGGGCCTGACCACCAGAGATTTTCCTCTTTCAACCTTGATGCGGACTGACCTCTTGTGGTGAGATCAGCTGGGTTCACCTTTCCATTACAATGTGCCCATAGTTCTGGTGGTGTCAAAGTTTGTATCTCCATCACTCTGTTGGCAACAAACTGTTTCCATTTCTTTGATGAACTGCGAATCCAGTGAATCACTATCATGGAGTCTGACCACATTTTGAGTTGAGTGATCTGCATATTCAGTGCCTTCAAAAGGTTATTTGCCAACCTTGCCCCAATCACAGCTCCCATCAGTTCCAAGCGTGGCAGTGTGATTGTTTTGATTGGTGCCACTCTTGACTTGGATGCAACGAGCGCAGTAACAGTCTCTCCTTCTGTTGTTTGTCCTTGTAGATACGCAACTGCGCCATACGCCTTTTCGCTTGCATCTGTGAAGACATGGAGAACTTGTGATTTATCTGACAGTTTTTCTGTTCCATACCACCGCAGAATGACTATTTGGTGGATCTGAGGAAGCTCCATGCACCACTGCTGCCATGCCTGTGAAAGGTCTGGAGGCAGCTCGTCGTCCCAGCTCAGGCCCCGTCGCCACATTTCCTGAAACAGACATTTTACTCGAATGGTAAATGGCGTTAGGAACCCTATAGGATCAAAGATTCTGGCGGATGATCTCAAAAACACTCCTCTTTGTGTTTTCTTTTCCTTTTAGAATGTTCATCAATGTTTGAGGTCAAAGGCAAAGTCATCTGTGTCCGGTCTCCACACCAAACCAAGTACTTTCAACACACTTCCATGTGTTTCTGTTTCTTGTGTGAAATCAAGCTTGCTGTTTGACCACTTGGTTTCAGTTCAAGGGAGTTTGTTGTCCACTTACAGAGGTCATGTTGGCAGCAGCCAGTATTTCTCTTGCTTCTGTAGTAAGTCTGTATGCCTCGTCTGAGTTACTTGAGCTAGCGATCAGAATCATCCACATAAAGTGAGTCTCTCATTAGTTTTACTGTGTTCTGGTTGGCCAGCTTCATATTTTCCCGATGATGTCTGATAGTGGCTTGCAAGTAAAAATGGACTTGAAAGTTACTCCAAACACAACACGTGCCATTCTCATTATAAGATAAGATAAGATAAGATAAGCCTTTATTAGTCCCACGACGGGGATAATTCCAGGATTGCAACAGCACAGGGAAGCAACACTCAGAGCAACAATCAGAAGGCAAGAAAAAAAAAACAAGCAAGCAAGAGCAGCTAATATACATATGTACACTATTACTATAAAATATATATATATACACACACAACACACAGACACACAGTGCAGAGCATTGTAGTGGATGGAATAAATATATGAATATATGAACACACAGTGCAGAGGCATTGTAGCTAGATGGAATAAATATGTAAATATATAAACACCCACAGTACGGAGCATTGCAGCTAGGTGGAATAAATATGCAAGTATATAAACACACAAGTGCGGAGCAATGTAGCTAGATGGAATAATATGTAGATATATAAAAACACAGTGCGGAGCATTGTAGCTAGATGGAATAAATATATAGATATATAAATATAAACACACCCAGTGCTGAGCATTGTAGCTAGATGGAATAAATATGTAAATATATAAACACACACAGTGCCAGAGCATTGTTACTAGGTGGGATGAAACAGCATAACCGTCTATTTAGTTATCCTACATGGTATGATTATGTGCCCCATACATATTCTCAACCCTCCATAGCGACCGGTATGTTCCTAGTTGTATGCCGGAAGAGGACATTGTGTAAGTCTATTGCATCTTTTGCATTCAAAAAAACTATTAGTTTGTTAAGTCTTTTTGCTATCTCTGCGAGCAGCCCTGCTTAGGTTGTACAGTCTGACAGCTGTTGGTAGGAAGGACCTACGAAACCTCTCGGTTGTGCACCTGGGATGATGTAGTCTGCTGCTAAATGAGCTCCTCAGTGCATCCAGTATGTCCTGCATAGGGTGGAACTCAGACTCCAGCAGAGATGACAGTTTAGCCACCGTCCTTCTCTCTCCTATCTCCTCCATCGGATCAAGGCGCTGCCCCAGGACAGAGCTAGCTTTCTTAATCAGTTTGTTCAGTCTCTCCTATCGGCTGCAGTAATGCCACTGCCCCAGCAGACCACTCCAAAAGTGATGGCTGATGCCACCACCGTGTCATAGAATGACTTCAGCAGCGCCCCTTGTACACCAAAAGACCTGAGTCTCCTCAGCAGGAACAGCCTGCGCTGTCCGTTCTTGTAGAGTGCGTCAGTATTGTGTGACCAGTCTAGTTTATTGTTCAGATGAATACCCAGGTACTTATAGGATGTCACCATCTCGATGTCTGTTCCCTGTATATTTACTGGTGCTGTGAGGGGCTGCCCATGCCTGCGGCAGTCCCACCACCAGCTCCTTAGTTTTCCTCGCGTTGATCTGGAGGCAGTTCCGATGGCACCAGTCCACAAAGTCCTGGATAAGCCCTCTGTACTCAGCTTCATCTCTGTTGGAGATGAGACCAACGATCGCAGACGTCATCAGAGAACTTCTGTAGATGGCAATGTGTTGTGTTGTGTGAGAGTCCGCAGTATAAAGAGTGAACAGGAAGGGAGCCAGCACGTTCCCTGGGGGGCCCCCGTGCTACTGATGATCGTGTCGGAAACACAGTCCCGGGTTCTCACAAACTGAGGGCCGGTTCGTGAGGTAGTCCAGGATCCATGATGACAGGTGCTGGTCCACCCCTGCGCGCAGCAGCTTGTCCTTCAGGATCATCGGTTGGATGGTGTTGAAAGCACTGGAGAAGTCAAAGAACATGATCCTCACCCATATTCCCGGGCTTCTCCAGGTGGGACAGAGAACGGTGAAGGAGGAAGATCACCGCATCCTCCACCCCAATGCCCATGCTGGTAGGCGACTGGAGTGGATTCATCGCTGGTTCCACCAGGAGGCGGAGATGAGCAAGGAGCAGTCTCTCCAGGGGTCTTCATCAAGTGGGACGTCAAGGCCACCGGTCTGTAGCTGTTCAGGTCTTTGGGGTGGGAAGTTTTTGGTACAGGTACCACACAAGATGTTTTCCACAGCTGTGGTACCCTCCCCAGTTTCAGGCTCATGTTGAACATATACGTCACAATCCCACACAGCTGGTCTGCACAGGACTTGAGGAGCTTTGCGCTGATGCCGTCCGGTCCCGACGCCTTCCTCGCCTTGATCTTCCTCAGCTCCGTCCTCCACCTGGGTCTTGGTCAGGGTCAGGATGGGGGGCTGTGTGTTGGGAGGTGGGGGGGGGGTGTCAGGTGGAGTGGGGAGTGGGCAGCAGGACTTGATTTCTTAGAGGCAGCAGTGGTTGTTGTGCAGACAGGGGGGAGGGCGGTTGGTCAAATCTATTGAAAAACAGATTCAGGTTGTTCGCCCACTCCCTGCCCCCCGTGGCCTGGGGGGGAGGTATTCTGGAGCCCCGAGATGGTTTGAGGTTCTCCAGACCCCGCTGATGTCGCTCTGTTGCAGCTTGTCCTCCATCTTCTTCCTGAAGCTGTCCCTTGCCTTCTCTGATCTTTCTCCTCAGCTCCTCTGTACGGACTTCAGCATCTCCCTGTTCCCCGACCTGAAGATCCTCTTCTTCTCTCTCAGAAGTGTTTTTATCTCAGGGTTGATCCAGGGTTTGTTGTTTGAGTGACGCCGTATGGTCTTGGTGGGAACGGATTTGTCCACACAGAAGCTGAGGTAGCCCGTGAAGGTGTGAATGAGGCCATCGATGTCCTCACCATGTGGATCGCAGAGCTGCTTCCAGTCAGTGGCTTCAAAACAGTCCTTTAGAGTGTCCATTGTCTCCTCAGACCATAACTCCACAGTGTGCATGGCCGGAGGTTGTCTGTGCACTAGGGGTTTGTACACCGGTCGGAGATGAACCAAGTTGTGATCCGATCTCCCAAGTGGGGGGAGTTGTGATGAGGTGTACGCCTCCTTAGTGTTTGCGTAGAATAAATCCAGTGTTTTATTGTCTCTAGTGTGGCATGTGACATACTGGGTGAAAGTGGGCAGAATGGGAGACAGTGAACGTGGTTGAAATCGCCTGAGATGAGGAGAAGAGCATCTGGGTGTTCTGTCTGCAGCCTGCTGGTTACTGAATGGATGACGTCACGCGCTGTCCCAGCGTTCGCCGTCGGATTTGGCATAAACACAATGCAGATCACGTGTGAGTGTTCTCTCGGGAGATATGTAGGGCCTCATGCCTAACAGCTAGCAACTCAATGTCTTTGCTGCAGTGTCGTTGTTTAACAGTGATATGTCCCGGTCTGCACCAGTTGTTGTTAACATACATTATCACTCTACCGCCCCTAGTTTTGCCACTCTCTGGTGTTCGGTCAGCTCGTATCATGTGAAAACCCTCCAGTCAATGTTAGCATCTGCTGCTAGTTCAGTTAGCCACGTCTCAGTAAACAAAAGGAGAGAGCACTCCCGGTAAGTGCTATCATAACGGGAGATAGCCGCTAGCTCATCTAACTTTCCCAGTATCGACCGTACATTTCCCATGACAACAGATGGAAGGGAGGGTCTGTACCTTATATTTTTTGTCCTCCGCCTTACTCCGCCGGCAGCCGCGACGCTTTCGCCTCAATTCTCTCGGTATGTCGAGTTTTTCCAGTGGGACCGGGGGGTGGCGGTTAAATGCTAGCAGCTCTTCCCTGTTGTATCGTATCCTGCTATAAACAGTGGCTCCGTCCACCGGCTCAGGAGACATTTGGGACGATCTGTGTGTCCCGTGATATAAGTGGGGTGAAAAAAAAGTGATCAAAAGAGAGAGGAAGGGAAAAAAAAACTCGGAATCGAGCCGCTGTTGCAAAAGGCAGCCTAAGGTGTGGGCGCCGATAGAATATACGCGTGTTGGTACCTTCAACATCTGGGGGTCCTGTAAGCCACAAAAATCTCACAGCATCTCTGTCACTTTCAGTTATAGATATCTGAAGGAAAGCTTTAGTAATGTCTGCTGTGAAAGCTACAGGATTTGTCTGAATCTAATCAAAATGCTCATGAGGTCAGCATTCAGGTATGGGCCAGGTAATAAACAGTCATTTAAAGAGGAACAACCTTCTTCATGTGACGAAGCATCAAACACTACCCTTAACTTGGTAGTTACTTTGTCCTCTCTGATTACAGCATGATGAGGTAAGTAGTAGGTTACATTCTCTGTCTCTGCTGAATGACTGCTCTCTGGCACATCTTCACATATTCCTTGTTCTGTGTAATCCTCTATTACATCGCTGTATCTTTTAAACAGTGTCACGTCAGATTTCAGCTTTCTTTTCAGGGTTTCAAACCTCTTTTGCGCAACCTTCTTGTTGTCTGAGAGTTCGGGTGTGTCTTGGCGCCATGGCAACGCCACTTCATATCTCTCATTAATGAATCTGACTGACCTGTCAAAGCTCTCCTTGGCTTTCTTGTCATCAGGTGTTTCCTCACCTTTAGTATTGATGACCAGCGACTCGATCTCCCAAAATGCTCTTAGCTGGTTTGAGATCTCCACTGAGTCTTCACTGAGTCCAATGTGCATGCATGTTGCTTCATTCATACTGGACATGACAACTGGTCCTTGCACTGCCCAGCCGAATCTGGTTTCTACGGCAACCAAAGCGTCTGACAGTCTCTCAGTTTTACCTGTGACTACTCTCCAGTAGTAATCTGCTCCGATCAGTACTGATAGCTCCAAACCATCTTTATCTCCCGCTGACACATCTGCTGTTGGTAGCCCTTTTTTCTCCAGCTGCCGTTGGATGTGTTCACTGGGGACTTTCATGACTGCAGTACAAAGCTGTGGGGTTTGAACAGCTTCAATCTCGATTTTCTGATCTTTGTTTCTCACATTCTCCAGGACTAGTTTTATGACATTGCGTTTTGTGGTCACTGGGTTTTTTGAGCCGAACGTGTGAAGGCTTAATGTCTCTTGTTTTAGTATTGGCAGTTTTAAATCCTTCACTTGCTTCTCATGGACAAAACTCCGTTGGCTTCCTCCATCAATTAAGCAACGCACAATCTTCTTTCCTCCAGGTCCTTCAATCCTTGCTCTCACAGTTTGCAACAGTACTGTTTCACATTTTTCTGGGGTTGGTTTGGCTGCATATGGAAATACTGAGGAGACCACTGCATCACTCGTGTTTTCAGCAGCATCTGTCTTTTCTATTGGTTGCTCACTTTTGTCACACACAACAGCATGATGTCTCCTTCCACAATCAGTGCATGTCACATTTTTGGATCCACAGTCTCGAGCAAGATGTCTGGGTTTTAGGCATATGAAACACCTTCCCATTTTCTTTAGCTTTTCCTTCCTGCTTGTGACTGTGTCTTCAGTGCACTGTTCTGACTTGTGGCTGGTACTGTTACAGAATATGCAACTGTGCACAAATGGTGTATTCGAACTGCCTGTGTGGAGGGCTGCAGCTGAGGGCACATTAGGTCCTTTCCACCTTTCTCTGCTTGAATCTGGTTTGCAGTGCTGTTTCTGATTTGCATGTGTATCTTTATGATTCTCTCTTATTTGTGTCAAATGTGCAGCACGCTCCCTGCTTTCAACTTCTTGTTGCAAAAACTTTACAAGGCCATCAACATCCCACTTTTGCCCTATATCTGTTTTGCGGGTGTACTCAAGGGCAAGATCATCAGGAATCATTTTGAACAGTATGGGGCACAGTAAACCTCCATAACTGTCTGACATGACTCCTAAAGCTTCTAGGCTTCTGATTTGTACTTCAACGTCATCAAAAAGTTGTCTCAAGGCAACAATGTCTGAGGACCTTTTAACTGGACTTAGATTTAGTAACTTAGACATGTGTGCACTTACAATGAGCTCTTTCCTTCCAAATCTTTGCTTAAGCATGTCTACTGCAGCATCATAGTTCATGTCAGTTACCTTCAGCCCTGCGACGGCACGTGCAGCTGGCCCGATGACATATGACTTCAAGTAAGTGAACTTTTCAGGTTTTTTTTTTTTTTTTTTTTTTTTTTGCTCAAATCTGGGTTTTGGTGAATTGCATTTTCGAATCGGTCCAAAAACTCCTGCCACATGCACACTTCTCCGTTGTATTTGTTTATTGAGAGCTTGGGTAACTTTACCGAGGGTCTGCTTGTATTTGACCGTGTACTCACGTCACTCAGCCGATGTGGATTCGCTGATACGGTGGCGTCTCTTGCCTGTTCTTGTTGCTGTAAGGCAGCCCGTTCAATCGCTCTCTCTGCCCGCGTCCTCCATAAATTTGTGTTGTCCTGATACTCAAGTGTCTGCACCATGTCCGCATCTAACTCGTCCAAAGGGATCTCCTGCTCTATATCTGGTTCAATGTCTTGCAGGCCTTTCTCTTTCTGTGACAACATGGCTGCTCCCGCAAACGGTCACTGTTTATATCAGTCTTACTTGTTTCATCTTGTATAATTTGCAGCAGCTTTGTAACGGACGTCCGCAGCATGGTCTGTTTCTGTTTTAGCCTTTGAAGTCGCTCCGACATTTTTTCCTTTCGTCTCCGTGTTGTTACAGCTATCGGCTTAATCCCAACAACGTTCTCTCTTCACTTTTCCCGCTTCCCAGCTTCCGCTTCCCGGGTTTCGGCACCAAAAAATATGTTGTGGATTTAGCTGTAACATCAGTTGTTATAAGGAAAGAATGTCCAAACACCCAACTTTACCTTCATTTGGCTTTACTGGAGAATGCTGCATCTCAGTTTACAACACATTTGTTGTTCCCGCTGACTAACATGCGTCCGTCTCTCTGATAGCACTGCATCGCTTAGCACTGACTTCTTCTTCTTCGGTCTGCAGCTTGAACAATAACGTTTCATGGCCAAAGGTACAGCACCAGCGCCGTCTAGTGGACAATGTCTAGCGACTGCATTAAAGGAAAACACCTTTGGGATTCTAATTAAATTACTACTATAAATAGCTTTTCTGATTAACTATAAAATGTTTATAATATCTGTTTATAATATCTGTTTGTTTTCACGTGTATTTCAATATGTAATAACTAATAACTTATGTGTATGAACCATTATGAACTATTAAATATTCAACAGGGCATATGCGGTAATGGCTAGGGCTAATTATGCTTCGATAACTTACACTCAGTTTGTTAATGAGTTTCAGGAGGTATTCGGCCACTCAGACTGTGAAGACGTGCTTACCTCCCGGTTGTTAAATCTCCGGCAGGGGTCAAAGGCCGTCGCCGACTATGCTGTGCACTTCCGGGTCGTTGCTACAGAGGTTGGGTGGGAGGATGCTTCTCTATGTAGTATTTTTGTTAGAAGTCTGAACCCTAGCCTACGGGACGAGCTTGCCCGCTTAAAGAAGCCCTCTACGTTGCATGAGTTAATCTCCCTGGCTATCAGTATCGACAACAGACTGAGGGAGCGGGCAGCCGAACGTAGAACTTCCGGTCACTTGGGTGGCCTGGCTCGCTGCTCCCTCCAGCCCCCCCGCTGGCCCTCCCATCTGCTGATTCCCCGGAAGATCAGGAACCTATGGTTATGGGTGGGTTTAAGCTATCATTCATGGAGAGACTGCGCTGCCGGGAGTTGGGGTTGTGTGTTTTTTGTGGGAGCAAGTCACATGAGCTCCAGTCCTGTCCCAAGCGGCCAAAAAGGGGAGTCCGTGACTTAACCCGCAGCAATCCCCTCACCCGTTTCTTGATCCCCATTCATTTCCATTATGGACACAAGGAGACAAACACACATGCACTCATTGATTCAGGGGCTGAGCAGAGCTTTATTTCAGGGAGCCTGGCAACTCGGCTGGGGCTTCCCATGCAGCCGTTGGAGACCCCACTCAGACTCATAGCTTTGTCTAAAGCCCCGTTGGCCACAGTCACTCACCGGATCGCCCCACTGTCAGTCATTATATCAGGCAACCATCGGGAGGAGTTAGGGCTGTACGTCTTACCAGTGTTGTCCACTTCGGTCATCCTTGGCTACCCCTGGCTTCGCCTACACAACCCCTCGATTGACTGGCATTCGGGGAGTGTGGTTTCGTGGAGTTCGTTTTGTCTGAGTGCCTGTTTGCAGTCTGCTGCATGCTCGCCTGCCGTGCCTCTGGGTGCACCTGCCTCTCCTCCTCCCGACCTGTCTAAAGTGCCATCTGAGTATCACGATTTGGGGGCTGTTTTCAGCAAATCCCAGGCCCTCTCCCTTCCCCCTCACTGCCCATATGATTGTGCAATCAACCTCCGAGCTGGTGCTCCGCTGCCATCTAGCAGACTGTACAACCTGTCTGCTCCGGAGCACGCGGCTATGGACACGAATATCAAGGAGTCCCTGAGTTTGGGCATAATAAGACCTTCTTCATCGGCGGTGAGGGCGGGTTTTTTTTTTTGTCGGGAAGAAGGATGGTTCTCTCAGGCCATGCATTGACTTTCGTGAACTCAATAACATAACCATCAAGGATAAATACACTCTCCCTCTCATCAACTCTGCGTTCGATTCCCTCCAGGGGGCCTGTTGCTTCACAAAGCTAGACCTGCGCAACGCCTATCATCTGGTGCGGATACGGAAGGGGGATGAGTGGAAGATAGCCTTTCGGACCCCTAGTGGGCATTTTGAATATTTGGTCATGCCATTTGGGCTGACCAATGCCCCGGCCGTCTTCCAACGTCTTATTAATGATGTTCTGAGAGACTTTTTGGGCACATTTGTGTTTGTATACTTGGATGACATTCTCATCTTTTCACAGTCCATGAAGGAACATCGCATGCACGTCATGCGGGTTCTGCAGTGGCTACTGGAAAACAAGCTCTTTGTAAAGGCGGAGAAGTGCGAGTTCCATGTTTCCCGGACCTCCCTCCTAGGCTTCATCATCGCCCACAAGGAGATCATCCCTGACCCAGCTAAGGTGAAGGCAGTGTTGGAATGGCCCACCCCCTTGTCTAGAAAGCAGCTCCTACAGGTCCTGGGGTTCGCTACTTTCTACCGCCGTTTTGTACAGAACTACAGCCGCATTGCCCTACCACTCACCAACGTGACATCCACCAAGGTGCCTTTTCGAAGGACAGAGGAGGCAGATGCAGCGTTCTCTCTCCTGAAGGACAAGTTCTCTTCCTCGCCTATACTGACGTAGGTGGACCCCGGTCTCCAATGCCTGGTGGAGGTGGCTGCCTCGGACTCGGGGGTCGGGGCCTTTTTGTCCCAGCACTCCCCAACGGACGGTAAGATACGCCCCTGCGCGGACTTCTCCCGTTACCTGTCCCCAGCGGAGCGCAACTACGACATCAGCGACAGAGAGCTGCTGGTGGTCAAACTCGCTTTGGAGGAGTGGCGGCACTGGTTGGAGGGAGCGTCGCAGCCGTTCATTGTCTGGACTGATCACAAAAATCTGGAGTACCTCCAGATGGCTAAGCATCTGAACACTCGACAGGCCCGCTGGTCTCTCTTCTTCGGATGTTTTAACTTCACCATTACCTACCGCCCTGGGTCGAAGAATACCAAACCCGACGCCCTGTCTCGTCAGTTTGCCCTGGAAATGGCGGAGATGGCCGAACATCCCATTCTCCCCTCATCGTGTGTTGTGGGCGCCCTCTCTTCGGGTATTAGGGACAAGGTCCTGAGGGCATAGTCTGACGAGGCCGACCCGGGGGGGGCGGGGGCAGTGGGGAGGTTGTTTGTCCCTTTGGCTGTCCGGGGGGAGGTCATTCAGTGGGGTCATACGTCCAAATTTGCTTGCTACTCGGGAAGGGTGCGCACTGTGGCGCTCCTGCAGAGGTCGTTTTGGTGGCCGTCTCTCCAGAAGGACGTGGGGGACTACATCCGAGCCTGCCCTCAGTGTGCGACTGGCAAGATGTCCTCTTCTCCACCTGCCGGGCTGCTTCACCCCCTTCCCATCCCGGGCAGGTCATGGTTGCACGTGGCATTGGACTTTGTCACCGGAATTCCCACGTCCAATCACTACACTACCATCCTCACGCTGGTTGACAGGTTCTCCAAAGTCGCCCATTTCATCCCTCTACGGGGGTTGCCCACGGCTAAGGAGACGGCCGACCTCCTGGTCCAGCACGTAGTTAGGCTGCATGGCATTCCGCGGGACATCGTCTCTGATCGAGGTCCCCAGTTCGTCTCCAGGGTCTGGAGGTCTTTCTGCGCTGCGTTGGGGGCCACGGCAAGTCTGTCATCCGGATATCACCCACAGACCAACGGACAGTGCGAGCTAGCCAACCAGGAGGTGGAGGCAACCCTGCGGTGCGTCGCGACCTCTAACCCATCATCATGGAGCACGCACCTCCCTTGGATTGAATACGCTCACAACACTGCTGTATCGACAGCTACCGGCATGTCCCCCTTCAAAGCCTCGTTGGGTTATAACCCCCCGCTGTTCCCTGAGGAGGAGGGGGACATCACCGATTCTTCGGTTCGCGCCCACCTGAGGCGTTGCCGGCGGAACTGGAGGATGGCCAGGGCAGCACTACAGTGGACGGTGGAACGTAACACCTCGGTGGCCAACTGGCGCAGGGTCCCGGCTCCCGCCTACCGTGTGGATCAGCAGGTATGGTTATCCACCAAACACATTAATCTGAAGGCTGAGCGTAGGAAGACATCTCAACGATTCATTGGCCCTTTACCCATCAGCCGGATTATTAACCCGGTGTCTGTGCGCCTGACCCTTTCCCCCTCTCTCCGCATCTGCCCGACCTTTCATGTGTCACAGGTGAAGCCCGTATGCTCTAGCCCTTTGTGTCCTCCTCCTAGGTCTCCACCTCCACCGATGGTGATCGACGGCAACCTGGCATGGCAGGTCACCGCCATCTTGGACGTTCGTCGCCGAGGTTTGTGCCTGCAGTACCTCGTGGATTGGGAGGGTTACGGGCCGGAGTGGAGGTCCTGGGTGCGTCCCTCTTTCATGCTGGACAAGCAGCTCATCAGGGACTTCCATCGGACGCACCCGGGAAGGTTGGAACGCCCGCCGAGAGGCATGCCGTAGGGGGGAGTACTGTCATGGCCGCCAATCTGTCACACCTGCGTGCGCACCTGCCTGCCATCTCCCTCTGCCTATTTATTCCATCAGGTCCAGTGCTCGGTGTGGAGTCATCTGGTTCTCTACCTAGAATCCTGCTACGCCAGCCTTCGAGCTTCCCAGCCTCGTTGTGTGTTTCCACGCCGGCTTCCAAGCCATCGTTTCTCTCTGTCCGGGCCTGCGTCTCCCAGACCACCAACCTACAAGTAAGCCACCACAATTCCCTTTCACCCTGTCAGCTTCCCCTGTGCACAGGCAGAGATCCGTGGCGGCGGACCTCTCGCTTCTCGGCGGCGGATTATCTGCCTCCCTCTCCAGCATCCAGCTCACCGGCCACCTGTGGGCACTATCTTCCTGGCTGCAGCTTCGGCGCTACCTGGGCTATGCTCTACCACCTCTGACAGTAAGCACCATTCCATCTGTAGTGCCTGTCGGGCCTTAGAATAGAGGGTTAGTACTAGTGAAAGCGCTTTGAGTGGTCTTTGTGACTAGAAAAGCGCTATATAAGTGCAGGTTAGTTAGTTAGTTAGCTAAACTGTCATTAGCAGCCTCTGTCTCTTCCCAGGGTTGCCAGGTCGTATGGTGCTCTGCCGGCCCCAGCTGGAGTTCCAGATTACACTACACTACACTACACTACACAACCCTGCACACAAGCATCCATTCACACACACTTCCTCAATAAACGGTTAATTGTATTTACCTTGAGTCATGTCTGCTTTGTGGGTCACTAGTACCATGTCAGCTACATGACCCACACAGCATGTAAACACAGTGAACTTCAGCACTGGACAATGTTTAATTTTTTTGTTTCTGAAATCACAATAGGCTTGTTCTATTATGCTCATTTACTACGCACCGCAGTGATATGCTACCACACTGTCGTGTAATATTGCTTAATAATATAAAATATTCTATTCAAATAATCATGAATCTTGTGAGTAAACTCTAAGGGAGAAGAGAGGAGGAAAAAAAACTGACCTGAAAGATTCAATAAACTATGATGCTGATTTAAGGTGGAATTGCCCAGCTCCAATGTATGGTCAATACAATTATGACAGGCTTGTTATTATAATGTAGTCATCTTGTTTTGGCTGTCGTTTCTCTGTCTGTTAGCAGGATCATGCAAAAACTCATAAATGGATTTGGATGACATTTTCACCAGAGGTGGCCCTTGGCCTAAAGATGAACTCATTAAATGTTGGAGGTGAATGCATACCTCCGCCAAGGCCCTATCTCCCAAGGTACAGATGTATGGTGACATGGATGGACAAAGGGACAGAGAGGAGGACAAAGAGAGGGAGGGACAGAGCCTTGGCAGAGGTATGCACTCTGAGTGCCCTCTAGTTGTCTTTATGAAACCCTTTGCAATGCATTCTGGTTGCATGACAGCATGATTTTGGCTGTGGAGCATAGCGTGGTCGGGCCCGTCACTTGTATAAAGTTGAACTCAGCCAGCTTTATTGAAATGAGTAGACAAGCTCTGACAAGCTGCAAACATGCTCGAAAGTTTGGCCAAACTTTTAAAGGGGTCACTGACAAAAAAAATTGTGGTTTTTGTAGGTTTTAATCTTCTGAAAGGCATCTATTGGTCATTATCATGATTGAAAAAATATCAAAATACTCACTATTATGTCTGTATTTCGGCTGATATTAGTAAGATGGCAGCTGGGTTGGTCATGAGACAAACCAGGGTGGCTACTACCGGTTTCCGGTGGTGACGCCGCCCAGGGTATAAAAGAGTGGGCAGAAGAGACTCTGCCTCTTTCGTCATGAAGCCACCTGGCCAGCAGGAGAGTGTCGTAAGCCTTGTATATAGTTTGTGTTATATCCTGAATAAACCCTGTCAACTGAGGCAAATCTCACTTGTCATTCCCAACATTATGGACACAACAGCTCTGTTGCTAGCTTTTGGCTGTTTCTCGAGGTCCTGGGCGAGCCCCTCGTGCCGTGGCCTCGTTGGTTCGCTGCCTTCACCAACTATCTTGTTGTCCTGATCCTGGGCGAGATGGAGAAGCTCCATGCGCGAGCTGTGTTGGTACATAATTTGGGAATGGAAGGGCAGAGGATTTTAGAAAACCTTGGAGGTGCTGACAGTTTTGACAAGGTGGTGCAGCTAATGGCGCGGTACTTTAAGGCGCCGGAGAACGTTACCGTGAGGTGCATTCAGTTTCGACAGCACCGCCAGCGGTCGGGAGAGCCTGTGCAAAGATTCATGGCGGACCTCTGCGAGCTGGCGAGAGAATGCAGGTTTGGGGCCCTGGAGGACGAGATGATTCGGGACCAGCTGGCAGAGCACATCTGCTGCCCGGCGGCCGGGTCCAGGTTGTTAACACACCCAGGAGAGATGACGTTAGCTGAGGCTGTCGAGCTTGCCCAACAGTTCGAGGCAGCAGAGACCATCACGAGGGGCCTAACTAAAGGGGCCTCTCTGGAGAAGAATGAGTGTTGTGCTAAGGCACTGAACCTGGACCCTTGTGATGGCGAATGTGGAGAGGATGATTTTGCCTTCGTGGTCAGGATAAGGTCTGCCCCTGGTACACTGAAATGTTATGGATGTGGGTCCACTGAGCACCGCTATAAGTCGAGAGTGTGCCCGGCAAACGGAAAGCGTTGTGGCAAACGCAGGATTCTGAATCACTTTGCCTGGGTGTGCGAAAACTTCGTACGCAGGAGCCGTGGGAGAGAACCAGGTGCTGTGCAGAAGACTCCAACAGTTGTGCATACCGTCTCCCCAGAGACGACAGGGAGGATCGCCTGCACCGTCACGTTAGATGGCGTTGAGATTCTGCTCCTAGTGGATATGGGAGCGGTGATTTCCATCCTGAATCTGGAAACCATGGAAAGACTGTTTCCCCACCGACAGATAAGAAGACAATAGGAAGAGTTTTATGGTTATGGGCAGAACAGGTTGGCTATTTTGGGCTATGTTGAGATGGAGGCCCGGTATAAGGACAGTCTGGTGCCCAGTGTTCGCATTAACGTTTCTGCATCTGGTGTTAACATTATGGGTTGCAACCTATTTTACAGTCTTGGGTTCTCCATTATGAACGTTTCGGGTGAAGAATGGTCTGGATGTGGACTGGGGGCCGGCCTGTTCCTGCCGTGGAGGGTGCTGAGGTGTGGGATTCAGAGTGGGTGGACAAAGTGACTTTGGGAGTGCACACACCGCACCACGCAGAGCCGTCTCGGGATGGACCCGATGCCATCAAGCACGCTGCCTTAGATGAGGGTGCCGGATGGCCCGGTGGGACCCCCGATGAGGCTCATCAGGACGAGGTGCCAACGCCGGGAGAAAACGGGGCTAGACTGCGGAGCGTGGTTATCGTAAAGCTCTCCCAGCGACAACCTGCCAAGAGGAGACCCAGGAGGGCCCGCGAGACGGACCGACTGGAGTCAGGGGCCTGTCACAGGATCAGTGATCTGAATAAGAAGAAGTGGGCTCCCTCAAAGACCAAGTTTGAGGCTTGAGTATGTAGAGATCACAGTCCACGCGAGCAGCGGGACAACCAGAGGCACTTCCAGGTGGAGCCCAGTCAGATGGAGGCAGTTGGGCGCAGGTCTATTTATGTCTGGAGACACTCAAGGGATCTGTGGCTGCTGGAGGTGAAGAGGAGATGGAGCAGCAGGAGCCCTGAGGTGAAGAGACGGAGACGCCTTGAGAGGGATCCATCCGGGGACTGAGGGTTTTATTTTGCATGTATGTTATGTCCTCTTCAGTCCTGTTTTGTTATCAATTTCTATTTGGTGCCCCGGTAAATTGTGTGGGGTTTTTTTTTTTAAAAAGAAAAAGATAAAAAAAAGGGAAAGGAGTGAATTGGTAGGCATAGTGTGTTGTGTGGTTGCGAACCTGGGTTTTTTGAGTGTTTGCATGTTAAATTTGATAACCTGAGTGGTGTGACACCTGTTTTTCCCCTGTGTTTGAGATTAATTTCTGAATATTTGAGGTTTGAGTGCTAAATTTTACAGCTAATTTGGTGGTAGCTTGGTGTATTTTGTTTAATTGAGTGCTAAATTTTACAGCTAATTTGGTGGTAGCTTGGTGTATTTTGTTTAATTGATAAATTTGAGCCTGCCTGATTTGTTTGGGTTATTTTTATTGAGTACCCCTATGTTGATTTATTCTACTCTGTGTACCCATGGTGGGTGGGAGTTGGGGTGGGGGCTGCCGATAGAGTGTGTCTTGTGTTTTTACTCTGTGTGTGTATTTTGCATTGTTAAGGGATTGATTTTAGTTAGAAACACGGTTCATATTGTTTTATTTGTATGTTCCCCTTTTCAGCGGCAGAATAACCCGCTCAGCCATGTGTGTGTGTGGGGGGGGTGCTGGTGGTCTACCCGGCCCCCCAGCTTTAGTTGTGTGACTGGATAGATGTTTTATTTGCTTCTGTACATATGTTTTGATTAGTGCGTGTCTTGGGTGATAAATTTGTGTGGGTTGTTTGTGTGCTTGGCGGGGTTTTTTTTTGGGGGGGGAGGATGTTATGTCTGTATTTTGGCTGGTATTTGTAAGATGGTGGCCGGGTTGGTCATGAGACAGACCGGGGTGGCTACTACCGGTTTCCGGTGCTGATACCGCCCAGGGTATAAAAGAGTGGGCGGATGAGGCTCTGCCTCTTTCATTGTGAAGCCACCTGGCCAGCAGGAGAGTGCCGTAAGCTTTGTATATAGTTTGTGTTAAATCCTGAATAAACCCTGTTAATCAAGGCAAGTTTCACTCGTCATTCCCAACATTATGGACACAACACTCACTTCTCTTAAACACACACGTACACACCCTTACGCACACACGCACGCACGCACGCACGCACACACACACACACACACACAGAGCCTTTATATTGTTTTTCACTCCAAAAAGCAAAATTGACTGTTCCGGAATTGCCATAGGATGCAACTTCCATAGTAAATCAAGCCCAGCGTGTCCTTGATGCCTGCCGTCTGCTCTGTTGTTGGCCAGCCGAGCTGTATGAGGACCACTAACAAGTTAGCTTGCCAAGCGTTGTTTTTCTTGTTATTTTCTTTAGTTTTCATTCACCCTAAGTTGATGTTACTGCATCCACCTGGTTCACTAGTCCACAGTTGATAATATATGTTGTGCCATTCTGGCTTATTACCTCCGCCAAGGAGGTAATGTTTTTACTGGGGTTTGTTTGTTTGTCTGTCTGTTACCAACATAACTCAAAAAGTTATAAACAGATTTTGACGAAATTTTCTGGACAAGTCCCAAATGGGACAAGGAAGAAATGATTAGATTTTGGGAGTGATCTGGATCACCGTCTGGATCCAGGAATTTTTTAAAGGATTCTTTATCACTGCGAAATAGGGCCATTTTTAGCATATGTGTATATAACTCCACAATAAATGGTCAGGATGCTTGCCAAAAAAATACAGGATAAGATCCCAATAGGTTCTACGAAATATCAAAGACTGATCCCGATCCTGCAAAAAATCCGGATACTGTGATCCAGAACAGGAAATAATAGGGGATCTTTGGAATTTTCATCACTGTAAGGTAACAAATTAAGATATACACACGTGGACAAAATTGTTGGTGCCTGTCATATCCGGCTCTAGGGAGCCGGGCAATCAGAGCCAGGGACAAGCCAGTGAGTCGAGATGGTTTATTTTGGGTAAGGGATAAGGGATGAGGAGAGCACAGATACTCATGCAGAGGTACACTCACAGGTTGCACAGCGCAGAGGTAAGCAGCTCGTACCGGACGTGGGGGTAACAAGACGTACATCCTCACAGCGGGATACAAACACAGGAATGCTGCAAGAGGAGTATAAGCTGACACCAGACGAAGGGGCTTCAGCTTAGCAATGTGTTTATGTCGCAGCCCCGAGTCATCGAGGCTGCTCCTATTTATCCTCATTGGCAGCGCCCCAGCTGATGAAGACTAATTGGCCCCAGCCGTCCATAATGCTGCCAGCTGGGGGCCAGCTGAGACGCCGCTCAATGGGAGGCAGGGATGAGGGAAAACATGGGCTCAGTGCCGAGACGGCATCTCAACCCATGGTGACAGAGCCCCTCCCTCAAGGTCGGGCTCCTGAACGACCAGGAACATCCCAGCCCCCCCCCCCCCCCCACCTAGGGTGGGAGGAAGGGAGGCGGACCGGAGGGGAAGAAGCCAAGGGAAGGACAACACCAATGGGGCAATGTAGGGTAGCGGGAAAGAAAAACCCAAATACAATACTGACAAAACTGAATAATTAACCCAGGTACAGATGGGGAGAAGAACTGGGTCAACACGCCGGTTACATACTACCCAGAGAGTACCAACCATGCGTGACCCAGAGCAAGAAAAAAAAAAGAACCACCAAAAAGGTACAGGGCAAAAAATGCTGAGTATGGTCAAATAAAGGGAAAACACAATACACAGCACCAATATAAGTACATACACACAGTCACCAAGAAAAGTGACTGGAACAAATGGACAATTACAGAGCATGGTGTTACGGAAAACAAGGCACATGACTCTATAATGAACCAACAGGGCATAAAAAAGAAATACTGAGTGCAGGCAAAGAAAAACCCACACACATGAATATATAAATACCCACAGTCACCTAAAGAAATGAAAGTGACTGGAATGAATGGGCAACTGCAGAGTATGGTCTGAAAGGGAACAAAACATAACTCTACAATGCAAAAACGAGACTAAAAACATGGTACAAAAAATAAAATGCTGGGTACGAGGGAAGGAAAACGCACAGCACTATAAATACACATCCACCAACAGGACAGACATTACACCCAAGTGACCTTAATAACGATAAAAGAAAAAGTGACACCCGAGGTGAATGGCAGGCAGAGTCCAAAAATAGCCGAGATGGCTCCGGAGATCTCCCCGCCCATTGTCCAGCTGGCGAATCAGGGGAAGAGAAATGTTCGGACGGCGAACTCTGGACCCAGATCCCAGGAATCCAGTCCAACGGCTGCCGAACCAGGCCGCCCAAAGGCAAACACAGACCAGTGGGGGGAAACCAGATCGCCGAACCGAAAGTTTTGCGGGTCGGGTCGTCGACCCGCATCACTCAACCACCAGGACCGTTGAGACGGACGAAGGATCAGAGCGGATCCCGGTGGAAGAGGCTCAGGGGAGAGCCGATGACGAGGGCGGCGGGCCTCAGGGAAACGGCCACCTCCTCACCGGACCTGGACAACACTGGGGCAGCACCCACGTCGGACCCCGATCGGGCCTCAGGCGAACCCACGTTGGACCCCGATTGGGTCTCGGGCGAACCCACGTTGGACACTGCACCAGAACCGACCTCCAACGTTGAACCCGGACCCTCCAGCACCACGAGGAACAGCAACTCCTCGCCGGTGACCCTGGAAGAAGGCTCAGAAGAGAAAACAGAACCGGGATCAGGATCACCGGCAGCGCCAGAACCCGGCGAGACGAGCTCAGACGCAGCGGGCGGCTGCACCCTGCTCGTCTCCCCTGGAGATAGGCTGAAGTGCTCAAAGATAAAAAGAGAGAAAAGAAAGGAGAGCACTCGCCTGATCTCGGGTTCTGACGCCGTCCAGGACTGCGAAGATCCAGGATCCGTCGTCAGGAGGTCGTTGTCAGGCTCCCATCTAGCCGCGTCGGGCCCCGCAGCCAGCACGATGGTCAGCGCAGCTTGAGATCCCTCCAGCTCAGGTAACCCCGCCGACGACCCACTCGGCGTGAAGCCAGAAGAATCTCGTCCCGCTGGACCGAACCGCTCCTCCGTGGAGACCCAGGGACGCTCAGTCGTCAGCGTAGACTCCACGCAGCAGTCAGTCCCCCTCCTCCGTCCGCAATGTAGCTGCGGAACCACAGGCCCTCTCCATATCCCACCACGTTGACCCGGAGCCGGGGACCGCTCGGCGGAGAGAGACACAGAGGATGCGGGATTAGGAATACAGGTTACAGCAGGTGGGGAGAGTTCAGGGAGCTGCGAACCCTGAACTTCTCCTCCAGGGATGTGACAGAGCAAATCATTAAGCAGGTGTGAAAAAACAATGACTTGCCTGCCCCCTGGAGGTTGAGTATCGCCTGCTGTAGTGGAATCTGCTTCTTCCTCTCCCCGCCCGGCGATAACGGAGGACCCCCCGGGAATTCGTCTGAGGATCGCTCGCGTTGTCTCCAGCAGAGAGCTCACCAGGCCGGGATTCCAGGCACACACAGCGGTCAGGAAGCGCGTCGAGGAGGAGGGGGAAACAGCCGGGGTGAGCCAGCCCGAATGTCCAGGAATGACAGCGGGGGAACGAGGCTCAGGGGACGAGGCTGTAGAATCTCCACACTGATGAGGCGAAGGGATGACAGCTGCGTGGGAGGAACGGTCCTGACGATGACCCAGAACTGGATCCGGACGAGGTTCGTGCAGAGGTGACTCGGCGATGTGATGACGACTACTCCCAGGGAACGAAGCGAGGGGGAGACCCAGGATTCGCCGCTCCAGATCGGAGATCGAGACGAGGGAGGCGTCGAGCACGGGAAAGCTTCGTAGCCCTGAAGTCCTCACCATCAATCTCACTGCCGCCGCCACATGCCTGAAGGTGGTGACAGGAAACACAGTAGAGCTCGCGACAGCCACTCGACCCCGGACATAACTGCTGTCAGCTGCGGCTCCTTGAAGGGAATCCCGAGTGACGTGACGCAGGTCGGGGGAAGTCCTCTGGTTGGCGCGAACTCCCGGACTGGAATATCGGCAGGAACGGGACTCCGAAGCGGGGAAAGACGTCGCCCACTTCGACTCCCTGCCGGGATTTCCATCCACCCCGTGGAGCTTCCCTTGCTGTGTACCTGCAGCGTCTATCCTGGCACTGTCCTCCAGATGGTACAGAGAGTGAGGGTGACAGTCCAGGAGTTCCTCAGCACGGCCCGGATGCCAGCGTCTCGCGTTGGAGGCGTCGTGCAGGGTGAAGAGCGTCCCGTCGACAGCCTCCGAGATGGACCTCAGCTCGTCGCCCTGGCGCCGGAAGTGACTCCTGGGAAACGGCATGCTAGCAGCGCTGACACCCGGACAGAAAGGTACATTTCCACGGCGACTCACGGCCGCCGGCAACTCTTCTGGCTGCGACATACTGTCATATCCGGCTCTAGGGAGCCGGGCAATCAGAGCCAGGGACAAGCCAGTGAGTCGAGATGGTTTATTTTGGGTAAGGGATAAGGGATGAGGAGAGCACAGATACTCATGCAGAGGTACACTCACAGGTTGCACAGCGCAGAGGTAAGCAGCTCGTACCGGACGTGGGGGTAACAAGACGTACATCCTCACAGCGGGATACAAACACAGGAATGCTGCAAGAGGAGTATAAGCTGACACCAGACGAAGGGGCTTCAGCTTAGCAATGTGTTTATGTCGCAGCCCCGAGTCATCGAGGCTGCTCCTATTTATCCTCATTGGCAGCGCCCCAGCTGATGAAGACTAATTGGCCCCAGCCGTCCATAATGCTGCCAGCTGGGGGCCAGCTGAGACGCCGCTCAATGGGAGGCAGGGATGAGGGAAAACATGGGCTCAGTGCCGAGACGGCATCTCAACCCATGGTGACAGTGCCCCTCTGTTAATGAAAGAAAAATCCACAATGGTCACAGAAATAACTTGAATCTGACAAAAGTGGTAATAAATAAAAATTCTATGAAAATATAACCAATGAAAATCAGACAATGCTTTTGAATTGTGGTTCAACAGAATTATTTTAAAAAACAAACCCATGAAACAGGCTTGGACAAAAATGATGGTACCCTTAACTTAATATTTTGCTGCACAACCTTTTGAGGCAATCACTGCAATCAAACGATTTCTGTAACTGTCAATGAGACTTCTGCACCTCTCAGCAGGTATTTTGGCCCACTCCTCATGAGCAAACTGCTCCAGTTGTCTCAGGTTTGAAGGGCGCCTTCTCCAGACGGCATGTTTCAGCTCCTTCCACAGATCTTCAATAGGATTTAGATCAGGGCTCATAAAAGGCCACTTTAGAATAGTCCAATGTTTCACTCTTAGCCATTCTTGGGTGTTTTTAGCTGTGTGTTTTGGGTCATTATCCTGTTGCAAGACCCATGATCTGCGACTGAGACCAAGCTGTCTGACACTGGACAGCACATTTCTCTCTAGAATACCTTGATAGTCTTGAGATTTCATTGTACCCTGCACAGATTCAAGACACCCTGTGCCAGATGCAGCAAAGCAGCCCCAGAACATAACAGAACCTCCTCCATGTTTCACAGTAGGGAAACAGTGGTGTCCTCCTTGGTCATCTCCCATGAAGTCCACTTTGGCTCAAACAACGACGGATGGTGCGATCTGACACTGATGTACCTTGACCTTGGAGTTCACCTTGAATGTGTTTAGAGGTTGTTCTGGGCTCTTTTGTTACCATTCGTATTATCCGTCTCCTCCCGCGGCCACGTCCAGGGAGGTTGGCTACAGTCCCGTGGATCTTAAATTTCTGAATAATATGTGCAACTGTAGTCACAGGAACATCAAGCTGCTTGGAGATGGTCTTATAGCCTTTACCTTTAACATGCTTGTCTATAATTTTCTTTCTAATCTCCTGAGACAACTCTCTCCTTTGCTTCCTCTGGTCCATGTTTAGTGTGGTACACACCATGTCAACAAACAGCACAGTGACTACTTGTCACCCTTTAAATAGGCCGACTGACTGATTACAAGTTTGTAGACACCTGTGATGTTAATTAGAGGACACATCTTGGCTGAACATGTCCCTATGGTCACATTATTTTCAATCTTTTCTAGGGGTACCATCATTTTTGTCCAGGCCTGTTTCATGAGTTTGTTTTTTAAAGTAATTCTGTTGAACCACAATTCAAAAGCATTGTCTGATTTTCATTGGTTAATTTTCATAGAATTTTTATTTATTACCACTTTTGTCAGATTCAAGTTATTTCTGTGACCATTGTGGGTTTTTCTTTCATTAACAGAGGGGTACCAACAATTTTGTCCATGGCTGTAAACATACAACAAACACCAAAATATAGCCAAGACACTGAGGAATCAGTAGTGTGTCAATGGATTTGTTGTATGTTCAAAAGCTATGGAGCTATAGCCACAAGAAAACCGACATTACCGAAAAAGTGATTTTTGTCAATATCTACTAAACTAATAAAGTTATCAATGTGAATCCAATTGCTAAAGGTATGTTTTGATGGTCAAGGAATCTGATAATATAGATACAATAAATGTAGGACTATTATATTTGGGGAAAATCCCAATATTAGGGCAAACTGAGTTACTTGGCGGAGGTCTGCGCTCTCAGAGTGCTCTTCTAGTTTTGCTATATTTTCACTGTGATGCTACATTGAACTCTGTTAGCATTAGTGATGTTACGCTCGACACCGCCTACTCGACCCTGATTCAAGCAATATGAAACGGAAGTGTTGTGAGCTGTGTATCGAGCCTATCAAGCATCATTTCAGCACGCCCACTGTCACATGACTGTAGCGAGTGAGGCTTCGTTATGTCGGTCACATCACGTGACTCAAGGGCTTATGATCAAGTTTGAGAGGTTTGGGCATTTCATTGGTACATCCAAGATTTAAAAGTGGTCTGATTTACCGCTCAAACTGTGTTTTTTTTTGAGAGGAGCAGATTTTTTTAGTCATTATTGCATTCGTTATTTGAATATAAGTTAGGGAGAGTATTACAGAAGTTAGAATTAGGTTCAGTAACATTAAACAAAAACACATTACATTTACTAAATATTACAGAGATACACACACACACACACTTATTCACACAAACACACTAGAAGATAGACAGACAGATAGATAGATAGATAGATACATACATACAGTGGATACTGTATAAAAAGTCTACACACCCCTGTTCAAATGCCAGGTTTTGTGATGTAAAAAAATGAGACCAAGATCAATCATTTCAAAACTTTTTCCACCATTAATGTGACCTATAACCTGTACAACCCAAACGAAAAACAAACTGAAATCCTTTAAGGGGAAAATAAAAAATAAAAAGCTTACAATAACCTGGTTGCATAAATGTGCACACCGTTAAACTAATACTTTGTTGGAGCACCTTTGGCTTTTATTTCAGCACTCAGTCTTTTTGTGTAGGAGTCTATGAGTTTTTGGTTGTTTTTTTTTTGTACTTATTTTGTACCCGTAGGTAGATTTGTTTTGCAGTCCGGTGACAAGCCACCAGCTGCCGGTCGCTGCGTGCGCAAGCGCCCCGCATCCCTAACCTGCATGTTTTTGGCATGTGGGAGGAAACCGGAGAAATCCCGGAGTAAACCCACGCAACACGGGGAGAACATGCAAACTCCACACAGATCACTGTTGGCCAGGGGCAGGGATCGAACCCACGATCTCATGATCCCCGCGATCCCCCGGCCGAGGGTAAACTGTGCTGCCGCAGTGCTAACCACTGCGCCACTGTGCATCAGTGTGGCACATCTTGATGTGGCAATATTTGCCCACTCTTCTTTGCAAAAATGCTCCAAATCTGTCAGATTGTGAGGGCATCTGCTGTGCACAGCCCTCTTCTGATCACCCCGCAGATGTTTGATAGGATTCAGGTCTGGGCTCTGGCTGGGCCATTCCAAAACCTTAATCTTCTTCTGGTGAAGCCATTCTTTTGTTAATTTGGATGTGTGCTTTGGGTCATTGTTGTGCTGAATGATGAAGTTTCTCTTCATCTTCAGCTTTCCAGCAGAAGCCTGAAGGTTTTGTGCCAACACTGACTGGTATTTGGAACTGTTCATAATTCCCTCCACCTTGACTAAGGCCCCAGTTCCAGCTGAAGAAAAAGAGCCCCAAAACATGATGCTGCCACCCCCATGCTTCACTGTAGGTATGGTGTTCCTTTGGTGATGAGCAGTGTTGTGTTTGCCCCAAATATACCTTTTGGAATTATGGTCAAAAAGTTCAACCTTGGTTTCATCGGACCGTAACACATTTTCCCACATTCGTTTGTGAGATTTCAAATGTGTTTTTGCAAAATGTAGCCAGGCTTGGATGTTTTTCTTCGTAAGATAAGGCTTCCATCTCGCCACCATACCCCATAGCCCAGACACGTGAAGAAGACAAGAGATTGTTGTCACATGTACAACAATCTCAAACAGCCAGTACTTGCCAAAAATTCCTACAGCTCCTTCAGTGTTGCTGTTGGCCTCTTGGCAGCCTCTTTGACCAGTTTTCTTCTCATCTTTTCATCAATTTTAGAGGGACGTCCAGTTCTTGGTAATGTCACTGTTGTGTCATATTTTCTCCATTTGATGATGACTGTCTTCACTGTGTTCCATGGTATATTTAATGCCTTGGAAATTCTTTAGCGCCCTTCTCCTGACTAATACCTTTGAACAATGAGATCCCTCTGATGCTTTGGAAGTTCTCTGTGGACCATGGCTTGTGCTGTGAGATGTGACCACAAAAATATCAGGAAAAGCATACTAGAACAGCTGAACTTTATCTGGGGTTAATCAGAGGCACTTTAAATGGTGGCAGGTGTGTGCTGACTCTCATTTAACATAATTTTGAATGTGATTTATTAATTCTGAACACAGCCATATCCCCAGTTATAAGTGGGTGTGCATATTTATGCAACCAGGTTATTGTAAGTTTTTTTTTATTTTTTCCCTTAAAAGATTTCAGTTTGTTTTTCAGTTCAGTTGTACAGGTTATAGGTCACATTAATGGTGGAAAAAGTTTTGAAATGATTTATCTCGGTCTCATTTTTTTACATCACAAAAACCTGGCATTTGAACAGGGGTGTGTAGACTTTTTATATTCACTGTAGATAGAAAAGAGAGTTGTTTGTGTGAGTGAGTGAGTGAGTGAGTGAGTGAGTGAGTGAGTGAGTGAGTGAGTGAGTGAGTGAGTGAGGTAAGGGATGGCCATGGAGGAACAACCTCATTTTTGGGCACACGATTTAAAACATCAGATTTTGACAATGAAACACGTGCACAAGAAGCCATATCAATATTGACTGCTGAATGTGCTGCAACCATGAGGATGGAGAGGACAATGCCATCAACATAACAGGTAGTGGACCATTTATTATTCCATATTATTATTGTGTTTTCCAGACCTCTCTCGCAACATGTATTAAAATGTTATCAACTCCATCAGTCAGCAGCAGAGAAAGAATGTGGGCCTTCAGCAGAAGACAACTTGTGGGACCTTTTGGATAGCAAAGTTGGTTTGTATTATGTCATTACTTTAAGCATCATTTTCTTGTTATAAAAGATGGCTAATTACATTTGTTTTTCTTTTTGTTTAGGTGAAACACAGCACTCTCAAAGTGCAACAGCAGATGCCACAGTGGAAGTTCAACGATATTTGTCTGAGTCCTATCTCTCCAGAGGACAAGACCCACTCTGTTACTGAACAATACACAAAACCTCATACCCAAACCTTTACAAGATGGCAAAAAAGTATCTCCACATGCCAGCAACATCAGCACCATGTGAGCGGGTCTTCTCCAAAGCTGGAAAAGTAGTAAGCCACAAGAGGAGCAGACTGAAACCTCACACTGCTGAAATTGTAGCCCGGTAGACATTTATAAGTAATTATTTTATGTTGTTTTATGTTTTTCAATTCATCAGTGCTCTTTGGCTCACAAAAACTTCAGTTAATAGTTAATCTATATATAGTATCTCACAAAAGTGATTACACCCCTCACATTTTTGTAAATATTTTATTATATCTTTTCGTGGGACAACACTGAAGATATGACATTTTGATACAATGTAAAGTAGTTCGTGTACAGCTTGTATAACAGTGTAAATTTGCTGTCCCCTCAAAATAACTCAACACACAGTCATTAATGTCTAAACTGCTGGCAACAAAAGTGAGTACACCCCTAAGTGAAAATGTCCAAATTGTGCCCAATTAGCCATTTTCCCTCCCTGGTGTCACGTGACTTGTTAGTGTTACAAGGTCTCAGGTGTGAATGGGGAGCAGGTATGTTAAATTTGATGTTATCGCTCTCACACTCTCTCATACTGGTCATTGGAAGTTCAACATGGCACCTCATGGAAAAGAACCCTCTGAGGATCTGAAAAAAAGAATTGTTGCTCTACATAAAGATGGCCTAGGCAATAAGATTTCCAACACCCTGAAACTGAGCTGCAGCATGGTAGCCAAGACCATACAGCAGCTTAAAGGGACCAGTTCCATTCAGAACAGGCCTTGCCATGGTCGACCAAAGAAGTTGAGTGCACATGCTCAGCGTCATATTTGTATACTTTATTGATCCCCAGAGGGGAAATTGAGAGCATCCACCTGGATGGATGATCCAGAGGTTGTCTTGAAAATAGACATATGAGTGCTGCCAGCATTGCTGCAGGGGTTGAAGGGGTGGGGGTTCAGCCTGTCAGTGCTCAGACCATATGCCGCACACTGCATCAAATTGGTCTGCATGGCTGTCGTTCCAGAACGAAGCCCCTTTTAAAGATGATGCTCAAGAAAGCCCACAAACAGTTTGCTGAAGACAAGCAGACTAAGGACATGGATTACTAGAACCATGTCCTGTGGTCTGATGAGACCAAGATAAACTTATTTGGTTCAGATGGTGTCAAGCGTATGTGGTGGCAACCAGGTGAGGAGTACAAAGACATATGTGTCTTGCCTACAGTCAAGCATGGTGGTGGGAGTGTCATAGTTTGGGGCTGCATGAGTGCTGCCGGCACTGGGGAGCTACAGTTCATGAATGCCATGAATGCCAACATGTACTGTGACATACTGAAGCAGAGCATGTTCGGAAACTGGGCCGCAGGGCAGTATTCCAACATGACAACCACCCCAAACACACCTCCAAGATGACCACTGCCTTGCTAAAGAAACTGAGGGTAAAGGTGATGGACTGGCCAAGCATGTCTCCAGACCTAAACCCTAGTAAGCATCTGTCGGGCATCCTCAAATGGAAGGTGGAAGAGTGAAAGGTCTCTAACACCATGATATTGTCATGGAGGAGTGGAAGAGGATTCCAGTGGCAACCTGTGAAGCTCTAGTGAACTCCATGCCCATGAGAGTTAAGGCAGTGCTGGAAAATAAAGGTGGCCACACAAAATATTGACACGTTGGGCACAATTTGGACATTTTCACTTAGGGGTGTACTCACTTTTGTTGCCAGTGGTTTAGACATTAATGGGTGTGTGTTGAGTTATTTTGAGGGGACACCAAATTTACACTGTTATGCAAGCTACACTGACTACATTGTATCAAAGTGTCATATTGTCAGTGTTGTCCCATGAAAAGATATAATAAAATATTTACAAAAATGTGAGGGGTGTACTCACTTTTGTGAGATACTGTATGCGTCCGTCAAACAAGTTTGTCACAATTTCATTTCATTTGTTGAGAGTGGGGAAGTTCCACTCCTATTGATGAGCATATGTTAGCTCCCACCCCCTCATGTAGAGAGCGCAGCGTTGCCAACTCGGCGACTTTCTCGCTAAATCTGGCGACCTTTCAAATCCTGCTGGTGACATTTTTTTGTCAAAAGCGACTTCCGACAAATCTAGCAACTTTTTCTGGCGTTACTGGAGACTTTTCTGGTGTTTCAAAGACTCTGACATGAAAGCACTATTGCTCTTACGTGTCCACCTAGGCGTGTGTTTTCACACTTCTCATTCATTGTTTATGTATCACACCTTGCATGCACTCTGGTAGCATGGCGTCAAGAAACCCAAGCCATTGCTTGGAGGTGCCCACGCTGTTATGTCTGTAATCAATGAGACGGGAGTCGTCTTGTACCAAACATCCAACTGAACTTTATTGAGAACACACACAACTATATACACTGGCCGCAGCCCAACTGACGTCACTCCGCAGGGTGGCTACAGCAAGCCTCTAGGGCCAAACTCATAGACAATATTCTCCCCCCCTTTAGAAAAGTCCAAAACCACACACACCATAAAGACCCTCCCCAATTTAGGACCCGAATCACGCACTACAACTAAATCACAATAACTAAAGGCCTATCACATCCATACAACAAACTAGGGAGGGGGGACCGGTGGACTACCGTCCAACCCCCACACGGCAAGGCGGAGTATTCTAAAATATTGCCATGGTCCTAAAATAATAATAATAATAATAAGCAATAAAATAAGCCCCAAACAATAGCAGTTTAGTAATTATGATTTTTAAACACATGCACCCGTATGAACATTTGAACTATTTAATATTTTTCAAGTTACACCACTGTCCTCATGCAGAAAAGGGAAGAACCGGCTTGGAAGCCCAGGACAGCCCCTTGGTAGGTGCACCCCTGGAAGCAGCCTGCCCCGGGGGTCGTAACTGAACTCACAGACAAGAGTGCCTCTTCTCACCATCGACTGCTCCTCTCGTCCGGACCCGCCATCCGAAGCCTTCTCCAGGACACACTGCACCTTGTTGGCATGCCTCCTCGAGCTGTCAGACAGCTGGAAATAAGCTGTGCTCAGCTTAGCCACGATGTACAGCTGCTCCTGGTGATCCTTTGGCTGTCATCCGGCCCACATCTGCCATGGACATTCTTCCCCTCGAGTCCGAACTAAGTCCATAACTCTGAAAGGGGTCTTGCTCGGATTGCAGTGTTGCTGCTTGGCACACGATTTCTCTGTGCCTATCGGTCTGCCCCGGACCGTTTTCAAAACCGCTGCAGCTGTTGCCGTTGTAGCCCCAGATTCACCGCCCCCCTGTGGCCGAGCTCCGGGGAAAACTGGAGCTAGCTTGTCGGCCTCGCACGACGACGCAGGCATGTCACCGTCACGCCCAGTACCCTCGTCCAAAGCATCTTGTGCTCCAGCACTGAGGTTTCCCTGTACCAACCCTGAGCGAGACTGGTCCTGTTCGACCTCCGTGGTGCCCGGTAAATCTTCGTACTGCTTGCTCCCAGTGTCCATGTCTGTGCCTGGCTGTCACTGCTGTTTCTCGGGGTTCTCAGCATGCTGCCCCCCCCCCCGCTGCTCCGACCCTAGCTGCGGGGAAAATTGAGCTGAGTCTGGTTGCTGCTCTCCCCCCGTGCCACCTTCGCTCACCGCATTTTGTTCACCTCCAGTGCTGCGGTCACTCACCATGCTGTGCTTTTTGGCTGGCTTGTTGTCTTCGGTGGATGTGGGCTCCCTCTCCTGTGGCTCCGACTCCACCGTGAAAACTAGCTTATAGCTTTTAGCTAGTGTTTGACGCCCACCTAGCTCCGTGGCTAACTTCGCCATTGCCATTGGCTGAGCTGTTAGCTTCTCTGAGCTAGCTAGCTTTGCTACTTTTGGTGCCAACAGCCTTTCCACCCACAGCTTCGTGCTCCTTGTGTGTTCGGCAAAGTATTCAGCCACCCGTCCAACAGCATCTGTATAAGACTCCATCTCCCCCAACGTGTGGAAAATTTTCCAACCTTCTACGCCGAAATGATGGACCAGAAGTGCTCGTCTCCGTATTCCGTCGCGTCTACTCATGCCCAGCGCCGCGATGTATCCCTCAAACATGGCCAACCAGTTAGGCCATAGGATCGCTGATTCTCGCAGATACTGTAGAAACGGTGGTGGAGGTGGCCCATATGCCTCCATAGTTTCTCCTCGTCGCCAAAATGTTATGTCTGTAATCAATGAGACGAAAGTCGTCTTGTACCGAACATCCAACTGAACTTTATTGAGAACTCACACAACTATATACACTGGCCGCAGCCCGCCTGACATCACTCCGCAGGGCAGCTACGACAAGCCTCTAGGGCCAAACTCCTATACAATACACGCCTCCCCCTTCTGAATCCCCACTCAGATCCATAATACGCAAATGAGGATTAGGCGGGTGGAGCCGATCGCTTCAAAGAGCTTTTAAAATAGTGGTTATTTGTAAAAAGTAAATGCATATTTGGCAACTATACATTTATTTCTCACCTTGACCGTTTTCAGGAAAACGTTTTGCTTTTTACTTACAGGCACCAATTCATAGTAGCCTCATGCAGCAGGTAGCTGCAGTCAGAGAGGAGACCCACGCCACTCGTGTCTCTCTCTTTCTCAACTGGTTCTGCAGTCACAATAGTCTTAGACATCCTGTCCTTCACATTGTGCACCACTTTGCGTTATCCTTTCCGAAATGCCACAGTTTACTCAGGTGTGCCATTGTACAGAGAGGGCCACTCGTGTCCAGACTGCAAATGAATTGTGCATGCACCCCCCACCCCTACCCCTGTCAATCCCGCCCTCTTTTACAGGAAGTCGTTTATTGGAGACGACACACAGGCACACTGCCTGTACTCTCCCAAGCCCGGAGGAAGGAGGAGGGTTGGTCTAGAGCTAGCCATTCCACCTCACATAACAGTCTTTTAATTAAATTTGATATTGTAACATTTAACAATGCAGGACAAAACTGATTTACAGTCATCTTCTTCCACTTAATCTTTTTCGGGTCGGGGAGGGGGGGCTGGAGCCTATCCCAGCATCTTTGGGCGAGAGGCAGGGTACACCCTGGACAGATCATCAGTCCATTGCAGGGCCAACACAGAGAGACAGACAACTATTCACTCTCACAGTCATACCTAAGGACAATTTAGAATCCCCAGATGATGCCATTTAGCCTGACTTGCATGATTTTGGCATGTGGGAGGAAACCAGAGAAATCCCAGCGTAAACCCACGCAGACACAGGGAGAACACGCAAACTCCACACAGATCACTGTTGGTCGGGGGCTGGGATCGAACCCAGGATCCCCCAGCCAAGGGTGAGTTGCTGTGCTGCCGCAGTGCTAACCACTCCGCCACTGAAAATTAGGACACCCCTTTAAATATTCAGTTCTTTATTAAGAAATGTTCACATATCTAAGTCTAACCTTGTTTTTGTTTTATTTGCATTTTTTTAACATTTATTTTAGCCATTTTCAGTGGGAATGAATGTGGGGGTGTCCTAAAAAAGATTGGGGGTGTCCTAATTTATCCCTTACTATTTGTTTAGCATTACATTTTACAGAAAATTTGAAAAAAAGTCTTTAATTCATTTTTAATTGGTTAGGTGTATTACATGAATCTCCCAGTATTTTTAACATTGATATTAAATATACATACGTCCAAATATGTTAAAAAAAAAATACACATGCTTATACAAGGTGTCCTAACTTTTTCACATGACGGTATGTAATGTGGGTCTAGACAAAGCATTAAAGTCATGAAGTTATTTTGAGAAGTGATGGCCTATCCACCTTATTCCTAGCCCTCATGATGTCTTGCGTGAATTATGGGTGCAACTTTCAGTACTAGTTTAGAATGTGTGGTTGTCACTGAAACAGGACACTTTTCCTTGTTAAAAAACAATGATTTTGACATCAAAAATACAGGAACATGGCCTTTTGCACCTCAGAAACAGTAATATAATCATACCACTTCCCATGACTATCGAGGGATGGGAAGACGACCTTAAAAAGTGGCCTCATAGACAGTAGTTCTGTTAGTTAGCTCCGCTGCAAAGATGCTAACACTGTAAACAAATAAAAGCTCTGAGATATCAAAGTCTCCACCACAATAAAGTTGGATGCATTTTGTTAAAAGATGTTGGACATAATCAGATTTACCTTAGAGCAGACGTAGAATCTAGTCAGAGCCACAAAGAATCACAACACCGTGCTTGGCTGTCATTGTAAATACAGACAGCTGCAGCCGTTTACCCCGAAATTAAAATGCTCATGCTGCTGTCATGCCATGAATGCTTGTTATTTAACTTAACACGTGCAGGCCTTTTATGATAATTGTTCAACATTTTAATGATCTATATTTTGGGATAATTTAAAAAGTAATGCATGCTGAAGCTGCTAATATCAAGCCCATACTGTTCCAAGGCAGTGCAACAAATGCAAAAAAAAAAAAAAAAAAAAAAAAAGTTTGATATCTTTCTTAAATCATTAAGCATTAGGAAGCAAAATGTTACGGTTTTTTATTTATGATTTCACTTCATGCAGCCTTGCATCTGGTGACATATATGACACATAAACCTCAGATGTGTGACATTCATACAAGTGAAAACATACCTGGTACTCTTGCGTGTGTACCACCAGTCACACAAACAGTCCTTTTTAGTTTTCAGTTGATGATCTATGCATTGCCGGTGAGAAGCCTCCATTTACACAGTCTATGGCACAACCACAAACACCAGCAACAAATACCAGAACTATGCCAAAACATTCAAAAAATACAAAAACTACAAACACTGAAATTAGCTGTCACTTGAGTGCAAAACACGTATGTGGACTATACATTAAAATGAATTTGAAAAACTTTTAAAAACGTTATTTTAAATGCCCCACTACTCCACTCTTGCTGACTGATTTAACACTTCAGTCAAAATCGGAAGTTCCGCCCATAATCGTTCCTACAACGACACCCCCAGGAATAAGATGGATTTAAATGGCAAAATTAAAACAAGCAAACAAAGAATCACAAAAGAAAGTTAATTTGTAGTTCTAACTTTTAGGTTGTTTTTTTACTTACTTTTCGTCTCTCCCACAACATTATTCTTCTCTCCTACAGTGTCCATTACAATTACATGCAAATGAGCAGTTATGCAGATTAGGTGATGCCGTAATTTAGCAACTTCTAGCGACTTTTACAACAGCCAACAGCTGCTTTCCTTACTGAGGAGTTGGCAGCATTGAGAGAGCAGCAGCAGAGTGAAAGTGTTGCACTCTTCAGTGATTATAGAGAGTGAGTGTATTGTGTGTGTGTGTGTGTGTGTGTGTGTGTTGACGTACCCGCCCATAACATGACGTCAGGTGGGTACGGTTGTTCTGTATATATAGTTCTGTGTGCTCAATAAAAGGGTTGGTTTGCTGCATGACAAGAGAGACTCCAACTCCTTAACTCATACATTGTGGAGAGTGCAAATAACGGAGTCAGACATCATGCAGCAGATGACTTTATTCACTCTCACATCAGTCATACACAGAAAAAGCATTTCCTCAATACACCAGGGTCTCTCCTTTTATATCATCCGCCCATCTCACATCTGCATGACATCTCACATCACAATACATTCAACCCTTCTCCCCCCAGCTACTCCTTCCTGCTACCTCACCATAATCTCTCCCATCTCAATACCGATTGTCTTCATCTGTTTACCCTCTGCATCCAGTCTGAGATGATTAACCCAGCGTCTACACCGTCCCCCCAGAATCTCAGACCGAGTTTCAGTCCTCACGTCCTTTTGGCTTCAGTCTCCTCCCATATCTGCTGTAACGGGGGTTCTCCGCCTCCGCAGCGCTGCTGTGCCAGTGGGGGGCTCCTGGGGGTGTGTCTGTCTGCGGGTGGGCAATGGCGAGGGGGGGAAACTTCGACTTGTCCATGTGGCTGCTCTGATGAATCGTTTACCTGGGGAGTTCTCCGTGGGGGTCTTCCATGCCGAGGGGCCCGAGCCAACACTTGCTCGTCCGCCACCACAAAGGCGGGCTTAAGTCTGTCTATGCATATTTTCTCCCTACGACCCTCCAAGTCTAACAAAAAATGTTTGTCCCCTGGTTCCAGCACTCTGAATGGGCCATCGTAGGGTGGGCGCAATGGGGGTGGGTGGGCATCGTGCCTGACAAACACGAACGCCGCGTTCTTCAAAGTTTTTGGCACAAAAGCGCGTGGAAAACAGTGGTGGGCCGGGCCCAGCAGCGTGCCTGTATCTGCGCTATGCTGCAAACGCTGAGACGGACAGTTGTCCGGCGCAGGATTATCTGGCAAAAATTTCCTGGTGAGCTGCAGTGGCTGAGAAAAAACCAGTTCTGCTGGGGAAGCCTCCAAATCCTCTTTTGGTGCAGAACGCAACCCTAATAGAACCCACGGCAACCTGTCCACCCAATTTGCATCCGTAAGTGAAGCCCTGAGTGCTGCTTTCAGTGACCTATGGAAACGCTCGCATAACCCATTGGTCTGTGGGTTGTACGCGGTTGTGCGATGAATTGCTACACCCAGGCTACGGGCCATCGCAGACCAGAGGTCGGAAACAAACTGTGGGCCCCTATCAGACGTTATGTCCGACGGGATGCCAAAACGTGCCACCCATGTCGTCAAAAAACTGTGCGCCACGTCCGCGGACGCAGTTGTCGCCAGCGGGACTGCTTCTGGCCAGCGTGTGGTGCGGTCCACCACTGTCAGAAGGTGCGTGAACCCCTGCGATGGCGGGAGGGGGCCCACGAGGTCCACGTGAACATGGTCGAACCTCTTAGCCGGTATACGAAATGGCTCCAAAGAAGCCTTTGTGTGTCTGTGTACTTTGGCTCATTGGCACACTACGCAGGCTGCAGCCCACTCTTTCACTTGTTTGCGCAGGCCTGGCCAAATGAACTTCGCTCCCACCATTTTGACTGACGCGCACACTCCTGGGTGAGCCAGAGCGTGAACTAACTCAAACATTTGGCAGCGCCAAGCAACTGGGACCACTGGGCGCGGGTATCCCGTGGAGACGTTGCAGATTGGGGGGGGGGGGCTGCCGTCTTGCAGTACTCTGCTTTCCAGCCTTAACCCTGTTGGTCCAGACTGGAGCATGCACACGTCCGCATCGCCAATCTGCTCTGCGGCCATGGCTGTATAATCTATCCCTACGCAGACCGGGGCCACTACTGTGGACGAGAGGCAGTCCGCCACCACATTCAGTTTACCCGACACATGCTGAATATCGGTCGTAAACTCCAAGATCGCGGCTAGCTGTCTCTGCTGCCGGCCCGACCATGGTTCCGAAACCTTGGCCATCGCGAACATTAGCGGCTTGTGGTCCACGAATGCGGTGAAGCTGCGCCCTTCCAGCCAGAGCTGGAAGTGGCGTATGGCCAGGTGGAGAGCCAGCAACTCCCTGTCGAATGTCCTGTATTTACGCTCACTGTCGCGCAAAGTCCTGCTGAAAAAAGCGAGCAGCTGCCAAGAACAGGCGACGCGTTGCTCCACGACGGCCCCTATGGCCACGTCCGAGGCGTTGGTAGTGAGCACTATCTGGGCCGCCGGGTTCGGGTGCACCAACAGTGCGGCATTTGCCAGGGCTGTTTTAACCTCAGAGAATGCCTGCTCCCGCTCCGGAGTTCATTCGACTCTGTCCCCCGGTTTCCGTTTCTTGAGCGCGGTGTACAATGACTGCATGAGCTGAGCTGCGCGGGGGAGGAACCGGTTATAAAAGTTAACCATCCCCAAAATCTCTTGCAGCGCCCTGACCGTCTGAGACCGGGGAAAATTCGCCATAGCGTGCACCTTGTCGGGCAAGGATATCGCTCCCTCCGGTGAGACGCAGTGCCCCAAAAAGTCAATCCCCGTCACGCCGAACTGGCATTTCGCCGGGTTGATTATTAACCCGTGCTCTTCCAACCTCCAGAAAACCGTCCTGAGGTGGGTTACGTGTTCGTCCTCGAACACGCTGGCCACCAGGATATCATCCAGGTAGACAAACACAAACGGCAGATCGCGCAACACTGCATCCATCATGCGTTGGAATGTCTGTGCCGCGCCTTTTAATCCGAAAGGCATGCGTAAAAACTCAAACAAGCCAAACAAAGTTATTACCGCTGTTTTGGGTATGTCCTCTGCTCGCACTGGGACCTGGTGGTAACCACGGACCAGATCTATTTTAGAAAAAATGCGTGCCCCGGCGAGGTGAACGGAAAAATCTTGAATATGGGGAATCAGGCAGCGGTCGTGCGCTGTGGCGTTATTCAACCTGCGGAAATCTCCGCACAGTCACCACGATCCGTTGGCCTTAGGGACCATGTGTAGTGGGGATGCCCATGGGCTGTTTGAGCGCCTGATGATGCCCAACCTTTCCAAGTTGGCAAACTCCTCACGCACTATGGCCAGTTTAGCTGTGTCCAGGCGCCGAGGTCGTGCGAAAACGGGTGGCCCAGTGGTGGTGATAAAGTGTTCCACCCCGTGTTTAGTGCTGGCCGCTGAAAACGTCGGGACCATGAGTGCTGGGAACTGAGTGAGCAGTGTGTGGAACTTACCGCCTGGAGCTGTGACGTTGGCTTGTGTTATTGGCCCGGCCCCTCGAGTTGTACAGGGGAGAGAGTCAAAAGACATTGCATTAACCAGGCATCTGTTAGCAACATCAACTAGCAACCCATGTGCGCACAGAAAATCAGCTCCCAGGATTGGGAAACTCAATGCCGCTATGACAAAAGTCCACTCATACATACGGCTGTGTAGGGATAAAGTCAATGTTCTCTCACCAAAAGTCTTAATGTCCGAGTCGTTTGCGGCTACCAGCTAGGGACCGCTAGCTCCCGCTAGTCGGTCAGCATAGGACAGCAGGATGAGGCTCTTTTGGGAGCCAGTGTCTACGAGGAATCGTCTCCCCGAGCGTGAGTCCGTCACGTAGAACAGCTTGTTCTCTTCACCGGCGGTCACAGCTGCTACCAACTGCCGGCCTTGGTGTTTCCTGAACGCTTGAATTGGCACGGTGGCACACATCTGCGTGCGTTCTCTCCAAAGCAGTGGTGGTAGAAGCAGAGCGTGTCTCTCTGGCGCTTCCTGGCCCAGGAAGCGCCCCTATGTAATCCTCAAACATGGCCACCCACTTAGGCCACAGGATCACTGGTTCTCCCGTGTACTCCAGAAATGGTACACGGGAATACCATACCACGCGAATGGCAGTCCCTGTCACACAGTTCGCACTTGTGGGTGGTCTCCGTGCTGATCCGGTGTTCTACCTTCCAGCATTGGGCATTGGTAGGATTCAAGCCTGGGTGGGAAGATATGGAGGACAAGATGTTGCCCATGCAGCATGTCCCCCCTCTCCACGTCACTGATGAATCCAAAGGAACAGCAGGGCTGCTACAGTTTGGCACCAGCGCTGTCGCAGGAGCTGCCAGAACGATGTTGAGCACAACAGAGAACTGCCTTAGGGGCTCCGACTCAGGATTTTTCCTCAGGGTTGACTCCCAAAGGCTTTCCCGTGACCGGGTGTGCCGCAAGGCAGCGAAGGCTTGAAATTAGGGTTTACCTTCCCCTAGATGGGCTACCTTCCCAGGTTGACGAGCCACCATCTACCCGAAGCATCTGGTTTTAAGGCGCCAGAGATCCGCCCTCGCCCCTTCTCCTATTAGTAAAAGCAGTTCCGCCGGGCTTAGAGACTAAACCACACGGGCAGGCTAGGAGTTGGACTTACTTGTCAGAGGCTTTTCGAGATGCACGCCGTAAGGAGCATTTTATGAGCACTGGAAGCTTAACCCCAGTGCCGCTCCTGGCTATGACAACCTTGGAACCGGGGGCGGGGGGGGGGGGGGGGGGGTGGACAAACAGAATGCCTGTCATCCATGCCCATCAACGCCAACATCTTCTCCATCAGTTCGATGGCCAACCCATCTCCTAACTCGGAGCACCTCAGGAGCCTCTCTGCTCTCTCACAGTCCGAGAGCGTGTAGCGCCGGGTCAGTGCGGCCTTGATAGCCCCATATTTGTCGTGGGTTGGAGGCTGTTGGAGCAGGCTTGCTACTTGCTGAGACGTGCGAGCATCCAGCACTGCAACCACATAGTAATATCTGGTGTTGTCTGTCATTATTCCCCGGAGGGCGAACTGAGCCTCGGTGTAGTGGAACCAAGACCGTGGGTCATGCAGCCAAAAGTCCGGTAGTTTGACCGAAACAGTGCACGCGTTGCTGGGGCTTTCCGTCCGGGCCGACTCCGGGGTTCTTGGTTCGTGTTCCATAATTCGTCAAGGGGTCACCAGTGTGGAGAGTGCAAATAACGGAGTCAGACATCGTGCAGCAGACGACTTTATTCACTCTCACATCAGTCATACACAGAAAAAGCATTCCCTTAGTACACCAGGGTCTCTCCTTTTATATCATCCGCCCATCTCACATCTGCATGACATCTCACATCACAATACATTCAACCCTTCTCTCCCCGGCTACTCCTTCCTGCTACCTCACCATAATCTCTCCCATCTCAATACCTATTGTCTTCATCTGTTTACCCTCTGCATCCAGTCTGAGATGATTAACCCAGCGTCTACAACATAACATTTTGGTGACGAGAATAAACCATGGGAGCGTATGGGCTACCTCCTTCCCTGATACCATTTCTGGAGTACACGGGAGAACCAGTGATCCTGTGGCCTAAGTGGGTGGCCATGTTCGAGGATTACATAGGGGCGCTGGGGCTAAGTAGACTCTACGGGAGACAAAGACGAGCACTTCTGGCCCACCATCTTGGCGCGGAAGGCCAAAGAATTCTCAGTACGTTGGTTGAAACAGAGTGCTATGAGGATGCTGTCGAGTGGCTGGCCGGGTACTTCGCCGAGCAGACAAGACCCATGAAGCTGTGGGTGGCGGGAGTGTTGGCGCCAAATGGAGCTAGGCTAGTTAGCTGGGAGAAGCTAACAGCCCACTCAGTGTCTATGGGCAAGTTAGCCACAAAGCTAACTGCACACCAAAAACAAGCTCCAGGCAACCAGCTCGGCATCAAGGTGGGACCGGGGCCACAAGTGGAAGAATCCCTGGTCACTGAAGACGGCAGGCCAGGCAAGGAGATCAGCATGGTACAGGACCGTAGCACTGGTGAGTTTGACAGCGTGGTGAGCGATGACAGCGGAGAGGGAGAGCAGCGACAGCAGTCATCCCTGCAGCTGGAGGCTGGGCAGCAGGAGAGCGGGAACATGTAGGCTGAGAGCCCTGGGAGAGAGCAGTGACAGCCAGGCATGGAGACGACACAGTGGAGTGCCTGGGATAAGGGTGCTGAGAGCAGCGACGAAGTGCCTGGGTCGGAGAGTGACGCCGACGGGAGTGACGCTGAGAACCCCGGGAGAGAGCAGCGACAGCCGGGCATGAAGATGATACAGCGGAGTGCCTGGGATGAGGGTGCTGAGAGCAGCGACAAAGCGCCTGGGTCGGAGAGTGACGCCGACGGAAGTGATGCTGAGAACCCCGGAAGAGCAGCGACAGCTGGGCATGGAGATAATGCAGCAAAGTGCCTTGGACGAGGGTGCTGGGAGCAGCAATGAAGTGCCTAGGTTGGAGAGTGACGCCGACGAGCGCAAAGCTGAGAGCCCCGGGAGAGAGCAGTTACAGCCGGGCACGGAAACAGCGCAGCGGAGTGCCTGGGCTGAGGGTGCTGGGAGCGGCGGTGAGGTACCTGAGTCAGTGCGTGATGCTGGTGGGAGCGATGCTGAGAGCCCCGGGAGACAGCAGCGACATCAGTGCGCCATGGAGATCAGGCAGGGTCTCAGTGCCAGAGCTCAGGCTGCCCTGGACGAGGGTGCTGGGTTATGGCGAGACACCCGGGTTGGGGAGCGGCGCCGACGAGCAGGCTCTGAGTCTCCCCGGAGTTCGGCCACAGGGGGCTGGAGTGTTTGGAGCCACAACGGCGGTGTTGACAGCGGTCGGGACTGGACCAACGAGCATGGAGGGATGGCATGCCGGACAGCAGCACTGCGGGTCCTGAGGAGTGAGGCAGTCAGTGGTGAGAGGAGACATTTTTGCGGGAGAAGTCGGTTTTGATCCCGGAGGCAGACGGCGGCCAGGGGCGCATATGCCATGGGGCTGCCCAGGGGCCTCTGAACCGGTCTGATCTTCAGCAGCCAGGGGCGTGCATGCTTTGGGGCTGCCCTGGGCCCCCGGGCAGGTTTTACCTCTGGCTGCCAATGGACATTGGTGTCACAAACACTGCAATGTAAATATGTACATATTCTGCTGGTGTGCATGTGAGTAAAAAAAAACGTAAAAACCATCCAAAATATCCAGTAGATACTGTTTGATATATATGGATTTTTTTGCTAACAGCATTTTCTTGATTTAAACATCCATCATCTTTCAGCAGGAAATCCACGCAAGTCTTTGTACACGAGGCCCCTGCTCACCCATATTAAGCCCAAACACATTCACACAACAAAATCTTAAATAGGAAGGACGGGTGGACTGCCATCCTGCCTGTTGTGTCCAGAGTACAGGGAGCTGCTAAAAATTCACAAAAGAGCCACAGGTTGCAGACCCCAGGTTTAGGTTAACTAAAGCAGTCAAGAACATGATGCAGGGACATTTAAACTGAGTAAACAGTGGAGGAACACAACAGCTCACTTTCCTTTAATAATTTATCAAATATCAAATTCTTAATAATCCACCTTAAAACACACAACTTTCCTTTGTAATAGGGCAAATCTGAGGAGGAAAATTTACTTACTGATGCTGCAGATGCTGTGAAGGAAAATATATTAATACAAGAAATAATAAAAACCAAGAAAAAAATGTAGACGCAAATAAGGAAGAAATACACCAATTACACCTCTCTGCCTGGCAGGTGTGCATGTAATGTGACACACAACATCCGGTCTCGTCTTTGGCTCCTACTACCGACGTAACACATACATCACAAACATAGTGAACTAAAAAATACCCCCCGCCCCCCAAGGTGTAATTTAAAGTGAAATTTCCCTTTAACAAAAACACGACTTACCAGGTACATAATACTTGCCAGGTACATAATAATGAACATAAATTAGTTGATGTAGTAGCTGATGAAGTAAACCCTCAGTGATTCAGTCACTCTTGCCTCTCCCTGCATATGAATCCTAACCACACCTGTTACCTAAGTGACTCTTCATTATTGTTCCCATTAACAGTGGGTTAAAACCACCATAAATGCCTCCATTGCTTGCATACCTATTCTGCTTTTATCCCCATTTAAAGTACTTTAATAGCTCATGCTTCCCTTGGACAGCGACACTAGTAGTGAGACACTCTGCCTGCAGACTGGAACATGCAGGGCGCTTCCGAGCTCTGCGCAGATGACGGTCACGTGCGTTGTCCGTGTGCGTCATTCCTTCATATTTTTTCTTAAATTTACACTACCGTTCAAAAGTTTGGGGTCACCCAGACAATTATTTTGTGTTTTCCATGAAAAGTCACACTTATTTACCACCATGAGTTGTAAAATGAATAGAAAATATAGTCAAGACATTGACAAGGTTAGAAATAATGATTTGTATTTGAAATAATAATTTTTTCCTTCAAACTTTGCTTTCATCAAAGAATCCTCCATTTGCAGCAATTACAGCATTGCAGACCTAACATGATTGCACAAGGGTTTTCTAATCATCCATTAGCCTTCTGACGCAATGAGCAAACACATTGTACCATTAGAATACTGGAGTGATAGTTGCTGGAAATGGGCCTCTACACACCTATGTAGATATTGCACCAAAAAACAGATATTTGCAGCTAGAATAGTCATTTATCACATTAGCAATGTATAGAGTGTATTTCTGATTAGTTTAAAGTTATCTTCATTGAAAAAAGTGCTTTTCTTTCAAAAATAAGGAAATTTCTAAGTGACCCCAAACTTTTTTTTTTTTTTTTTTTTTGTTACTTATTTGTACCCGTAGGTAGATTTGGTTTGCAGTCTGATGACAAGCCACCGGCTGCTGGTCGCTGCGTGCGCGAGCGCCCGAAACCTACATGTTTTTGGTATGCGGGAGGAAACCGGAGAAATCCCGGAGTAAACCCGCGCAACACGGGGAGAACATGCAAACTCCACACAGCTCACTGTTGGTCGGGGGCTGGGATCGAACCCACGATCCCCGCGGTCCCCCGGCCGAGGGTAAAACTGTGCTGCCACAGTGCTAAACCACTGCGCCACCGTGCAGCCCACGGTGGCGCAGTGGTTTTTGAACGGTAGTGTATATTTTCTTGGCGTGGCGGCAAGAATTAAATGATGCCAGATTGCTAGATAAAAGAGACGCACCATCCAAAGTGGGACGCCGCCATCTCGTCTAATAAGACCAGGTTTTCCCCAAAAAGAGTTCCAATTGTCTATGTATCCCACATTGTTTGGAGGACACCACACAGACAGCCAGCGGTTGAAGGATGACATGCGGCTAAACATATCATCACTGGTCAGATTGGGGAGGGGCCCAGAGAACACTACAGAGGCAGACATTGTTTTAGCAAAGTTACACACCGATTCCCCATTAAGTTTTGTAACTTCCGACTGCTGGAGATGGATGTTGTTAATTTCATTGTGCTGTACAACTGTACAATGATAATAAAGCCTATTCTATTCTATTAATGCCAGCGTGGATAACAACTGTGGAGTATTTACAGTTACTTTTAGCCAGTATTTTAAAATTTGACTCGATGTCGCCTGCTGTGGCCCCGCGAATGCATTTGACTATGGCCACTGGAGTCTCTAGATTCACGTTTCTGACTATAGAGTCACCAATGATCAGAGTCTTTTCCTCAGCAGGTGTGTTGCGGAGCGGGGAAAAGCGATTAGAAACATGAACAGGTTGGTGGTGAACCAGGGGATTGTTACTATACTTCCTTCTCATCATCACCCACCCATTCTCTCCTGGCTGCTCAGGAAAGGTGGAAGCCAGGGGACAGCTAACAGGCCTGATGCTACGGCGCTCCACTGCAGCTAAGGGGAGTCCGTCATTATTAACTTATCAACAGACGTGTACTCAGGAACAAGTGGCTGCTCTCACAGAGTCAGTTCTAAACATTTGGGGAGCCATGTCATCTGCTGGTGTTGGTTCACTGTGTTTTGTCAAGTCCGGAGTTAGCGCAGCCATGAGCCAGGAAATTTTTGGAGCATTTCATGCTTCCCTCTGCTGCCGGGTTTTGTGGAGATGCTGATTTCATTTTCCAGCAGGACTTGGTGCCTGTTGATGCTGCCAGGGGTACCAGTACCCATCGCTGTGCTTTATTGGCCAGCGGACTCTCCTGACCTGGGAATCTGTGGGGTGTTGTCAGGAGGAAGATGAAAGACACTGGACCCGGCGATGCAGACGAGCTGAGGGCCATCATCAACGCGGCCTGGGCTTCCGTGGCTCCTCGGCAGTGCCACAGGCTGGTCGCCTCCATGCCACGCAGCATTGATGTAGTCATTCGTGGAAAAGGAGCCCTGACTAAGTACTGAGTGTGTACATGGACATACTTTACAGTTGGCCAACATTTCTATTAAAAAAAAAAAATAAACATGGTGTCAAAGACATGAGGCCATGCTCCATGGTTGACGGGAAGGATTTCAACAAGTGATTCATCAGTTCAACCCTGAATATACACTGCCATCTAGAACCCTTTCACCCACTTGTTGGAGAAGAAACATGAGAACAGATCTGAATGTTTGCCTTATACACTGTGTGAGTTTTTGTGATACTAACTGTAACTAAAATGACCTCTCATTAGGGATACAAGTTATTGATTAATTCATTAATTGTTAATTGGTTCACCTTATTGATTAACCATTTATTGATGATTGGCAATTTTCCTGAGAATCTCAGTTTCCCTCAGTACAACATGGCCGTTCTGCCTTTAACATATAAAACATTAATTATTACTATTTTTGATATACAGAATAAAACATGAACATCATATACCTCAATGACCCTGTTTACATGGCCACGAGTAAACCAATTACAATCAGCTTTCTGCAGTTACCTGATTATTCAAACTGTCATGTAAACAGAGTAATCCGATTACCTTTATCGGTTTACTCCAGTAATCAGTTTACTCATGACCATGTAAACATGGTCAATGATTTATTGGACCGTTTACATGTTTCACTGCAGACAATGGACTTTTTGTAGTTTAATATGTTCTGTACTGTATAGTGTGTACCATGTACTGGCACAGCTCAGTAAATTACAGATGGCATGATTTTTAATTTATTTTAAAAACTATTACCAATACCATTATCTTTTTTAGTTCCATTAAAACTAACTTTCACGTTGTAATTTACTGAGTCGCACTGGTAGACTGTTTTAACCGGAAAATAAACTGTTAGCTGCTTCACCTGTAACATGTTCAACATGATCCAGACAAACCCAGAACCACCTGGGCTCCTCTGTTGTCTGCTACCTTAGTGGGAACCTGAGTCCGGTCTGCTTTCCCATCTTGCAGCAAGGGGCAGGGTTTTGTGCTCGTATAATCTTGTTCTTTCTTCCGGTCCGTTGGACCTTCATGCTCGTGTGTATTAGAACTTGTTGTGGTATGCCAACGCAATCCAGAAGGGCGAGTTTTTTTCACTCTGCACAGTGCAGACGCTCTGGGGGCTTGGTGTCTTCTTCTGCTTTTCGGTTGAAATGTAAGTGGGTGACTGTGTGCGCCCCCGTCTGGACGGCAACACAACTACGTTTCATAGAATAAGCTCCCATTGAGAAGGACTGCTGAGTTATCAATTAATTGACAATCAATTTAATTTAGTCCACTAAACCCTGATTGACAATTAATCGAAAGTCAATCATTAACATCCCTACCACTCATGTTTTCAAAAGCAAAGGAAACCATGATCAACAGCCACTTCACAGCTGATATGTGGATCAGCCATGCCAAAGACTAGTCGACTATTCTAGTGGCTCGTCGACTATTCGACTTAGTCATTACAATAGTCGACTTTTGCAGCGGCTCATCGACGATTGTAATGATTGTAACTGCTTGATGACTATTGTCACAGCTCGTCAACTATTATAACGACTAGACATTACAATAGTCGACTACCGTAGCGGCTCATCGACTATTCGACTACTGTAGTGGCTCGTCGACTATTATATTGACTAGGCATTACAATAGTCGACTACTGTAGCGGCTCGTCAACTATTCGACTACTGTAGCGGCTCGTCAACTATTGTAATGACTAGGCATTACAATAGTTCCAAAATTTACACCTTTTATTTGGTCTTTTTGCTAAAGTTGCAGCTTCTTACCCATAAAATTCCACTTTTTTTGGTCAGAAATTGGCAGCTTTTAACTGAGACTTACATCCCCCCCCCCTTTTTTTTTTGTCAGGTCAGGTCAGGCATTGGCTTGCTTGCTACTGGATAACCATAAAAACTGGTACTACCTGTCTCATGGGTTGGGCCGTCGGTGACTCAACCGGCATTCCCACCCTTCCAAGGGTGTGGAAGGTGAAACAGGGCATCCTGGCAGAACTAAAAACAATATCTGCCACAGGTCTGTGGTGGACCACTCCCAGTTACATGGGTTGAGACTGGACATCCTGGCAGATAAACACATCTGTCGCAAGGTCTGTGGTGGACTGTGCCAGTCAGTGTATCATGACATACACTACACAAAGAGCAGAGATAAACAAACCTATCATCTGGTCAGTCACTGCAACAGATACTGGAGTCAGTTTGTCTTGGCTTATCCTTGCCACTGATAATACCTTTATCTGCCAAGAATGTGCTGCTAGTCCAGCAAACGCTAGCAGTACTCAAATACTTTGTAAGCAGTTTCATGAAATGGTCACTCAGAAAGCAACTCATACCGGCTTGAACGTCGCCCAGGCTTTCAAGGTCCACGCTGATCTGTTCACACTCCGACAGGCAGCGAAAAGTAAGCTAGGAGCAGGAAGAAAAAGAAGAAGAAAACAGCAGCCTTGTGTGTAGACAGAATGGAATGTACACACTCTATTGGACAGAACAACATCACAGTACCCAGAAAGACAGACCATGCTTGTGGTGCTGGAAATGAACAGGTACAATGTAGACATAACTGCACTTAGTGAAACAAGATTGCCTGGATATGATAGCTTGGAAGACATCTTCTTTTGGAGTGGGAGATCAACTCAAGAAAGGAGAGAAGCAGAAGTGGGCTTTGCAGTTAGAAAGGAGATAGTGGCAATGCTTGATGAGGAACCGGTGCCAATCAACGACAGGATAATGACTATGAGACTCCCATTACAGCGGAAGATGTATGCCACACTCGTCAGTGTATATGCCCCAACAATGACCAACACAGAGGAGGTGAAGGAAGAGTTCTACAGTGATTTACGTGAGACTATCAGGCGTGTACCAACTGATGACAGGCTGATACTCGTTGGAGATTTTAATGCCAGAGTTGGTTCAGACACTGAGAAATGGAAAGGAGTGTTAGGCAGTCATGGAGTAGGCAAGTGCAATGCTAATGGAGAACATCTACTTGCACAATGTTCAGAGTACAACCTTGTGATAACCAACACTCTATTTAAGCACAAGGACACACACAAGAAGACATGGATGCACCCAAGATCCAAGCACTGGCACTCATTAGACTACATCATAGTCAGGCAGAGACACATAAGGGATGTATTGGACACCAGAGCAATGAGAGGCATGGACTGTGGTACTGACCATGTTATGCTGAGATCTAGATTAAGGATTTGGAGACAAAAACAGCACTGCAGGATGGGTGTGAAGCCACCACGGAAGCTAAACACTAGTGTACTGAAAGGCCAAAAGAAGCAGGAAGAACTTACACAGGAAATGGATGAAAACTTGAAAGACTGGGACAGCAACAACTCAGAGAATGACATAGAAGAGAAATGGGCAACACTGAAAGATACGGTGTATCAGACTGCGAGTGATGTATTAGGCTACCCTGAGAGGAAACATCAAGATTTGTTTGATGAGCATGATGAACACCTGAAGAAACTACTAGAAGCGAGGAATACAGCTAGGCAGGAAAACCTACAGTGTAACACAAGGTCGAAGAAGAAGAAATACTCAAAGGCTCAGAGTGAGCTACAGAAGTACACCAGAGAGATTAAGTCCAACTGGTGGGATGAAAAAGCAGAGGAACTTCAAACTACAGTAGACAGGAAGGACATGAAAACATTCTTCACAGGTTTGAGAGAAATCTACAGCCCTAAACCAAGAGGACTGATCCAACTAAAGGCTATGGATGGTGAAATGGTCTTGCAGGAGAAAGACAAGATCCCGGACAGATTTGCAGACCACTTTGACCAACTACTAAACAACCCTGGAGATCTGACTGAAGAGGCTAAAGAAGCTCTAGTGCAGTGACCAGCTGTATCAAGTCTGAATGAACCACCAAATTTTGATGAACTAACGGCAGCTATCAGGACAACACAGGATGGTAAAGCTCCAGGAAGGGATGGAATTCCAGCAGAAGTGTGGAAATTTGGTGGTGTTCAGCTGACCAACTGCCTGCACAAGCTCATCCAAGAGATATGGGATGCCCAGAAAGCACCTCAAGACTGGAATGATGCAAGTATTGTGCCTTTGGTCAAGAAAGGTGACAGGAAAGATTGTGGAAATTACAGAGGTATATCACTGCTAGCCACTGTTGGTAAGATTCTCTCACGTGTACTACTGAACAGACTCAATGAACACATTTTAGGAGATTCAGAGATACATTTGTATCTCCTCCCTCAGGGAGGAGATACAGAGTCCCCAAGTGCAGGTTCAATAGATACAAGAACTCATTTATCCCAACGTCAGTAAAACTTTTAAACTCAGATAAATAAGTCAGGGACACTTATAACTCCTGTTCTTAATGACTGCTGTTATATATTTATGTATGTATGTATGTACTTGTATTATTTATTGGGTTTTATTTCATTTATTATGTACTACATCCATTGTGTATGTGTGGATTGTGTGGTTGCAGCACGGGTGTCAAGCACAAGACAAATTTCCCCTTGAGGGACAATAAAGTTTATCTTATCTATCTTATCTTATTTTGCAAAATGTACTATCGGAAACCCAGTGCGGCTTTAGAAGTGGGAGAAGCACAATGGACGTGATTTTCTGCTTGAAACAGGTTCAAAAAAAGTGTATCGAACAGAACATGCTGCTTTATGTAGTCTTCATAGACTTCAGTAAAGCCTTCGATACTGTTTAGCGACAAGGACTTTGGCAGGTACTCAAGAAATATGGCTGTACAGAGAAGTTTGTCAGCCTGATCGAGGCACTCCATACAGGTATGCAAGCAAACGTGGCAATGAGTGGTTCAGTATCTAAAGACTTTTCAGTAAACAACGGGGTGAAACAAGGGTGTGTGCTGGCACCTACACTCTTCTCGCTATATCTGGGAGCCATGCTTGAGGTGGCCTTCAAAGACACTTCAGAAGGAGTATACATTCAAACAAGGAAAGAAGCAGACTTGTTCAATGTGGCACAGTTTAAAGCCAAGAGTAAGATATCGATAAAGGTAGTAAGAGAAATGCTCTTTGCCAACAACAGTGCTCTAGTTGCACACAGCGTGGAAGATATGCAATCTTTAGTGGAGAAATTTGCAAGAGCAGCTAGCCTATTCAGCCTCCAAATCAACATCAAGAAGACAGAGTGCCTTTATCAACCACCAAAGTTCCAATTATCAACATCACTACCAGAAGAGATCAGCATTGGTACAGAGCCACTAGTCAAGTGCAAGACTTTCAAGTGCAGTACTGTTTCAGAGAATGCTAGGCTGGAGGATGAACTATCTCTCAGAATGGGAAGAGCGAGCGATGTGCTTGGATACTTGAGGGAGAGACTGTGGAACAATCGACATGTGTCTATCCGTGTGAAATGCAAAGTGTACAGAGTGACAGTACTGGCTACTCTATTGTACGGTGCTGAAACTTGGACTGTCTACAGAGTGCAGGTGAAGAAACTCCACGCGTACAGGATGAGACACCTTCGAGCCATAATGAACATCTCATGGAAAGACAAGATAACCAACATAGAAGTGTTGAAACGAGCTGGTCTACCATCAGTGGAGGACATGCTAATAAGATAAGATAAGATAAGATAAGATAAGATAAGCCTTTATTAGTCCCACAATGGGGAAATTCCAGGATTGCAACAGCACAGGGACAGCAACACTCAGAGCAGCAATCAGAAGGCAAGAAAAAACAAGAGCAGCGAGTATACATATGTACATATTACTATAAATATATATATATATATATATATATATATATATATATAGACACACAGTGCGGAGCATTGTGGTTGGTGGATGTGCAGCAGAAAGTCTAAGCTCTCTCTCCGTGGATGTGGCGGGCCAGCTTGATGTCTTTGGGCATGATGGTGACCCTCTTGGCGTGGATGGCGCACAGGTTGGTGTCCTCGAAGAGACCCACCAGGTAGGCCTCGCTGGCCTCCTGCAGAGCCATGACGGCGGAGCTCTGGAAGCGCAGGTCGGTCTTGAAGTCCTGAGCGATTTCCCTCACCAGGCGCTGGAAGGGCAGCTTACGGATGAGCAGCTCCGTGGATTTCTGGTAGCGACGGATCTCTCTCAGAGCCACGGTACCGGGCCAGTAACGGTGAGGCTTCTTCACTCCACCAGTGGCCGGAGCGCTTTTCCAAGCAGCCTTGGTGGCTAGCTGCTTCCTGGGGGCTTTTCCTCCAGTAGATTTACGGGCGGTCTGCTTGGTTCTTGCCATCGCTCTTTATTATTCTGTCTTATATTTCTTGCACGCCGCCTAAACTCCAGCCCGGCATCCACGTCGTTTTCGCTTCAGTTCCCCGGTATGTCGAGTTTCTCTGTTAGCACCGGGTGGCAGTTGAGTGCTAGCTAGCTCTTCCCTGCTGTATCGTCTCCTGCTGTAAACAGTGGCTCCGTCCGCCGACTCGGGAGACCTTTGGGGCGATCTGTGTGTCCATGATATATATAGAGTGAAAGGTGTAGAAAGAAGAAGGAAGATAAAAAAAAAAAAAAAAAGGCAGTTGCAAAAGGCAGCCAACTCGTGTGGCGCCAGAACCGGAAACCAACATGAACATGAACAATTAATACAGATGAACCTGAGATGGCTCGGACATGTTGAGAGGATGGATCACCAGCGTCTCCCTCGGCAGTTACTCTACTTACAGTTATGTGAGGGCAAACGCAATCAGGGTAGACCAAGGCTCAGATTTAAAGACACTGTAAAAAGAAACTTGAAGAAGTTGGACATAGACAGGAGTTCCTGGCAGCGGAAGGCTAAGGACAGAGCTGTGTGGAGGAATCTGATCAGACCCAAGTGAAACAGTCATTGTCGCTCACGACAGACTGCTATGATGATGATGATGATGACTCATATTTTTGACAACTTTTTGACATTTTCTAAAGAACAAGCATCAACAAACTTTAAATCTATGCACTTTTTGTGTGTAAAATGTTCTAAGTTGCCAGCTTCAAAAATGATATTTTATATTCTTTTGACAACATACCACATGACATTCTGTCAGCTCTGGACAAGATCATTTCTGGGGAAAGTATTTTTAACTTTTACACTTTACAGTCTGTCTCTTGTTACCCTTACATGAATAAAAACTGGAATCAGTACTTTAGCCAGAATAAATTACATACAAGTACAGAAGGGTGTACCTTTCACAACTCTGTAAATGTGCCTATAAAATATATAAATACTTTAAAACAGAGTACACTGAGGACTGGTTGTCAGCTAAATGTTTTATTCATTAATTATTTTGAACTACTTCACATACGTTACATTTTGTAAATGATATGGCAGGCATTAAACAGATTATTGCTCCCCACTGTTAAAATACTCCATTAAAGCTGGCCTAATGTCATTCTACACTGGCATGGTCAGGTAGTGGTTGAACTGGAGGCTGACTGTGATCAGGTGTGTCTGGGAGTCCAAAGTTGTCACCATGTTCCTCACAAATATTATCAAGTATGCAGCAGGTGAGCACCATTTTCTTGCTCTGCTCCAGTCTGCAGTCATTCCTTGTCAGGAGTGACCTCCATCGTCCTTTCAAGCAGCCGAAAGCCATTTCCACAACTCAACGTGCACAGCTCATCGGCAGTTGCAGTTACGTTGTTCAGGGGTAAGTCTGCCTGTGTCCCAAAAGGGTTTCATCAGCCACTTGTGCATGGGGTCGGCTGGGTGACGAAATCCGGTGTCATGCCAAAAAGTGATCATCGTCTACAGGAGCCAGGAGTGCTCGCTTGTTAAAGGTGGACTGCCTGGTCTCAGTCCACCTACAATGTGTCTAAATGTTTTGAGGTTTTATCACATCTGAAAAATTAGTGTTGGCCAAAGTGTTGCAATTTGAAAAACAACATATAGAATTTATCTGATTGCAATATTTATATGGAAAACCATCATTGTTTGGAGGTACATAGAATACTGTATGTATTTATACAGTATTTTCATGTATATATGCAGTAAATCTATGCATTTTTCCATGTAACCTTGTAGCTGCATTATTTTAATTGCTTTTAATCCTAGATCAAGTTTGTTTAGGGTTCAAAATGCATCATAAGTGTTAAATATATCTTGTTATACCTAACTAAGTACTATTTATCTGTTGAAATATATATATTTAACGGCTAATATAAACCCATAACAATATCGCCCCTGGTGATCATCTTTTGGGCAGCTGATCACTTTTTGGCATGACATAACAGGCGACCTCCGTCTCGTAATTGTTGTGTTGGGTTCTTTCATAAATAAAGACTGCTGCTTTGGGTGAACACGGAGCCTCCTTTATTGACTGGCTGCAACACATTAACACACGAACTCCACCATATTATTCTCCATCATGCTGTACTCCTGACAACATCCGGTCTGTGTCGCCCCCTAGTGGCTCCACATATGTAATACTTAGATTACACCACATCCCCCTTACTGAAGCCAAGTTGACCCCTTTAGCTAAAAAACAAAATACATTTCCACATGAAATCATTCCTGCTCACCTTGGTCAACTAACTATGATGGGCGATCTAACTTTTTCTAACCCTTTTTCTTTTTAAACACTTGTACCATGCGTGAGAACATTTTTATGCAGAAGCCTCTTATATCACATTTTTTCAACATTTCAAGAACTCAAACTCTGCATCTCAGAAATAGCAATACATAATTTTTACAGATCCAGTCTTTGTGGTTTCTTCACTTCTCTGCCTGATCTTGTTCTCATGATGGCAGGTGTGCATTCCTGAGTCTGAGTTTCTGTTGAGGTTTCCTCAGACTGGACGTCCTGTGGAGTCATCATTTGGCTCTCTGGAGAAGGCATAGGCACTAAATGGCTGCGATTCCTCCTCAGTGTTCCTTGTGGTCCACTGATGACATAAGACCGTGGAGTTTTGTGGACAGATGTCACTGTGCCCTGTGCTTTTGCATCTGTAATCCAAACAGAGTTTCCGGGTACCAGTTTATCCAAATCTCTCGTTCTGTGTCTTTTGTTAAAGTATTCTGTTTGCCTCATCCGTCTCTCCTTTTCCACGTGACGAATTTGTTGCAGATTCGGCACGCATGGCTGCAAGGCCTCTGGAAGCATTGGCAGGGTGGTACGAAGTCTACGCCCCATGAGAAGCTGTGCTGGGCTGTAGCCAATTGCCAACGCTGTGGTTCTGTAGGCTAACAGTGCTCGGTATGGATCACTGGCTTTCTTGATAAGATTTTTGACTGTTCTGACAGCTCTTTCTGCCTCACCGTTACTTTGGGGGTACCTGGGACTACTGGTCACGTGCTCAAAACAGTACTCCTTTGTAAAGTCTTCCATTTCCTGACTTGCGAACTGCGGGCTGTTATCCATGATCAGTATCTCCGGTATTCCGTGCCGTGCAAACATTGATTTTAAATGCACAATGACATTGGCAGAGTGAGTTGGGCTGAGCTGGGCAATCTCTATATACCTAGAGAAGTAGTCCACTAATAACAGATAGTTTTTGTCTTGTAGTGTGAACAAATCAGCTCCCAACTTCTGCCATGGCCTTTCTGGTAAATCTGTGGGCATTAAAGGCTCTCTCACATTAACTCTTTCCTGTATGCACTGTCTACATTTGAGTACAACTTCACTGATCTGGTTGCTTAAACCTGGCCACCATACAGCCTGACGGGCGCGCTCTCTGCATTTAACCACCCCCTGGTGGCCCTCATGTATCTTATCCAAAACTGCATTTCTCATGTTAGCAGGGATAACTAACCTCGTGCCTCTCAGTAGTAGTCCATTATGCACACTCAAAACGGCTCTCTCAGACCAGTAGTGCTTCACCGCTCCCTGTAGCTGGTTACGATCCGGCCAGCCTTTTGTGCAGTATTTCATGACTTGTGAACAGACGCTGTCGGACTGCAGTTGCTCTTGGAGATCTGCAAGATATTTGCTGCTTGTAGGGAGTCCCTCTAGCACAGAGTCAACATAAATGTTAGTGTCCTCCATAAGATCTGTGTCTGTGTGAGTAACACTGTGAGCGGTAAGCGTGAGAGCGTGTCGGCAGTGGTTAGACTTTTGCCCGGGATGTGCTTTATAGTGTATGAGTACCTCATTAGGCGCATACGAAATCTCTGTATACGCGGTGGAAGCGCATCCAAAGCTTGTCCTCCCAGTAGGCTCACTAGTGGCTTATGATCAGTTTCTAGTTCAAAGTGCAGACCCAGGATAAAGTCATTGAATCTTTCACAGGCCCACGTGAGAGCCAGCGCTTCTTTTTCCAGCTGGGCGTAGCGCTGCTCTGTAGGTGTCAATGATCGAGAAGCGTAAGCAACTGGTGACCACACGTCTCTCTCCTTCTGTAGCATGACTGCCCCCAATCCGTATGAAGAGGCATCTGCAGATATTTTCTGTGGTTTGTTTGGGTCATAGAGCTGCAATACAGGAGCAGAGGACAGTTCTTGTTTGAGATTACAAAACGCATTTTGTTGTTCATGCCCCCAGTACCACATGTTCTTTGTTGAAAGCAAGTCTCTCAATGGTTTGTCCTTTTCAGAAAGGTTCGGAATGAACTTCCCCAGCTGGTTCACCATTCCGAGAAAGCTCCTGAGCTCACTCACGTTGCTTGGCTCTTTCATGTCCTGAACAGCTTGGGTTTTGTCTGGGTCTGGCCTCATTCCTTCTGCTGAAACAATAAACCCAAGAAATTTGACCTCTCTTTTGCCAAACTCACATTTTGACATATTCAACGTAACGCCGGCTTTCTCCGCGCGCTTCAAGACAGCGTGCAGTCTTGTGTCGTGCTGCTCCTTGGTGGATCCCCAGACCAGGATATCATCCATGTGAAAGACGACTCCGTCGAGACCCGCTGTAACCTCAGTTACCATCATGTTTTGGAAATGTTCAGGTGCACTGGAAATACCAAATGGCAAACGGTTGAAGTGGTATCTGCCAAATGGCGTAATGAATGTGGTGAGAAAGGCCGACTCTTTAGACAGTGGTATTTGCCAAAATCCCATATTTGCATCAAGCTTTGAAAAATACTGAGCACCTGTGAGCATGCCTAGCGTTTGGTCCACAGACGGGAGGATGTATCTTTCGCGACACACTGACTCGTTTAAAGGTGTCATGTCCACACAGATACGCACCTTTTCTTTGTCCTTTTTGGGAGCTACAACCATGCCACAGCACCAATCTGTTGGCTGCTCCACGCGACTGATGACTCCTAAATTTCCATCCTCTCGAGCTCTTCTTTCACTTTACCCATGAGCGGCAGTGGCACACGCCTTGGCACCTTGAGCGAAAAGGGCTTAGCATCAGGTTTCAGTTTAATTGTGTATGGCTTTTGGATGAGCCCAAGTCCATCGCATAACTTGGGGTACGCTTTTCTCACTGTCTCTTGGTCTATAGTGTCAACTCTGGCAATTAGTTTCAGTCTCACGGAAGCTGTTCTACTCAGTAGTGCCATGCGCAGATTTTTGACAATATAGATTTTCTCAGTAGCGCTCTTGTCACCGTATGTAATAGTCTCTGTCATAGACCCCAACACGGTTAGTGCAGTTCCACCCGGTCCGTAGAGTGGTTTTTGTGCCTTTTCCAACTGTTCATTTTTCTTCTTGAAGGTTTCAAATGTTTGTTCAGAAACCGCTGTGACGTCCGCTCCGGAATCTAACTTGAAAGTCACTTTATTTCCTCTCACATTTATGTCTGCCAGCCATGGATCCTCTCCTAGATCCACTTCACCCAGAAAAAGTCTGTCTGCATTGTCAGCGACCTCATTCACAGTTGGGTTGGACCTACAGACTCTAATATAGTGTCCACGTTTTTTACAGTTATGGCATTCCGCGTTTTTAGCTGGGCACTGTACTGCTACATGTGCTGGTGCTTTGCCACACTTGGAACAAGCTTTACTGTCTTGTTTTGTCTGCTGAGGCCTTGAGGACTTAATCTGTTTTTGTTCCTTGATTATGAACTTGTTTGGCTTGGCTTTTCTGATGTGTACCACATCCACGGCTGTTCTGTTAATGCTAGTTTCACCTCTTAGGTCAGTTTGTTGTCGTTTTATTTCTTCAGATTGTCTTGCCATTGTTATAGCTTTAGCTAGGGTAAGATCTTTGTCAAGCTGCATTCTTTCTGACAGCGACAAATCTTTTAGACCCACTACAAGCCTGTCTCTCAAAAGGTCATCATGAAGTGCACCGTACTCACAGTTTTCTGCCAGCGCGTAGAGTGCTGTTATGAACGAATCTACTGGTTCTGCCGGCTGTTGCACTCGCTTGTTGAATTTTGCTCGTTCATAAATCACGTTCTTTCTGGGAACGAAATGTCTATCAAAAGCTGTTTTAACGGCATTGTACTGCTGGCGCTGCACGCTCGTTAGCTCGAGCCCTCTTAGCACGTCGTCAGCCTCATCTCCCATGCAATAAACCAGCGTATTTACTTGGTTCGCCTCAGCTGAGTTATTCAGGTTACTTGCCAGTCTAAAACGCTCAAAACGTCTTATCCACTTTTCCCACTCTTGGGGTCTCGCAAAGTCGAAGGGCTCCGGTGGTTTAATGGTGAAGGTTGCCGCTGGAGTAGCTGCCGCCATTACAGGATCAATTGGCGCCGCTGCAGCCCTTTGAACTTCGTCTGGCATAGCCGCTAGCCGGTTGCAAAGCTGACTTTTCTCACCTCAAAGCGCACCAACTTCTGACACCATGTTGTGTTGGGTTCTTTCATAAATAAAGACTGCTGCTTTGGGTGAACACGGAGCCTCCTTTATTGACTGGCTGCAACACATTAACACACGAACTCCGCCATATTATTCTCCATCATGCTGTACTCCTGACAACATCCGGTCTGTGTCGCCCCCTAGGGCTCCACATATGTAATACTTCAATTACACCACAGTAATGCGCCGTAACACCACCCATTACAGAACTGACATAAATATTACGTTTAAAAGTGTAGTCAATGCTCGCACTACAGACTTGATCTAACAACAGCTGATAACTGAAATATTGATAATTACCGGTCTCCTTAAATGTAGCCGCCGTTCTCTGCCATTAAGAATAAAACTGTTTTTGGATGGTAATACAGGTTTGGAATAATAAAAGCAGCGCTCCCAAAGAGACAACAAAATCCTACATGTTGACAAGCTAGCGCTGCTGCTGCTTCTTCTTCTTCTTTTTCTTCTCTCGGTTACTGGTGGATAGCAAACAACTGAAAGGTGCATACCACCACCTACTGTACAAGAGTGCATACTGTAGTGTTCTGCGGGGGTGCATAAAGGCGCTTCATGCTACGTAATGACGTAGCCCTGACGTAATCCCCGACTAGCTCCATATCGGTGGAAAACCAACTGGTTCTTATGACAGCACTGGCTCTTATTTTGGTGGAAATGAGCCCTGAGTGTTCCGATCCCGACTGCTCCTGATCTGGCTAAGGTTCCTCCCGAATACCACGACTTGGGGGCCGCCTTCAGCAAGACTCAAGCCCTGTCCCCCCCCCCTTCCTCCACCACCCTTATGATTGTGCCATCAATCTCCGCACTGGAGCTCCACTGCCATCCAGCAGACTCTACAACCTGTCTGCCCCGGAGTGAGAAGCAATGGAGACATACATCAAAGAGTCCTTGAGCTCAGGCATAATCTGGCCATCATCCTCTGCGGTGGGGGTGGGGGTTTTTTCGTCTGCAAGAAGGATGACTCACTGAGGCCATGTATAGACTTTCGGGAGTTAAACAACATCACCATCAAGGATAAGTACACACTCCCACTCATTAATTCAGCCTTTGATTCTCTCCAGGGTGCCTCCTGGTTTTCCAAATTGGACCTGCATAACACCTACCATCTGGTGCGGATCCAGGAGGGCGATGAATGGAAGACGGCGTTCCGAACCCCTAGTGGACATTTTGGGTATCTAGTCATGCCATTCGGGCTGACTAATGCTCCTGCCATCTTCCAGCGGCTAATTAATGACATGTTGAGGGCTTTTTTTGGGCACATTTGTGTTTGTGTATCTGGATAATATTCTTATTTTTTCACAGTCACTGGAGGAGCACCGACTGCACGTGAGGCGGGTACTGCAGCGACTTTTGGAAAATAAACTTTTTGTGAAGGCCGAAAAGTGTGAGTTTCATGTCAACTGGATGTCGTTCCTGGGGTTTATCATCTCTCACAATGAGGCCATCCCCGACCCGGGTAAGATTAAAGAGGTGGTTGAGTGGCCCACTCCATCGTCCAGAAAGCAGCTCCAACAGTTTCTGGGATTTGCAAACTTTTACCGCCGCTTCATTCAGAATTACAGTCGGATTGCTCTCCCCCTAACCTGTTTGACCTCTCCCAAGGTTCCATTTCAGTGGACTGAGGAAGTGGCGGTGGCCTTTGCCGAACTAAAGACCAAGTTCTCGTCTTCTCCCATCCTGACGCAGGTGGACCCTGTTCTCCAGTGCTTGGTTGAGGTGGATGCCTCGGACTTGGGGGTGGGGGCAGTCCTTTCCCAGAGATCCCTGGTGGATGGCAAGATTCGACCCTGTGCGTTCTTCTCCCGGCGCCTATCGTCAGCTAAGCGCAATTACGACATCGGTAACAGGGAACTCTTGGCCGTCAAGCTCGCCTTGGAGGAGTGGCGTCATTGGTTGGAGGGGGCCTCCCAGCCGTTCATTGTATGGACTGACCACAAGAACCTGGAATACCTCCGGACAGCCAAGCGCCTGAACTCCCGCCAGGCTCGCTGGTCCTTGTTTTTTGGGAGATTTGATTTCACCATTACCTATCTTCCCAAGTCGAAGAACACGAAGCCTGACGCCTTGTCCCGTCAGTTTGCCTCGGAGACGACTGAGACACCCGAGCACCCTATCCTACCCCCATCGTGTGTCATGGGTGCCATCTCCTGGGGTATCAAGGACAAGGTTTTGAAGGCTCTGGAGGACGAGCCCGACCTGGGCGGGGGGTCAGCGGGTAAACTGTTTGTTCCATCGGCCGTCCGGGGGGAGGTTATTCATTGGGGCCACTCATCCAAGTTCTCGTGTCACCCGGGGCAGGGACGCACAGTGGAGCTGATTCGTAGGACATTTTGGTGGCCGTCGCTGCAGAAGGACGTCAGGGAGTACATCCGTGCCTGTCCTCAGTGTGCCACCAGGAAAACGTCTTCTTCTCCTCCAGCTGGGTTACTCCATCCCCTCCTCACCCCCGGCAGACCGTGGTCCCACGTGGCTCTGGATTTCATCACCGGCCTCCCATCATCCAACCACAACACGGTAATCCTTACACTGGTCGACAGGTTCTCCAAGGCTGCCCAATTTGTCCCCCTGAAGGGGCTGCCCACGGCCAAGGAGACGGCAGATCTTCTGGTTCAGCATGTGGTTCGGCTACATGGCATCCCATTGGACATCGTCTCGGACCGGGTTCCTCAGTTCGTGTCCCAAGTCTGGAGATCGTTTTGCAGTGCCTTGGGGGCCAGGGCGAGTATATCTTCAGGCTACCATCCTCAAACCAACGGGCAGTGTGAACGAGCGAACCAGGAATTGGAAGCAGCGCTGCAGTGTGTCGTCCCAACCAACCCCTCGTCTTGGAGCTCCCACCTCCCTTGGATTGAGTATGCTCACAACACCACCATTTCATCAGCCATAGGCATGTCTACCTTCCGGGCCTCGCTGGGTTACAATCCCCCACTGTTTCTGGAGGAGGAGGGGGACATCGTGGTTCCCTCTGTTCGAGCTCACCTGCAGCGCTGTTGTCGGATCTGGAGAGCTACCCGGGAGGCACTGCAATGCACAGCTGAGCACAACACGTCAGTGGCCAACCGTCACAGGGCTCCAGCTCCTGCCTATCAGGTGGGCCAACAGGTATGGCTGTCCACCAAGCATATTGATTTGAAGGGTCAGAGGAAGAAGATATCCCAAAGGTTTATTGGACCCTTTCCCATCACCCAAATTATTAACCCAGTGTGTGTACGACTAGCCCCCCACCCCCACCCCCGCATCTGTCCTTCTTTCCACGTATCCCAGGTCAAGCCTGTCTGGTCCAGCCCCTTGTGTCCTCCACCCAGGGACCCACCACCACTGATGATAATCGACGGCGACCCGGCTTGGAAAGTCAATGCCATTCTGGACGTCCAACGCCGGGGTCGTGGTCTGCAGTACCTGGTGGATTGGGAGGGCTATGGACCGGAGTGGAGATCTTGGGTGTGTCCCTCCATCGTGCTGGACAAGCAACTCATCAGGGACTTCCATCAGGTGCACCCAGGTAGGATGGATCAACCGCCGAGAGGCGTGTCGTTGGGGGGGAGTACTGTCATAGCCGCCAATTAGGCGCACCTGCACACACACCTGTCTGTTATCTGGCTCTGCCTATTTATTCTGTGAGACCCAGAGATCAGTGTGGAGTCGTCTAATTCCTTTCCAAGGGATCTGTACTCACCAACTCTATGCTGAGGTTCCAGCCTTGTCTTCTCTCTAGTGCTACTCCTAGCCTTCGGACGTCTCACCTCCCGGCAGTCAAGTAAGCCTGCAAACCTTTTCCTCTCACCCTTCTACTTCCCCTGTGCACAGGCGGTGTAACCTTGGTGATGGACTCTCCTCCACCTGGCGGCGGACCTCCCTGCTCTGTTCACCTGCCTGCCTACGGGGCGACTGACACTGTCCTCCTGGCCTGGGCTGTCGAGCTAACCTGAGTGCTTCTCCCACACTGCTAACAATAAGGATTGTGTTTATGGGTGCTTCCTCTGCCTGGACTGTCTCTAATTGTCCCTCTGCTCTGTCCTTAGGGTTGCCAGGTCGAACGGTGCTCTGCTCGCCCCAAGCTGACTTCTCCACATACTGCACACATCACAGATACTCATACACGCATCCACACACTCACATAATTGTAAATAAAAGGTTAATTTTGTTATTCCTGAGTCGTGTCTGCTTCTTGGGTCAAAAATCATGTCATTACTGGCTTGTCCAAATGCTGTGCAGCAAACTTTAAATGAGCTTCAACATGCTTTTTCTTCAGCAATGGAGTCTTATGAGGTGAGTGGGCACAGAGCGCATGTCGGTTGAGGGCATTACTAAAAAAATGAGAAATCAGTATATATCTGCAATCATATGATCTGTCACTATCTGCTCCTACACAACCGCATTGAAATGCACTATGGTTATTCATCTCTAGCTGTCCGAATATAGGATTGCTGGGTTTATTACCACTAATCATTTACCTAAACTAATCGTTTACCAGTATGGAGGTCAGAGTCCTTCTGGCTGCCATTGGCACCACGGGTTGCATCATCGTATACAGACTGTACATAGACTGCTGCTGTCGCTGTTTGTTCGTGTTTTTCTTCTTTCTTTTTAATCCAGCCTAATTTCCTTCTTTTTATAAAATGCACACCAATGTAGAGAGAGAGAAATGCCATTTCAATTCTCCTCTATAACCTGCACATATAGTAGTATTGACAATAAAATCTTTGAATCCTTGAATATACACTACCGTTCAAAAGTTTGGGGTCACCCAGACAATTATTTTGTGTTTTCCATGAAAAGTCACACCTATTTACCACCATGAGTTGTAAAATGAATAGAAAATATAGTCAAGACACTGACAAGGTTAGAAATAATGATTTGTATTTGAAATAATAATTTTTTCCAGATACTCAACCTGCTCAAAGGAAGGTCAGTTTTATAGCTTCTCTAACCAGCTAAACCATTTTCTGCTGTGCTAACATGATTGCACAAGGGTTTTCTAATCATCCATTAGCCTTCTGACGCAATGAGCAAACACATTGTACCATTAGAACACTGGAGTGATAGTTGCTGGAAATGGGCCTCTATACACCTATGTAGATATTGCACCAAAAACCAGACATTTGCAGCTAGAATAGTCATTTACCACATTAGCAATGTATATTAGATATTAGAGTGTATTTCTGATTAGTTTAAAGTTATCGTCATTGAAAAAAACAGTGATTTTCTTTCAAAAATAAGGACATTTCTAAGTAACCCCAAACTTTTGAACGGTATGGGTATATGTGTATGTATATATACTGTGTGTGTGTGTGTGTGTGTGTGTATATATATATATATATATATACTGTATATATATATATATATATCAGAGGTTTTGTTCTCTAAAAATTGTCCAACAGAATTTTTCCAGCAATGACTAAAAATTCTTAAAGCTGTCTATTATTTGACAGATTACACGGAGGGTGTTCTAACTAAAGTGAATTAAAATGACAAATAACAGATTATGAATGAATTTTTACAAGCCTGTCTGAGAAAATGATAAAAGTGTAGTGTAGCCTCTGATATAGAGTATCGAGGCTTTTTCAGGTCTTCCACTCAGATGCAGTTCTGACACTCTGTCAGCAGATGACAGTCTTAATTAAATGCTTCATAACACTGAGTCGTTCATGAAGCAGTTGTCTCAAAGTTGTCCATTGCTTCATGAGGCTTCATTTTCACCATCACTAGTTAGAATTAACTTGGCTAGGCGGTCAGTTGTCATTGATCAAGTGGCTGACAGGTTGGCTTGTGTTAGCTTAACTGTTGATTCAAAACCATTATGATCCCATCAGTTACAGAATGCTAGTGGACACACACAATAGAGGGCCTAAGTCACGCTCCCTCTACTTCCGTATATGGGCCCTTAAATCGAAAAAAAAAAGTCTCCATTGAAGTGAATGACAAGAGAGAAATTATCTTTTGACCCTGATCAGATTTTGACACAAGTTACACATATGATGTTTGCCAATTTAAAAGATAATTTTCCAAATAAATAATGATGTAGGTTGTTTAACTGTTAAAGTACAAGGTTGGGAAAATACATAAACTGAAAGACTACAAACACAGACTCACGCAACTTAAATGGTCGGTTTCAAAGAGCACCCAGGAGGAAGTAACTAGCAGTCCTCTGGATCAGCTGCAGCTCTCAAAATACAGTACATTTGTGTTGTTTTTCTCCTCTTTGGATCCTTCTTTTATCGGTCAGAAAACAGGAGGGGAATTGTGAGACGTAAAATGCCATAATTGTGTTTGGTGATGTGCATAGTCCGAGACAAGGAATTGTAGTCCTGTAAGCAGTTTCACAAAAACAAAGTATTATTCTTATTGTACTGTATTGTATTGTCATATCTAGGCACAGCCAAGGATTGGCGGGTGTCATGCTCAGTGACCACAGGATCTCATCTCTGCTGTTTGCGGATGATATTGTCCTGTTGGCTTCATCAAGCAATGACCTACAGGCCTTGCTGGAATGGTTTGCTCCTGAGTGTGAAGCAGCTGGGTTGAGAATCAGTGCCTCCAAGTCTGAGTCCACGGTCCTCAGCCGGAAAAAGGTGGATTGTCCTCTCCGGGTTGGGGACAAGCTCCTGCCCCAAATGGAGGAGTTTAAATATCTCAGGGTCTCATTCACGAGTGAGAGGAGAATGGAGCAAAAGATTGACAGATGGATCGGAGCAGCCTCTGCAGTGATGCAGACGTACCGGTCTGCTGTGGTGAAGAGGGAGCTGAGCTCTAAAGCAAAGCTGTTGATTTACCGGTCAATCTACGTTCCTACCCTCACCTATGGTCATGAGCTTTGGGTAATGACTGAAGTAATGAGATCGCAGAAACAAGCAGCTGAAATGAGTTTTCTCAGTAGAATTGCTGGCTTCACCCTTGGAGACAGGGTGAGGAGCTCAGTCATCCAGGAGAGACTCACAGTAGAACCGCTGCTCCTCCATATCAAAAGGAGCCAGTTGAGGTGGTTTCGGCATCTGATCAGGATGCCTCCTGGACGCCTCCCACTTGAGGTGCTTTGGACACATCCCACTGGGAGGAGACCCTGGAGTAGATCCAGGACACGCCGGAGAGACTACGTCTCCCAGCTGGCCTGGGAACATCTTGGTGTCTTCTCTGAAGAGCTGGAGCAGGGGGCCTGAGAGAGGGAAGTATGGACTTCTGCTTGAGCTGCTACCTCCATGACCCGGACCTCCGGAAAAGTGGTATAAAATGGATGGATGGATTCACTTCAGTGAAGATGTTTTTTTTTTGTTTTTGTTTTTTTGTTAAATAAGGTCCCATATGCAGAAGTAGATGGAGCATGACTTGGGCTCTCTATAAGGAGGGCACAAAGAGTAGGCAGCTGAACTCTAGAACATTTTTTTTTAATTTAACCTTTATTTATACAGGGCAGTTCCATTGAGAGGCAACCTCTCTTTTTCAAGAACGCCCTGGAAGCTGCCCAGTACAACCACAGACTGGCCACTAAGCAGCTCCACTGGAGCAGTTTGGATTAAGGGCCTTGCTCAAGGGCACCACAGTGGGTTTAAGGAGGGTGGGGAAAACACTGCTATGTTATCTGTCCCACCCAGATCTAATCCTGCCAGTCCAGGGATTGAACCCGTGACCCTCCGCTCACCAGTCCACATCCCTAACCGTTAGACCACTACTGCCAACATCAAACAATACAATACAGAAACAGCATAGCAATAAATCTGAACCAAGCAGAGGAGTATTATAAGGAGTAAAGGAGCCAAGGGAAAACCATACAGACTATAACTGACACTGAAAACAGAAAATATGAAATAAAGTTGAAACTAAGATGAATACAACCCAGAGCATAAATCAGAGAATAAAATACAGAATAAAATAACAAAGCCCATAGAACTTAACCTCAAGGCATGAATACACACAAAATCCAAGCAGCATTTGTCAATAGCCTAAAGTAAAATACACCAAAAGACAAAAGCTTTGTTGCATTATGATTCATTAAAAATGATCAGATTAATTATACTTTAATCATGACACTAGCTCCTTTTTCTCCCTTAACTCAAGAACTTTTTTTTAACTAAACCTCTAATGAATATTTTTAGAGCAAAATACAGCACCTTTTATTCTTATATGAAACTTTAGTTTTTTTTACATTTGGCCTTTTATTTGGCTTATTTAAATTTAGTGTGTTAATTTTTTTAAGCTTAACTCATATCAATACACCAGCAGATCAATCAATACACTCTATACACATATATATATATTTTTTTTGCCTGCACAAGCCCTCCCCCACTCTCTTTTTACATTTATTAACATCCAAGTTTACTATACCTGTCATGCCCAACACCTTTCCATGTGGATAAAATAAAACTTCTAATGGCTTCCCTGATAAATGATCCTCACCTTGTTCGGCTTCTTTGACTTTTGTGTCATCCTGTAAATCCTGGTCCACCCACGGCCTCGAGCCCCCTTTAGTCACCGCTTTAGTTTTGTCTGAAGAAGTTCTGGTGGTGTTTTCAGTCTCCCACGATTTCACGACCAGGATGGCAATCACCAGACACAGGACCAGGGCCAGGAATGGCGTGAACACAGACATCAAGAGCATGGCTGCAGGAACACACAGAAGAAGCCACTGGTACTTTCACCCTCATGTGGTTTGGATAAAATGTTACACAACACTGCTACTGGTATGTGGAGTGACTCTTCAAAATACCTCTGTGAGCAATACAAATATAAAGGAAAAAAGAAGATGCACTGATTAAGAAAAAAACTCATAATTTACTTAAAAATATTAAGGTAACAATTCACACAAGTAGATCTGACCAGATGAAGAAAAAAGTCTAAACCCTATACCAAACTATGTTGTTTTTCAGTTTTTATTAGATACAACTGTTTTCAATCTAACATTTTGAATAATTTCATTTTAAATGTACCTAAGATGTTAACGAGTATCACCTGTTTTCCTATGGTAAGATTTCCATAACACTGTAAAGAGCTGATTATTCACAGAACCAAGAACCTCACAGAAAGGACTTTGTACCATATAAGACAACCAATGGTGACGACTTATCAATGCAGTCCTGGCATACTTCCAAGGGAAGGACTACTTTTCCCGTGTATCACATTCAGATATTTAGCTTGGTGTTGTAAAGCTATGCCCTTGTCTCAGGGTCCACTTGAAAGAGGCCGGCCTCTGAAGGTGGTCTGTACAGCCTGCAGGTGGCAATGATGTGGTCAGCAGTCTGCTCAGGGTCCCCACACTCGCATGCTGCACTGTTTGCCAAGCCCCACTTCTTCAACGTTGATTTGAAGCAGCCAACAGCCACACATAGGCAGTTCAGCAGAATCCAGTGACGATGAGGAAGACCCATTCCTTCTAAGCCACCCCCCCGGGCTCAGATGTAGTGGTGAATACGTGAGGGCCCAGATGACTCCCACTCCTGCTTCCAGGATGCTGCCAGCCAGTCACTTGTTGACTGGTTCTCAGGGATGGAGCAGAGCAGCTCTTGTGCTGCCCTGTTGTAGGGGTGGCGGGACTTGAGTCTGCTTGGGGATATAGCTATTGTTGCAGTATTGTGCAGGATATGCCAGTCATGTTTCTGGGCTTTCCTTGCTAGGGCAAGAGTTAGCAGCTTTTTGTCTGAGGCCAGGTGGGGCGATTCCTGAGAGGACTGACAGGAAGGAGACATGGGTGGATCTTAGGCAGCCTGTTATGGTCCTGAGTGCGTTACTGATGGCAGCATCTACCTTTTTGATGTGTGGACTTCTACACCATGCTGGGGCACAGTATCCAGCTGCTGAGAAGATGAGAGCTTGCGTGGAGATTTGTAGAGTCCTGGCTGATGCTCCCCAGGAAGTACCAGCTAGATGTCGGCTAAGTGAGACTCTTGATGTCACCTTGGCCCTCACTTCTTCAAGGTGTTGTTTGAAGGACAGTGTCCTGTCCAGGTGTACACCGAGGTACTTTGGGGCTTGCTGGAACTCCAGGCGCTTATTGTCTACAAACACGTCCAGCTCCCTTTTGGCTTCTCTGTTGTTCAGGTGGAATGTTGCCATCACAGCCTTGCCAGTGCTGAGCTGGAGGCACCACTTGTGGAGGTAAGCTGCCAGAATGCCCATATCCTGGTTGAGGCCTTCTTCCAGCACCTTCCATGATGGTTGGTACAGCATGATGGCCAGATCGTCAGCGTAACCATATTTTCTGGATGTTGTCTCTGGAATGTCATAGATAGAGATGTTAAAAAGCATTGGTGCAAGCACAGACCCCTGGGGGACCCTGTTTCTCAGTCTTCTGAGTCTGCTTCACTGGCCATCACTGGTCTGAAGAGTGAAACTATGGTTTAACAGCATTTCCATGATAAAGTTAATCATGTGCCGATCAGGTATTGTCTCCAGTAATTTCATGTGTTGGCCACGGTGCCAAATGGTGTCATAGGTAGCTGTCAGGTCTAATAATACCACCCCAACTTTCTCTTTATCCTGGAAGCTGTCTTCAATGTCTTGGATTACCAGCGTAACCTGGTTCATTGCTGACCTGCCCCACCAGAAGCAAGCCTGTTCCCTTGGGAGTTGTGGGTCCGCCACTGGCGCTATGCATTTGTGGATCATTTTTTCGAGTATTCTAAAAGGGACACAACACAGCAAGGTGGGTTTCTATGCCTTGGGGTCTCCTGCAGGTTTATTTGGCTTCAGTAGGGCTATAACAGAAGCTCAACGCCAGATCTGTGGAAGCATGGACCTCCGGCAGCAAGATGTGTAGAATGAACAGAGCCAGGCAGATGTTATAGTGCTTTGATAGATAACAAATTCTGGGTGGATTTTGTCCTGACCTGGTGTCTTCCCTTGCTTCAGTTTTCTGATGGCTGCAATGAGCTCAGATATTACAAAATCTCCCAATAGGTTGGAGTGTTATATGTACCAAGGGAAGGACTTTGTACATACTGTATAACAGTGAAGGTCACTTATAGTGCAACATTTCAATAAGAAAGCTGCAAAGGAAATAGAATGATGAAAAGTAAAATGGTCACCAAGCATATGATATAGGCTCTGTGTCTACAGAAAGTATTTTTTCACCGAACACACTCTGGACCTATTTTTCAGGGTGCTTCACAGGCAGTCTTAAAAAAAAATCCTTGATGTGTCACTCTGCAGCTCTGTGCTTAAGCATTTTGGATGAAGACTCACTATTTTCTGCACTATACTGCAACAGACAGGAAAGAAAACGTATATGCCTCCCAGCTTTTGCTTTTAAATATTGATCATCCTTTTAACATAATTCTGAATGAACAGTTAGAGAGGTGTGGTGCTGAAGAGCAGTGCAGAGTTCCAAAAGTTGATTTTTTTTTTTCAACTTTTAGTGCTCTGGGCATGGCGACCAAGCAGATTTTCTTTATCTGAACAACCTCCTTGCACTGACAAAAAAAACGGTAACCACCAAGGGCATTCTTGTGAGGGCACTGAGCACATTCAATGCTCGACTACTGGGAAAATGAACAGAAAATACATGCTTCCAGCAGGAAAAAAAATGCTCTCTGTGGACACGCAGCCTTATAAATAAAATACTTGAAACAAAAGCTGTCCCAGAGCATGCTAGAAGATTAATTTGCTTGGTTTACAGCATATTATCATATTTATTGCACAGTTCTCATCATACCCTTAAAGGTGACAGAGACAACATTCTGACCTGGCCAATAGGTATGCACTTACTCTGGCCCCACCTGCTTGGTAGAGACATGTGACATCAACCCAGTTACGCTATTGGCTGTGACAGCTTTACCAGCCTTACATAGGAGCTGGCTAGCTGCCAGGCAACTCACATTTCATATACATACAGTAGCATTAAATACAATGAACAGTTACTTGTGTATCCTGTTATTACATTGCTGCAGGTGCTGTCGGCCATTATAATTACCTGCATGGCACCTCTGTTTGCCATGAACATGTCAGTCATGTCTGTATATATATATATATATATACAGTATATATATATATTAGCAGCCACAAGAATCTTATCATCCAACTGCTCAGATGTAAATATGATGATTGTTTTGGACTCGTAAGAAAATTTAAAGTATTTTTTCAACAATATATTATTTCTTGAAAAATATAGACTTAAATTCTACACCTTACTAAACATTTTGTTGATGTATTTTTTAAACATGTGTTTTCATGAAAACACTGTCTAGTTCACCTGTATGCACTTTTTCCCACATGTTGACACACTTAGCACAGGTGTTAATGAAATGTCTGTGACATGCTTTGATCAAAACAACCCAGGGTTTAATTATTGCAGTACCATTTTCCACACGTCAAGGAGTTCTGCTGAAAATTGGCTTTTTTATGGCATATTGCTTTAAAGAGTTCCATGTTTTACATTTTGGGATTTACCCATTATTTTTGTGTATTGTGTAGGATTTTTGTGGCATTATGTGGTCTGCAAACCAAACAGCCCAAAGTCCACCTGCAAAGGAGTTCTCTCCCACAAAAACTTAGGAATACAAATCTGCTTGAAGTATCTCATTTGGATTTGCTGTATCTTTTCCATGAGGTTATCATATCATTACTTAACACACTTGATATAGACCTGCCCTGTGGCTAGTCTGACACCCTCTCCTCGGAGAACAATGAGAAGTTTACAACTGAACCTCGGAACTCACAGAGCTACAGCGCAGCTAGTGGCTGACTGAGGTTTTTAGTGTTCTTCTCTATAAATTCTAGTTATCCCATTAGACCCCTGTGGTTCCAGTTCAGTGGCGTAGCCAGGAATTTGTGAAGGGGGGGCTGAACCCCAACCACCACCACCATTCTGAATGCCTGTGACGTTCGCCCGGGGCGAAGCTTTAGCTTCAGCCCCCTGTCAACTACAGCCTGACATGTTTCGAGACTCAGAAAGCAGACTCAGAAATAGACTCAATTATCTTTATTATGTAATGTGTGTAAGGGTGAGTGCGTGTATGTATGAATGCAGCAGCCGGGGCGAGCAGAGCACTGTACAGCCTGGCAACCCTAGGGATGAGCAGAGACAGGTGAATTAGTGACGACACTCTGGTGGAGCTGTGCAGTAATGTTAACCTTACTGTTGGCGAGTTGGAGAACAGCTTAGGTTTGGTCCCGAAGGCTCCGGCCAGGGAGACAGCATCTTCAGCCCCGGCTGCAGAGGGAATGGAAGGAGGACGATTAGGTGCAGGGAGTGCTCGGTCCGCTGCCAGGAGGAGGAGGTCCGCCACCACGGATTTCCACCTGTGCACAGGGGAGCAGAGTGTAGAGTGGTGATAGCGATGAGAGGAGCTTACTTGGCATTGGGGAATGAAAACTCCTGGGAGAACAACAAAGTGGAGAGGGATGTCTTGGAAGACGATGAAGTAAAGGAGTATCCTCTGGAGAACGACGAAGTGGAGAAATAATCTCGGGAGATTGACGAAGTAGTGAGACGGTCTCATCAGACCAGGGAGTAAGACGACCCTGTGCAGACCAGAGGGCAGCACGGCTTAAATAGTTCAACTGATGAGGAGAGCAGGTGTGCGCGCAGCTGTGGAGCATAAGGCAACAGGCAGGCGGAGAATCATCACACAGCCCTCTGTCAACTACAGATTTCTTAACATTTTCAATGCAAACTACTGAAAACCTGCTCTTTATTTACTTATTTCTTTTCTTTTTTCTCCTTTTTTTCTTCTCCCCACCCCCCCGGCTACGCCCCTGCAGTTCACTCATTAATGCACAGTTGAGAATGTATCTCATGTTATTCTGCCTATTTTGCTATTTTTATCCTGGCATGATGCAGCATGGCTATCTTAGCAGTGCAAATCAGCACAATCAGAGATTTTATAGGTATTTTTATCTCATTCCAGCAAAGCCAAAATGAGCTAATGTGATAACATGACATCCGTCGTCTGGCTGTCCATCTGGCTGTCCATCCACATTTCATAAAAATCACTGTTCCTCCTAGGCAACTGTCCCAATGCTCACCTAACTCACACACAAAAAATTGCTAGTCTTCCCAGCCAACAGCCTGAATTCTCACAAAACTCATGCAGAGTGATCCTCAGGGGGTTTTTTTCTGCATGCTGGCTGTGTTCAAGGTCAAAGGTCATGATATCTGAGCACTCTCATGGTGGTTTCATTGGGCTGGAATGAGTTACTCCATCATTAACGGTCTTGTTTGCTAATTACAGTATATTCACCATCCTAGACAAGCTTATTGATTAATCTACAGTCAATTGTATATCTTTTGCCATTCTGGTTTATTTTGTCATATTTTGGCCCTAATAGTTGGGTAGATTTGGCTGATAACGTTAACACGTGTGAGCAGCCGCACTCTGGATTTCTGAGCAACTTCAAGGTCCACCTGCTGGGTACAGACAGAGAAATTTGGCTGTGACAGATGGATGAAGAGTGGAAAGCAGTTAGTCCAGATGCTGGAGATGTTGAGGAGAGATGGCCGTGGACTTTTTAACCAGGTTGTTTCATACAATCTTGGTGATGTTGGAGGGAGAAGTGATGTGGTACCAATTTCCAAGAAGGGTGACACTCAGAGCTGTAGTAACTACAGAAGCATAAAGTTGATCAGCCACAGTAGGATGATATGGGAAAGAATTGTTGGAGCCTGGTTAAGAAGAGAGTTGACAACGATGAGCCTCAAGATATAAAATTGACTGTGGAATAATGAACAAGCTGGTTCACGAGTTTTTTTGCACATTTGGGAGTGTTGGTTTTTTTCTGATTATCATGTGTTTGGCATTTATTTTTGCACATATTCTCAATAGCATTAGGGACATGTCATAGACTCATTCTACACAAATTCAAATATCAGTGAATGCTAGAAATTCTTAGTAATTTTTTACTTAAATACAGAATTTATTACCTCCACCGAGGAGGAAATGTTTTTACCGGTGTTGGTTGGTTGGTTTGTCTGTTAGTAAAATTTGTCACGGACAACCACCAACCGGTAGAAATGATAGACTCTAATGCAGACAGAACTACAGTTTGACAGTGTTTATTCTCCCAAAAACACAAAATAACATGGCTAAAAATAAAGCCAGCCGTGAAAGGCTAAAACTCACGGATACAAGACTAGGACAGGCAAAATCATGAAACAGAAGTCAGAGGGTAATCCACAGTAATGACGCTACAACAAATGAACACAGAGCAGAATACAGTATACAGAGAGACATATCATCAGGGGAAACATGGGACAGCTGGGGAGAGTAATCAAGGATTAATCAGTAACACATGAGGAGAAGTGGCTAAGACTACAGAAGACATGAGGGACTGAGATTGATAGAAAAGGGAGTACAGGAAACACACTCACAGGAGATAGTATAGATGACCAAGGTGGGACACAAAACCACAGTAGTTAATAATGAGGACCGCATGACAGACTGAGGACCAGGGAAGACAATAACAATGACAGAGGACCCAAGGGAGACACGGAAGGCAAAACACAGGCAAATAATCATAATAATAAAACAAACCATGGGCATGATCCAAGGACTCAGCCCAGACCATGACCATACTCCCCCTTAAAGGGCGGATTCCAGATTCCCAAAAACAAAACAAAGAAACCCCAATCAGGCAGGAGGAAGGGACAGAAGCACGGTGGGCAAAACCAGGACACAAACACAACAAAAGAATGTTCATTAGGTGGTCGGCCAAAGTCCCAAGACCACCAATAGGAAGGAATATGGCACATCTGGTGGTCTACCAAAGTCCATGGATCACCAGATGGAACAACATGGTGTGTCGGGTGACCTACCAAAGTCCAAAAGCCACCAGACTGGGGAGTGAGGTGGGTCAGGGGGCCTACCAAAGTCCATGGGCCACCTGATGCATGGATACGGTGTGTCGGGTGGCCTACCAAAGTCCATGGGCCACCAGACAGATGGACATGGTACTGTAGAGGCATTAAACTCAGAAGCCTTTAATAGCAAAAGAGCCTCTTGCACAGAGGACAACAACACAGAAGCATCATATTCAGGAGATAATGACATGAAAACTTTACCCCCTGAAGCTTTAACCTCTGGAGAAGACAACAAAGAACCCATAAACTCAAGGGAAGACAACATGGAAATCTTGCATTCAGGAGATGATGACATAGAACCTTTACACACAGGATGACAACATGGAACCCCCAAACTCAGGAGGTGTCAACAAGGAACTTTTAACCTAGGGAGATAACATGGAACCTGTAACCTCAAGAGGTGATAATATGGACACTGAACTCGGGAGATAATGGAAACATGGAAACTTTCTATTCCGTAGATAGCAACATAGGAACTGTCAAGAGTCAAGAGGTGACCAAATGGGCACTTTAAACTCAGGAGATAATGACAATACAGGAACTTGAATCTTAGGAGAGAATGACAACATGAGATTTCCTTGTGCTAGAGATAACATAGAAGTTTTAAACTCAGGAGATTAATATTGGGGGTCTTTGTTCTGGAGACCACAAAGGAGCCGTCCACTCTGAAAATAACATAGGACCATTTTGCTCTGAAAATAACACGGGTGCCTTTTGCTCTGAAAATAACAACATGGAAGCTTTTAGCTTTGAAGATAACCACATGGGAGCTTTCTGCTCTGAAGATAACACAGGAGCTTCCTGCTCCAAAGATGAAGATAACAACATGGGAGCTTTTTGCTTTGAAGATAGTTCCTGAGGGGCCTTCAGCGCATCGGCATTAGGCTCGGGAACCAGTAGCTGCAGAGCTCTGACCTCAGGAAGACTTGATGGAGGCCCACCAGCCTCTGGGACTGATGGTCAGGGTGCACTGGTCATTGAGACTGCAGGGGACAAAATGTGCTCCTCCATCCCTGACGCAGCCACTTCAGACAAGGAGGAAGAAATAAAGGTCGGTGTCTGGTCCGTAACACAACCACCAGCAGAAGAGCTCGGCGGGGAGAGCTCAGAGGCAGATGGGCACCACAACTGGGTCTCCCCTCCAGAAGCAAGACAAAACCTCTCTAAAATGGGCACAGAAGAAATAAAGAGGACTTGCCTTAACTCCTGCTCCTCTGCTGATGAGGGTCCTGATGGCACAGCTGCTGGTGAAGCATCAGATATGGATACAGGAAATGGAGCACATCGTGGAGCCGGCACTGAAGGCTTCAAATGGCGGGGAGCCAGCACAGGAGGCAGCAAATGGCGTGGGGTGAGAACTGGAAGCACACAGCAATGTGGATCCAGAACTGGAGGCACACTGCAATGTGGAGCCAGAACTGGAGGCACAGAGCAGGAGACCATCACCTCCGACGGGGTGACAATCTCAGGCAGAGAAGACAGGACATGGGTAGGTGAAGGTGAACATGCAGGGGTGACAGCAGAAACAGGTGGTTGGGGCTCAGTGGCTGGTGGCTGTCGCTGAGACCCCTCACTTGGAATGAGGAAAGACATCCTATTAGATGGTAAACAGAAATGAGGAGTATGTGCTTGCCTGTTCCACTGTTCTGCTCTTGTTGCTGGAGATGGCCCAGGCATCTCGCATTAGGTGACTGCCAAAATCCCACGAAGAGCAGCGGCTGACTGGCAGTGGGGAGCTGGAGCGGCAGAGCATAACCAGCTGCTTCCAGCCCAACAGAGGCACATACTCTGGGAGAAGCCAGGGTTTATAGTCCAATGTTAGTTCAGTTTGTGCAATCAAAACCTGCCGGTGCTCCTCCTGCTCCTCCTGCTCAACAGAAAACTGGGGCCCCGATGCAGCAAATCCAACCTGACAGACAACGGGGTAATCCGGCATAGGCATGGAGGCAGCAGGCAGGGGAGTTACAGGTAATGATGAAGCTAATCGAGCTGAACAGCGGGTTGGAGAGGGTCTCAGCAGATTGAAAAGCGGAGGATGTCTGCACCCAGGGGGGTGTCCCTGCCGGCGCAGGTATGGGGGGAGAAGAGCTTCTCACCGGCACTGGCATGCAGAGCAATTGTTGCAAATGAGGAATGGAAGAGAGGAACCCGGTCAGTCCTGGATAACTCCACAGGCTGGGGAAGGCATCTATCTGCTCAGCCGCACAGTCCAGGCAACTCCGTGTAGTGGTCTGGCTGCACACTGTTCTCACTCTCCTACTAATTATCCTACTCTTCACAGCTGTGCCCATCACCTGCCGGCAATTAGCACACCCTTCAAATAGCTCCAATGTCCTCCTCTCATCATAAGCTCATCAGACAATCTCCATGTCGCCTTGAGCCGTGTGTGCAGCCAGTCCTCTCCCTCAACGTCCCTGGGAAGGTGTAAGCTTGTAACCCCTGTTAAATTCTTCCTTCATTTTTCTCCAGGACTCTCTGGCGAATTTGGGTCTCCTTCCCAGGCAGATTTGGATCCTCATTGCACAGATCCTTAACCTGGACTACCTCTTTCTCTCCCTCCTTCTCGTAAGTGCACTTACTAATTACCTCCAAACCTCTCTTCCATTATTTCCCCAAGCTCCTCGCCCTATATCCAGGAGCTTCCACCACTAGGTAGTGGAAGCTAATCCACCACTCCAGTGGTGGCCTAGAGGTAGAGCATCCGCCCCTCAGTCAGGAGGTTGTGGGTTCAAGCCCCGGCCAGGTCATCCCAAAGACCATATAAAAATGGTACTTCCTGCCTTCTACCTTGGTGCTCAGCGTAATAGAATGGGGAAAGGAAAAGTTGGTTGTGGCAGCACCTTGGATGGCAGTGGCCTCTCTGATTGTAGATGTGATTAAAAATGTAGATAGGAGAAGCGTATTTTCATTCTACTGTACATGATTGGCTGTACAGATTGAATGACAATAAAGTTGGCTTGTTCTTCTTCATCATTATTTGGTCCTCACCTGCAGTGTCTGGAGTCTCCTGCCATCCTGTTCACGGACTCATTATTCCCAGCACCTGTGAGTGAGACACATGACAATTACTATTGCGTTCCCCTTAATATCCACCCATACTAACTCCTTGTCCCCTGTCTCCTCTGGCAGGGTTTCCAAACTCCCCGCTGCAGTTTCTCATTATTGCACAGTAAAGATACTTATTTAATTATCTACCCCGATCTCCCTGTTGTCTGCTTTTGGGTCTAATTACCAGCAACATGTCAATATAAGCTCCCAAGCAAGACCCAGCAGTCAGAGCATGGGGAGCCTGTGTGGCTCGGTTAAACAATTTAGAACAGTGAGGAGATCATTTAACACTGCAAAATCAATTCATCCTCATTCAGTTATCAAAACTCACCGATAGACTAGATCAATCATCTCTTACCATTAACTCTGTCGTCTCTGTACCCCCTCCTGCTCCAGCACTGACTCATTGTTGCCCGGGTTGCTCCGTGATTGTGTCCACCCCCACTCGCTACAGTGGGAGATTGGGAGAGCAAGGGGGGTTCATGTTACAGTTTAATCCGGTTTTCCAGCGTGTACCAAATGACTTCCCCTCCAATCATAGCAAGATTAGCTACGTAGTTAATCTGCTGGATGGACGGGCACTCACCTGGGCCCGTGCAATTCTGTTAAGTTCAGAATATTCAGCCTACACTTTCGACCGATTCGAGGCGGAATTCCTCAGGGTTTTTGACCACTCAGATCGGGAAGAAAGTGACTCAGTTTGGTTGCTAGACCTCCGTCAGGGGGGTCAGTCGGCCGCTGATCACTCGGCTGATTTCCAGGTGCTCGCGACCGAGGCTGGCTGGGGTGATACAGCATTAAGAGCCATATTCATCAGCAGCCTCAATTCCAACCTTTGAGATAAGTTAGCCAGTCTGGACAAACCTGATTCCCTTGACACATTAATATCCCTTGTAATCCATCTCAATATTCGCCTCAAGCAGGGCAGCCGAGAGCGTCAACACGGCGCTTGCTCGTCCACCTCCTCCTTTCCTTTCTTGGCCACACGCCCTTCTATCCCAGCCACATGCTCTCCAGTCATAAAGGCTGGGCTGCCCGTCTCAGTTGGGGGACTGGTGGTCCCTCCATCCAAGCACCTTTCCACCAAACTCTCCCTTCCGGTTCTCATTCGGGTATGATCTCTAGAGCATACAGATCACGCGTTAATTGATTTTGGGGCGGAACAGAATTTTATTTCTGGGGGTCTGGCAATCTAGCTTAAGATTCCCTGTACTGCTCTCCTTGTGCCCCAAAGAGTTATATCTGGGGGGGGGGGGGGGGGCATTGTGCTCTGTCACCCACATTACGGCCCCACTCTCACTATTAGTCTCCCTCAATCATAGGTAGAGCATTTGGTTTCTCATTCTTCCCACATCCACCTCGCCTATAATCCTAGGCTACCCCTGGCCTCACCTACACAACCCCGCCATCGACTGGCGGAGAGGTGCAATACATCCTGGAGTACCCTCTGTTATTCCACTTGCCTACAGTCTGCTGCCTGTTCTCCCTCAGTGTCAGTTTCCCCTCCTGTTATTGATTCACCTGACCTGACCAATGTCCCATCTGAGTATCATGACCTTGCTCCTGTCTTCAGCAAGGCCAAGACCCTCTCCCTTCTTCCTCACAGGGCCTACAATTGTGCCACTGAGCTCCAGCAGGGGTCACACCTCCCTACCAGTCGACTCTACAGCCTCTCAGGCCCAGAGAGGGAGACAATGGAGAAGTACAGTATATTAAAGAGTCTCTCAGCGCCAGCCTCATTCGACCTTCCTCCTCTGCCGTCGGGGCCGGATTTTTTTTTTCCATTAAGAAGAAGGATGGTTCACTCCGTCCCTGTATTGACTACAGGCAACTAAACGACATCACCATTAAGGACAGGTACGCCCTTCCACTCATCAGTTCTGCATTCGGCCTTCTGCAGGGCGCAACTATCTTCATCAAATTAGACCTGAGGAATGCCTACCACCTGGTCAGAGATCCTCGAAGGTGATGAGTGGAAAACAGGATTCCGCACCCCCATTGGTCATTGGCCACTGATGGTTCCTGGTTCGAATCCCCAGGCTGGCAGGGGTTGGAACCTTTCTGTGTGGAGTTTGCATGTTCTCCCTGTGCTGCGTGGGTTTACTCCGGGGGCTCCGGTTTCCTCCTACAATCCAAAGACATGCATGTTAGGTTAATTGGCTGTTCTAAATTGTCCCTAGATATCTGTCTCCTATAGCCCCTTAGAACAGAGGGTTAGTACTAGTGAAAGCACTTTGAGTGGTCTTTGTGACTAGAAAAGTGGTATATAAGTGCAGGTTAGTTAGTTAGTAGTTAGTGATAACAAGCTCCATCCCTGCACTTACTTCTCTCAGTGCCTGAGCCCCACTGAGAGGAACTACAACATTGGTGACCAAGAGTTACTGGCGGTGAAGTTGGCACTGGAGGAGTGGCGCCACTGGCTGGAAGGCTCCACCCTTCCATTTCTTGTATGGACGAACCACAAGAACCTGGAGTGCCTCAGGAGAGCTAGGAGACTCAGCTCCTGGCAGGCTAGGTTGGCCTTATTTTTTGGGCAATTCCAGTTCACCATCACTTATCACCCTGGCTCTCGCCACACCAAGCCTGATGTCCTCTCCAGGCAGTTTACCGATGAACCATCCAGTAACTGCCAGGAGACCATCGTTCCAGTGGAGTGTGTGGTGGGAGCACATACCTGGGAGATCGAACAAAGGGTTCGAGAGGGCCAGAAGACTGACCCCGACCCGGCGGGGGGGGGGCATCAAGATGGCTGCCTATTTGTGCCTTTGGCACTCAGAGGAGAGGTCATCAACTGGCTGCACACTGCGAGATTCACCTGTCGCCCAGGGGTGGCCAGCAGACTCTCTCACCTGAGACGCGCCTTCTGGTGGCTGGCCATGGACAAGGATGTCTGGGAGTATGGCGAGGCATATCCACAGTGTTCCACGGGAAGTCCCACACCATCCCTTCAACAGGGCTACTCCAACCTCTGCATGTCCCTAGTTGCCCCTGGTAGCACATCACATTGGATTTCGTTACTGGTCTGCCCCCATCCAATGGACACACTGCCATTCTTAATATAGTTGACAGATTCTCCAAGGCTGCTCACTTCGTCCCACTCCACAAGTTACCATCAGAGAAGGAGATGGCTGAACTGTTGACTTTACATGTGGTAAGGCTGCACGGGATTCCATCTGACACTGTTTCTGATTGTGGTCCCCAGTGCTGTTCACAGGTTTGGCGTGTCTCTTGTAAGGCCATTGGGGCCACCGTTATCCTTACCTCCAGCTACCATCCACAGTCTAATGGGCAGTGTGAACGGGCCAACCAGGAGCTGGAGGCAGCCCTGCGGTGCATCACTTCCGCCAACCCTTCCTCATGAAACATCCATCTCCCCTGGGTGGAGTACGCCCACAATTGTGCCACCTCTGCTGCCACTGGCTACTCACCATTTGAGGCATCGTTTTGTTTACAATCCTCCTCTGCTCCCCGTCTCGGAGGCTGACATCGGGATACCCTCCATCCTCCACCACATCCAGAGGTGTCGCTGAATTTGGTGGTGCACCAGGGCGATGTTGCTCCGGACAGCGGACTAGAACACTAGATGGGCCAACCGGAAGAGGAGTGCAGCACCCACCTACTCAGTCGGACAGAAGGTATGGCTTTCCACAAAAAAACACACCTCTCAAGACTGACTCAAAGAAACTGTCTCCCCATTTCATAGGTCCCTTTTCCATCTGCAAGATCATCAACCCCTCCTCTGTCCAACTAGCCCCGCCCCCATCCACCTTTCATTTCATGTTTCTCATATTAAACCTGTCTCCACCAGCCCACTGTGTCCCCCATCCAAGCTGTCTTCTCCTCCGAAGATGGTCAGCGGTGGTCTGGTCTACACAGTCAACTGGATCATGGATGCTCGTCGTCAAGGTCGAGAAGTCCAGTTTGTAATCGACTGGAAGGGCTACGGGCCCGAGGAGGGGTCTTGGATCCCAGGGGCCTTCGTGGAAGACGTCTACTTGATCCAGGACTTCACAGAAACACCCTGACAGGCCTCAGGCACCAGGGGTCGCCCCTTGGGGGGGGGGGGTACTGTAGTGGTCTGGCTGCACACTGTTCTCTCTCTCCTACTAATTATCCTACTCTTCACAGCTGTGCCCATCACCTGCCGTCAATTAGCAGACCCTTCAAATAGCTCCAATGTCCTCCTCACATCATGAGCTCACCAGACAATCTCCATGTCACCTTGAGCCATGTGTGCAGCCAGTCCTCTCCCACAACATCTCTGGGAAGGTGTAAGCTTGTAACCCTGCTAAATTTTTCCTTCATTTTTCTCCAGGACTCTCTGGCAGATTTGGGTTTCCTCCCCAGGCGGATTTGGATCCCCACTACACAGAGCCTGAACCTGGACTGCCCCCCCCCCCCCCCGTAAGTGCACTTACTAACTACCTCCTAACCTCTCTTCCATTACTTCCCCAAGCTCCACGCCCTATCCCCAGGAGCTTCATCATTATTTGGTCCTCACCTGCAGTGTCTGGAGTCTCTTGTCATCCTGTTCATTGCCTCATTGTTCCCAGCACCTGTGAGTGAGACACATGACAATTACTATTGTGCTCCCTTTAATATCCACCCATACTAACTCCTTGTCCCCTCTCTCCTATTGCAGGGTTGCCAGACTCCCTGCTGCAGTTTCTCGTTGTTGCGCAATAAAGATAATTGTTGAATTATCTACCCCGCTCTCCCTGTTGTCTGTTTTGGGGTCTAATTACCAGCAACATGTCACTCCGGGCTTCTTCAGGTATGCATGAAGCCCAGGCGTCACCAATATAGTCCTCTATCAGGCCTGCAACCCAACACTCCTCCTCATCAAAGCCAAAAACAATGAAGTCCGTGCCTGCAGAGTCAACTGGTGGCATCATTCTGTCATGGGCAACCTCTGACCAGTAGAAATGACAGTCTTTAATGCAGGCAGGATGAGTAAGGGGTCTCTGCAGAACACAGAATATTAACTCACCATGTATATCTATATCTATATATATATATATATATATATATATATATATATATATATATATATATATACAGTATATATATATATATATATATATACAGTGGTGTGAGAAAGTGCTTGCCCCCTTCCTGATTTCTCATTTTTTGTATGTTTATCACACTTAAATGTTTCACATCATCAAACAAATTTAAATATTAGACAAGGATAACACAAGTAAACACAAAATGTAGTTTTTAAATGAAGGTGTTTATTATTAAGGGGAAACAAACTCCAAACCTACATGGCACTGTGTGAAAAAGTAATTGCCTTTTAAACCTAAAAACTGGTTGGGCCACCCTGAGCAGCAACAACTGCAATCAAGTATTTGTGATAATTGGCAATGAGTCTTTTACAATGCTGTGGAGGAATTTTGGCCCACTCATCTTTGCAGAATTGTTGTAATTCAGCCACATTGGGGGGTTTTCAAGCATGAACCGCCTTTTTAAGGTCATACCACAGCATCTCAGTTGGATTCAGGTCAGGACTTTGACTAGGCCACTCCAAAGCCTTCATTTTGTTTTCTTAAGCCATTCAGAGGTGGACTTGCTTGGGTGTTTTGGATAATTGTCCTGCTGCAGAACCCAAGTGCGCTTCAGCTTGAGGTCACGAACAGATGGCCGGACATTCTCCTTCAGGATTTTTTGGTAGACAGCAGAATTCATGGTTCCATTTACCACAGCAAGTCTTCCAGGTCCTGAAGCAGCAAAACAGACCCAGACCATCACACTACCACCACCATATTTTACTATTGGTATGATGTTCCTTTTCTGAAATGCTGTGTTACTTTTACACCAGATGTAATAGGACACACACCTTCCAAAAAGTTCAACTTTTTTCTTGTCAGTCCACAGAGTATTTTCCCAAACGTCTTGGAGATCATCAAGATGTTTTCTAGCAAAACTGAGATGAGTCTTTTTGCTCATTTTGGTCAGCAGTGGTTTTCATCTTGGAACTCTGCCATGCAGGCCATTTTTGCCCAGTCTCTTTCTTGTGGTGGAGTCATGAACACTGACCTTAACTGAGGCAAGTGAGGCCTGCAGTTCTTTGGATGTTGTTGTGGGGTCTTTTGTGACCTCTTGGATGAGGTGTCGCTGCGCTCTTGGGGTAATTTTGGTCAGCTGGCCACTCCTGGGAAGGTTCACCACTGTTACATGTCTGCGCCATTTGTGGATAATGGCTCTCAGTGTGGTTCACTGGAGTCCCAAAGCTTTAGAAATGGCTTTATAACCTTTTCCAGACTGATAGATCTCAATTACCTTTATTTCTCATTTGTTCCTGAATTTCTTTGGATCGCATCATGCTGATGAGGATCTTTAGGTCTACTTCACTTTGTCAGGCAGGTCCTATTTAAGTGATTTCTTGGTTGAGAACGGGTGTGGCAGTAATCAGGCCTGGGTGTGGCTAGAGAAATTAACTTAGCTTTCCAAAGTTGTGATAAACCACAGTTAATTTATGTTTCAGCAGGGTGGGCAGTCACTTTTCACCCAGGGCCATGTAGGTTTTGAATTTTTTTTTACCCTTAATAATAAACACCTTCATTTAAAAACTGCATTTTATGTTTACTTGTGTCATCTTTGTCTAATATTTAAATTTGATGATCTGAAACATTTAAGTACGACAAACATACAAAAAAATGAGAAATCAGGAAGGGGGCAAACATTTTTTCACACCACTGTAACTTGTTCTAGCTTTCCTAGGATATTTTTTATAAATTAGAAGTTGATTTCTCCAAGCTAAAATCAATTTCAGCGAATTTAGTGGAGCACCATTTTCTTTCTAATTGACGAGTCTTCTGTTTTAAGCTACGAGTTTCTGTATTGAACCAAGGAGTTAGAAATCTCTGATTAGACTTTTTGTTTTTTAAAGGGGCCACCATGTCTAGAGTCTGATGCAGAGAAGCTGTCACACTATCAACCATGCTATTGTTTACAGAAGGAGCAAGCTCTCCATAGCTTATCTCCGTTGTGTTGACACATGGCATTGAAGAAACAATCTGCTTAAATTTGGTAACAGCATCATCTGAGAGACATCTACCGTTGTAATATTTTTCTTTAGGAGCCAAATAGTCAGAAATAGTAAAATCAAAAGTTAACAGATAATTGTACCAGATTTTCTATTTCTATGCCATATGTCAGAACAAGGTCCAACGTGTGGTGGAGACAATGGGTAGAATTTCCTACTTTCTGAGAAAACTCCATCGAGTCTAATGTTGAATTAAATGCCATATTAAAGCAATTACTATCTACATCTACATGTATATTAACCCCTTGTACTCTGGTCAATTTCCCTAAAAACTCCAAAAAATAACATACCCAAAGTAAATCAAAAGCTGTTCTTCAACCCTTTGCAGCATCTTCATGGGGTTGGTCTCATTTAAAAGAAAACACTTTGAATTTTTTGGCAAAACAGTCATAATCTCTCTAAGTGCTCCGGCCACTGAGTAACAATCATCTAAACATACTGAACTTGAAGAAAATAAATTTCGCCTGGGTGTTTTTTTGGACACAAATGCTTGCAAATAACACACAGCTGTCAGATACGGGCTGGAAAATGCAACAGAAATGTAGAACCAAGTGTTATCCAGCTGAGGTCAAAATTTTGTAACAATACCACAAAAAATGAATATATTACACAGCTTTCTTCACAGGTTGTTCCCAGGCGTTTTTGAACTGTGACAAATTGTGCCATACGGCACAGTTTGGAAAAACGTCTAACTTTTGAATGATTCAATATAGAAGCTTGATGTTGGGCTCTAATGAAAGGTGACACTCAGGGCTGTGTGTGTGTGTGTGGGGGGGTTGTTTATTCATTCATGAATGAATGAATGAACAAACAAGCTCCCACACACAAAGAAGCATGCCACGTAAAAAATGTGTGGCTTTTTTTTACAAGAAAAAATAACCTACAGTGCACTAAAAATTATACTAGAATATCTGTAATGTAGAAGATAACAACTCCCACACACCCCCCCCCCCCCACTACAGAGGACAGACATTGCCCGGTGCGCCGCGGTCACGGTGCGCCGCGGTCATGGTGCGCCGCGGTCTACTACGTACAGTTGTACTAAAATATCTGTAATAATATCTGCAATCCGCTACAGAAGAGTAGCGGGGGGGGGGGGGCGTTCACGGTCCGGACGCGGCGCGTGAATCGTGTACCGCGGCGCACTGAGTCCGGTTCGTGTGCCGTGGTCTACTACGCACAGTTGTAATTTACCGATCGGTCAAAAGTCATTTTTGATTACAATTTTCAGGGATAAAGAATAATTTAGCTTATAACACTTACCTGTCCACAACAGCAGTGTCGCTGGCGAACTTCTCTTCCTCATTGTCAGATGAACATGACTCTGGTCCGCTTGTTACGGACTCGTGGTTCTGGTCACGCGACCCGGTCAAACCATAATTCCATTATTGCGGTTTTGCGCTTCCATGATTGCGGTTTTGGCGAACGATTTTTCAAAAAAAATAAGAACAGTAGTAAAAAAAAAAAAAAAAAGACTGGTGAATGCATGTGTGTCACCCAGCGGCTAAAAACAAAACAGATTTTGCAAGGGAGGCACGCTTTCCAACTATTGTGCTTCAATTGGCTCGCTGTATTCGCAGCCGTTGGTAGGCGGGTCCTTCTTGCTAGGTTTTCAGTCATTGGTTCTTCAAGGTTTCAGAAACCCAATTCAAGGCTCTTATTAGTCGAATGAGAGGTCAATCACATCTAAACCAATCAAAGCACTCCTTTGGCTTTCTGTTCGCGGCTGTGTCTGTAGTGGAAGAACGGAAATGCAGCTTTTCTTTTTTTTTTCAGTGCCTCCTAGGATGCACAGTGTGCGTCCTAGGATGCCCTCGTGTGCCCTAGGACGCAGAGACGTGTCCGCCTGCGGTACACCGAAGTGCAACAGGTTAAAGTCCTCTACTATAATTATTCTATCCAATTTCAGCACTAAAACTGCTTAGAACTCAGCAAATTCAGATAAAAACTCTGAGTAGGCTGAGGAAGGATGATAAACTACAGCAAATAAAATTGGGTTTAACCTAAAATTGCTAATATGCCCAATACTGAGGACCAGGCCCTCAAAGGAATTATAACATGCTTTTTGCTTTACATTAACTAGTAATTTGGAATGATAAATTGTTGCTACCCCTCCTCCACGACCAGAACTTCTGGGATTTTGACAGTTTAAATAACCAGAGGGAGTTGATTCATTTAAACCAACATAATCCTAATCAAAGCTTTGGAAGTTTGGATAAAAATGATGCCAGATTGTTAGATAAATGAGGTGCACCATCCAAAGTGGGATGGATGCCGTCTCACCTAATAAGACCAGGTTTTCCCCAAAATGAGTTCCAATTGTCTATGTAGCCGCCATTGTTTGCAGGACACCACACAGACAGCCAGCGGTTGAAGGATGACATGTGGCTAAACATGTTGTCAATGGTCAGGTTGCGGAGGGGCCCTGAGAATACTACAGAGGCAGACATCATTTTGGCAAAGTTACACACCGATTCCACACTAAGTTTTATGACTTCCGACTGCCGGAGTCGGATGTTGTTAATACATGTGGATAATAATTGTGGAGTACTGTATATACAGTTACTTTTAGCCAGCAATTTCAACTTTAGGGATAAGGATAAGGGGATAAGGACCTGTACTTATATAGCGCTTTTCTAGTCTCAAAGACCACTCAAAGCGCTTCACTAATACTAACCCTCTATTCTAAGGGCCTATAGGAGACAGATATCTATGGACAATTTAGAACAATCAATTAACCTAACATGCATGTCTTTGGATTGTGGGAGGAAACCGGAGCCCTCGGAGTAAACCCATGCAGCACAGGGAGAACATGCAAACTCCACACAGAAGGGTTCCTACCCCTGCCAGCCTTGGGATTCAAACCTGGAACCTTCTAGCTGTTAGGCAACAGTGCTCACCACCGCACCGCCTGCTCTGGCCCCGGGAATGCATTTGACTATGGCCGCTGGAGTCTCTAGGTTCACGTTTCTGACTACAGAGTCACCAATGATCAGAGTTTTTTCCTCAGCAGGTGTGTCGCTGAGCGGGGAATAGCAATTAGAAACATGAACAGGTTGGTGGTGAACCAGGGACTTGCGACAATGCTTCTTTCTCACCGTCACCCACCAGTTCTGACTGCTCAGGAGAGGTGGATGCCGGGAGACGGCTAGCAGGCCCTATGCTACGGCGCTCCACTGCAGCTAATGGGAATCCGTCATTATTAACTGGCACTGATGATGTTTCAATGCACCGGAGCCGGGATTCCAAATCACACAACCTCACCTTCAGCGCCTCAAAAACACAACATTTACTACATTTACCATTATCACTAAAAGAGGCAGAGGTGCAGCAAAACATCTGACACAGAGAGCACACCGGAGAAGAAGGGGAAGGAGAGCTAGTAGCCATAGCTAGTGGCTAATGTTGTGTTGGGTTCTTTTATGAATAAAGACTGCTGCTTTGGGTGAACACGGAGCCTCCTTTATTAACTGGCTGCAACAACATTAACACACGAACCCCGCCATATTAATATCTATCCTGTTGTACTCCTGACAACATCCGGTCTGTGTCGCCCCCTAGTGGCTCCACATATGTAATACTTAGATTACACCACATCCCCCTTACTGAAGCCAAGTTGACCCCTTTTAGCTGAAAACACAAAATACATTTTTATTTCCGTTCCCTTTTGTCAACTAACTATGACAGCATAAATTTAACACATCACCCCCTTTTACAAATCTATAACATTTCTTTTTTTTTTTTTTCCAACACTGTTGCCATGTAAGAACATATTATGCAAAGGCCTCTTATTTTCTATTTAAAGAAGGCATTTTCAGAACTCAACTCTGTTTTCACAAATATTAACATGTAACTTCTACAGATCCAGTCTCTTTGGTTTAATCACTTCTCTACCAGACCTGGTTCTAACAACACCTGGTGTTCCCTGTGCATTGGGCTCAGAAACAGTTTCTGTAGGAGTGTCTTTTCCATTTGACTGGGTCCGTTGTGGTTCCATCTCAGTCTTTGGTATCGACATAGGCACAAGATGAGTGCGATTCCTCCTGATTGTCCCTTGTGGTCCACTAATGACATAGGACCGTGGAGTTTTGTGGACAGATGTCACTGTGCCCTGTGCTTTTGCATCTGTAATCCAAACAGAGTTTCCGGGTAACAGTTTATCCAAATCTCTCGTTCTGTGTCTTTTGTTGAAACATTACTAACTAACTAACTAACTAACCTGCACTTATATAGCGCTTTTCTAGTCACAAAGACCACTCAAAGCGCTTTTCATTAATACTAACCCTCTATTCTAAGGGCCTATAGGTGCTCTTGGAGATCTGCAAGATATTTGCTGCTTGTAGGGAGTCCCTCTAGCACAGAGTCAACATAAATGTTAGTGTCCTCCATAAGATCTGTGTCTGTGTGAGTAACACTGTTTGTGAGCGGTAAGCGTGAGAGCGTGTCGGCAGTGGTGAGACTTTTGCCCGGGATGTGCTTTATAGTGTATGAGTACCTCATTAGGCGCATACGAAATCTCTGTATACGCGGTGGAAGCGCATCCAAAGCTTGTCCTCCCAGTAGACTCACTAGTGGCTTATGATCAGTTTCTAGTTCAAAGTGCAGACCCAGGATAAAGTCATTGAATCTTTCGCAGGCCCACGTGAGAGCCAGCGCTTCTTTTTCCAGCTGGGCGTAGCGCTGCTCTGTAGGTGTCAATGATCGAGAAGCGTAAGCAACTGGTGACCACACGTCTCTCTCCTTCTGTAGCATGACTGCCCCCAATCCGTATGAAGAGGCATCTGCAGATATTTTCTGTGGTTTGTTTGGGTCATAGAGCTGCAATACAGGAGCAGAGGACAGTTCTTGTTTGAGATTACAAAACGCATTTTGTTGTTCATGCCCCCAGTACCACATGTTCTTTGTTGAAAGCAAGTCTCTCAATGGTTTGTCCTTTTCAGAAAGGTTCGGAATGAACTTCCCCAGCTGGTTCACCATTCCGAGAAAGCTCCTGAGCTCACTCACGTTGCTTGGCTCTTTCATGTCCTGAACAGCTTGGGTTTTGTCTGGATCTGGCCTCATTCCTTCTGCTGAAACAATAAACCCAAGAAATTTGACCTCTCTTTTGCCAAACTCACATTTTGACATATTCAACGTAACGCCGGCTTTCTCCGCGCGCTTCAAGACAGCGTGCAGTCTTGCGTCGTGCTGCTCCTTCGTGGATCCCCAGACCAGGATATCATCCACGTGACAGACGACTCCGTCGAGACCCGATGTAACCTCTGTCACCATCATGTTTTGGAAATGTTCAGGAGCACTGGAAATACCAAATGGCAAACGGTTGAAGTGGTATCTGCCAAATGGCGTAATGAATGTGGTGAGAAAGGCCGACTCTTTAGACAGTGGTATTTGCCAAAATCCCATATTTGCATCGAGCTTTGAAAAGTACTGAGCACCTGTGAGCATGCCTAGCGTTTGGTCCACAGACGGGAGGATGTATCTTTCGCGACACACTGACTCGTTTAAAGGTGTCATGTCCACACAGATACGCACCTTTTCTTTGTCCTTTTTGGGAGCTACAACCATGCCACAGCACCAATCTGTTGGCTGCTCCACGCGACTGATGACTCCTAACTTTTCCATCCTCTCGAGCTCTTCTTTCACTTTACCCATGAGCGGTAGTGGCACACGCCTTGGCACCTTGAGCGAAAAGGGCTTAGCATCAGGTTTCAGTTTAATTGTGTATGGCTTTTGAACAAGCCCAAGTCCATCGTATAACTTGGGGTACGCTTTTCTCACTGTCTCTTGGTCTATAGTGTCAATTCTGGCAATTAGTTTCAGTCTCACGGAAGCTGTTCTACTCAGTAATGCCATGCGCAGATTTTTGACAATATAGATTTTCTCAGTAGCGCTCTTGTCACCGTATGTAATAGTCTCTGTCATAGACCCCAACACGGTTAGTGCAGTTCCACCCGGTCCGTAGAGTGGTTTTTGTGCCTTTTCCAACTGTTCATTTTTCTTCTTGAAGATTTCAAATGTTTGGTCAGAAACCGCTGTGACGTCCGCTCCGGAATCTAACTTAAAAGTCACTTTATTTCCTCTCACATTTATGTCTGCCAGCCATGGATCCTCCCCTAGATCCACTTCACCCAGAAAAAGTCTGTCTGCATTGTCAGTGACCTCATTCACAGTTGGGTTGGACCTACAGACTCTAATATAGTGTCCACGTTTTTTACAGTTATGGCATTCCGCGTTTTTAGCTGGGCACTGTACTGCTGCATGTGCTGGTGCTTTGCCACACTTGGAACAAACTTTACTGTCTTGTTTTGTCTGCTGAGGCCTTGAGGACTTAATCTGTTTTTGTTCCTTGATTATGAACTTGTTTGGCTTGGCTTTTCTGATGTGTACCGCATCCACGGCTGTTCTGTTAATGCTAGTTTCACCTCTTAGGTCAGTTTGTTGTCGTTTTATTTCTTCAGATTGTCTTGCCATTGTTATAGCTTTAGCTAGGGTAAGATCTTTGTCAAGCTGCATTCTTTCTGACAGCGACGAATCTTTCAGACCCACTACAAGCCTGTCTCTCAAGAGGTCATCATGAAGTGCACCGTACTCACAGTTTTCTGCCAGCGCATAGAGTGCTGTTATGAACGAGTCTACTGGTTCTGCCGGCTGTTGCACTCGCTTGTTGAATTTTGCTCGTTCATAAATCACGTTCTTTCTGGGAACGAAATGTCTATCAAAGGCTGTTTTAACAGCATCGTACTGCTGGCGCTGCACACTCGTTAGCTCGAGCCCTCTTAGCACGTCGTCAGCCTCATCTCCCATGCAATAAACCAGCGTATTTACTTGGTTCGCCTCAGCTGAGTTATTCAGGTTACTTGCCAGTCTAAAACGCTCAAAATGTCTTATCCACTTTTCCCACTCTTGGGGTTTCGCAAAGTCGAAGGGCTCCGGTGGTTTAATGGTGAAGGTTGCCGCTGGAGTAGCCGCCGCCATTACAGGATCAATTGGCGCAGCTGCAGCTCTTTGAACTTCGTCTGGCATAGCCGCTAGCCGGTTGCAAAGCTGACTTTTCTCACCTCAAAGCGCACCAACTTCTGACACCATGTTGTGTTGGGTTCTTTTATGAATAAAGACTGCTGCTTTGGGTGAACACGGAGCCTCCTTTATTAACTGGCTGCAACAACATTAACACACGAACCCCGCCATATTAATATCTATCCTGTTGTACTCCTGACAACATCCGGTCTGTGTCGCCCCCTAGTGGCTCCACATATGTAATACTTAGATTACACCACAGCTAACCCGAAGCTAACACAAACACAGATGAAAGGTGAACAGAAGGCTAAAGAGGGTGATTAGGCGACACTGAGTGCGCACACAGGTGCAAGAGGCTTGTTAAACAGCAGTGAGAGGTGATGGTAGATGGAAAAAAGTGATTAAAATGCAATTAAAGCTAATAATCCTCAAGAGAGTGAGGAGAGATAAGCACAAAGCAAACCACACCAGACAGCAACACAGGAAGTGGCGATACGTTACCACAGGAAGCTGAAGTGTTCAACCACTAATAGGGAACGTGATCAGTGTTTAGATTGTCATGAGACAGGTTAGTTTTATGTTTATACGAATCGTATTTAAGTTAAATGACAAGCATTCATGGCATGACAGCAGCATGAGCATTTTAATTTGGGGTAAAACAAACAACTGCTGCTGTCTGTATTTACCCCGACATTAAAAGGCCCAAGCACAGTGTTGTGGTTCTTTGTGGCTCTGACTAGATTCTATGTCTGCTCTCAGGTAAATTTGATTATGTCCAACATCCATCCATCCATCCATCCATCCATCTTCTTCCGCTTAATCCTTTTTGGGTCGCGGGGGGGGGGCTGGAGCCTATCCCAGCATCTTTGGGCGACCAACATATTTTAACAAAATGCCACTGACTTTATTGCGGTGGAAACATTGATATATCTCAGAGCTTTTATTTGTTTACAGCATTTTAGCAGCGGAGCTAACCAACGGAGCTACTGTCTGCTAGGCCACTTTTTAAGGTCATCTTCTCATCCCTCAATAGTCGTGGTAAGTGGTATGATCACATTACTCTTTCTGAGGCGCAAAAGGCCGTGTTCCCAACTAGTACTGGAAGTTGTGCCCATAATTCACGCAAGGCATCATGGGGGGAGGGGGGGGAGGAATAAGGTGGATACTTTCATGATATAGCATCACCTGAAAACTAAATAGCCCTAACTTTTTGTGAGTAGTGTATGTGATAATCTTTGAATCGGAAGTTTTTTGTGGGTTTTGAGCATTACTTTTAGTGAGTGAGGGTGTTTCCTGGTGTTTTTTGCAGAGTGGAGCTCCAGCCACTAGGAAAAAGTAAAATTTATAATTCCATTCTAACAGGTGGACATAAAACCCACCTGTTAAATCAAGGTTTAGAGATAAGTATTTAAAATGTATATAACACTGTGTGTTCTTTTAAGGTGGGTAAGTTAAGGACATGACTGGACAAGCTGGTCTGTCTGCTGCTTAGGGCTGACAACTGCAAATTTAGGACTTTTTCTTGCAGTTTTTGTTTTTTCCTCAAAAATAAAAAATGGCTAAATAAAAATGTAAATGTGCAATCTTTTCCTTCAACTCTCTTCCTAATTATAACTTTACTTTTTTACATATTTGTCTTTTTCTGGCAAATTTAAACTTTTTTTTGTACTTTCTTCTAGTTTTCTTTCTGTTTTTCTTCTGTGATATTCAAATTTGTTTCGTGATTTTTACATTTGCCGTCTCCCGTGCCTGCATTTTGCCTATAGTAGATACATATGAAATATTTTGATCATTATAAAAACTAAACTCATTACAAAGCCATGGAAACCAAACTTTTTGCTCTTGACTGTACAGTAATGTTGGAACGCTGGAACTGTTACATTATAATTTTGAAAATCTTAAAAAAAAAAAAAAAAAATCTTCCTCCATGTGTCCCTTTTAGTCAAATTAGAGCCCCCGTCCTTCAAATGGTGTCTGCACGGCGCTGATCAGCAGGTGGAGGCAGATTTTAAGAAAACCCTTCAGCTCTGGCGCATGGATAACCGCCATAGAGGGAATTCGGCTGGCACGCTGCAAAAAATGAGCAAATTACAATTAATTTCGTGCTACTTGGCTCTCCTTGGTGCAGCGCATGTATTTTCACTGCGCCTTTATTGGACAGTTTGCTCGCCCCCCCAATTTCTTGCAGTGTTCGCTCCGCCTTCTCGTCTGTCTGCGGCGCTTTAAATAGCAGCTGTTTAAAAGCCGCTCACCATCCTCGCGTCTGCCGTGCAGCACCGCAGTCCCCCTTTTTTTCATTCACACATTTTTATTCACTAACAAGCCCTCACACACCCCCACCATGTCGGCCGCCAGCACTGAGACCAGCACCCCTCTGCCCACCGCAGGCAGCCGCGTCTTTTTCCAAGGCGCGCCCGGGGTGGGATGCGTGGGGTCCAGCCCCATCAACGGGGACGACCCGGTGCAGAAGAAGCAGGGCAAAGTGACGGTCAAGTACGACAGGAAAGAGCTGCGGAAAAGACTGGTTCTGGAGGAATGGATCATCGAGCAGCTCAGCGAGTTGTACGACTGTGAGGTGAGAGAAACTCCAGAGGCTCATGTGATCCATATGGAGACGATGCTGATGGAACACAGTAGTCTGGAATTTTTTTTTTTTTTTTTTGTTACTTATTTGTACCCGTAGGTAGACTTGGTTTGCAGTCTGGTGACAAGCCACCGGCTGCTGGTCGCTGCGTGCGCCCTAAACCTACATGTTTTTGGTGTGCGGGAGGAAACCGGAGAAATCCCGGAGTAAACCCGCGCAACACGGGGAGAACATGCAAACTCCACACAGCTCACTGTTGGTCGGGGGCTGGGATCGAACCCACGATCTCATGATCCCCGCGATCCCCCGGCCGAGGGTAAAACTGTGCTGCCACAGTGCTAAACCACTGCGCCACCGTGCAGCCCAGACGGATGAATGAATGAATATGAAAATATGAAAATATGAAAATGAATAAATGAATGCAGAATGACGGATTTGCCAAATTCTCAGCGTTATGACTCAAACATATAACCTCTTCGTATCCACAGATCGACCATAATGATTACAGATAGTATTTGTTAAGCGTTTCAGCAGCTTCTCTCCTGTCGTGGATCAGGCAAAACTGCAGTCCACTCGATGAACCGGTCTCTGTAAGAGCATCAGGCGTCTACATCACCAGTCGATCCTATTCCGTGTTAACTGACTGTGCTCGGCACCGAACAGCCGCTTCATGGGCTTCGGTGAAGTTTCCGAGCGCAGCTGAAACCTCGCGGCTGCTGCGTCTTTTACGCACCGGTCACCTCTGGTCTCCTGCCGCGCTGGAAACGACAGGCGTGTGGTTCCGTGCGTTTGGATCTGGAAATTTTAACGAGTCAAGCAAGCCTTTCCCACAGTTAACACCTGGCTGCGACTGAAGCCGACAGCCTCGACAGCTAAAACCTCTTTGTATGGCCTGCTGTGGAGCTGCGCGGCGCACGAGAATTAATTCTTGTGGCAAGCGTGTGACCTTTTAAACAATTTTCGTCTTTGGAAAGGGGGGGGGGTACTGCGGACTGACGGTATTGACAACATTATTTTTGCTCTCTCACGTCCGCGAGTTGCATTCTTTAACATTTAAAGGGGATGAAGGTGCGCTGGGGTTGTGTGAGAATAAAGCCGGTATGTGTGTATGTGATCCTCTCAGTTGTGTGTCGAGAAGCGTGCGTGCCCGCTGCCTTATAGAGCCGGGGGGTGGGGGTGGGGGGGTACTGGCAAAGAAGGAAAGAAGGGCAGTGGGTTAAGGATGTGCTGATGCTGACGCCAGCCTATCACCTCGTCTGACTCTGACTCCCCGGCTTTGAACGCGGGTCTGCTTGCGCATAACGCACATGTCTGCACGCCTCCTCAAACTCGGCCTGAAACGGTGGGCAAGAACATTGGAGTTACAAAATATTTATGTGACATAATATCTGAGTATGACATTAAGGGAATGCAAGCTCGGGAGAGAAAAATACAAGAAAAATTGGCAATTTTACAAGAAAAAAAAAATTGGAAATTTTTGTAATACAGTCCCAAATATACAGGAAAACTATAGAAGCAGAATGCAGCCATGGATAGATAGTTTTTTCTTTATAAAGACAACAGTGTCTTATCATGGGATAAAGATCTTGTAAGAACAGAATGAACTAGAAGAGCACTCAGAGAGTGCATACCTCCACCAAGACTCCTTCCTTCCCTCCCTTTGTCCATCCATCTGCCCGTACCTCCCTGCCTCCATCCCACCATTCATTGCAAGATAAAATCATCAAAATCCATCAAAAATTCCAAAATTCATCAAAATCCATCCATTAGCCTTTGCATAATCCTGCTAAACCACTGGTAGAAGATTGAGCCTTGGTGGAGGTATGCACTCATGGATCCCCTCCAAAGTGTATTGGGCTCATATGTAGGCCAAGAACCACCTCTGGTGAAAATTTCATCAAAATCCATCCATTAGTTTTTGAGTAATCTTGCTAATGTATTGTGAGAATATAGCGCCTTGGTGGAGGTATGCGCTCTCAGATCATCACCAAAATTTAATGAGATAATCCTTAGGCCAAGGGCCACCTTTGGTGAAAAATTTCATCCAAATCCATCCAGTAGTTTTTGCATAATCCTGCTGAAAGACAAACAAATGAACAAACACTGGTGAAAACATAACCTCCTTGGCAGAGGTAATAAAAATGAAAAAAAAAAAAGATGCTATTTATCATGGCTGCTCTTGCCCACCTTAAAAAAAACTTTGTCCTATTACTAATGTAGACAGTCCAGTTTATATTATTAAGTTGGCTGTTTTACCTTCATTCTGAGGTTCAACTATAACAAAGTTGCTCAAAATCACCCTTTCCACGTATGCTAAGTATCTCGTACAGGGTAATTTATATAATTTGCAGCATATTTGACAAGTAGATTGATGTGCATGAGATAATGAGACCATCAGAGCACTGCTCACTGTCTTGGGAGGTCATCCTTGTGCCGACAGGACGCTGTGGCAGAAATCAGCAATATTATGGATGCAAAGAAGACATTCTGCTTTTCAGATATTTGAAAAAGAATGATCCTTTGGAGCCACTGTGACACACGTTGGTGTGCATTTTCAGTTTGCAACCCTCCCCTCGCTTTTATAGTCCTGCTGCGGTCCATCTCTCTCCAGCTGAAAAACATGGGTTACATTTCAAAGCCGACTGAGCTCTTCTCTGCATGTGAGTCTGTCATTAGCAGGTGTGATCTAAAAGTCGTACAATGCTTGAACCGTTTGAAGCTGGATGAAGGCTGCAGCACACCATCCCGGTGTTGATCTCAGACATTTTATGCCTTTTTCTCTCAGGGGTTTTGTTTATCTTTTCCTGAAAATGTAGGTGGATTGGCAAGGAAACATTCAGCAGATTGCAACACCCGGAATTTAGAGGTGCCTGGGTGGATGCCACATTTACATTGTCCAGTTTTCAGCACAGATTTTCCCAGCAGCAGCACGCCACATTCTCATATCATGTCTTTCACACAGCAAATGGGATAATATCACATGATAATCCCCACGGCTCGCTAGCGTCTTAGTCAGTCTGATGTCATTCTCGATGCACAGTGGAAGGCATGGAGAGCTGGAGGGATTTTCGGGTCCGAAAGGTAACGCAGCCAGTGCAACTTGATTAATTTTACACGTCATCACATTAGTGGATTGCTGTTCTGTCACCCCTTAAACAGATGAGGACACGGTTTGAGCAGGTGACTTTATCGCTTTCCCAGTGTTTGTTCAGATTACTGTAAACAGGAAGTCACATTAACTCACAGCTGTTAACAGCACCTCCATGTCGACATGGCTCTGTATGTGTTGTTGTGTGCGTGTAAAGAGTGGGAGAGGCTGCCAGTTTGTCCGTGCTGGCCCAGCTTAAAGGTCAGCCCCCATATCAGTTTCAGAAGAAAAACTGATACCAGAGTTGAGAGCACCACAGAGGTGTATGTTCCTTTTGGGTGATGCAGTGGAGAAACAAGAAAGCATCAGCTCAGGAGGAAAAAAACATTTTGATGGATCAGAATTTAACTTGTGCACTACTGTGTGCGTGCAAAAACATAATATAAGGAAGGGTTACGGAAGGCAAAATACAACCATATAAAGCATTTTCACCAGCAGGAATTACATCTTATATCTTTGGGTGAAAAGTGACCTCTAGTGGTTGTGAAAATAACTGCATGCAGTGAGATGGTAGAGGGAGAGAATAGAAATTTTGTCTGGGTGAGAGGTTTAATGTGTTAGAGGTTTGGCCCCACTCACCCTTCCCTAATCTTAACCCGTCATGCAAAAGTGAAGGTGAAGACAAAGGCTTGCAGAAGGACTTGGACCTCAGTCTCCTGGGTGAAAATGATAGTTTAAGTGACATCCTAACTCAGACGTACTGGGATGCACAATATCCAACATTTCTTTTGGAGTAATTAAATGACTCCCACACACTCCTTTGATAAAATTATCTGCTTCAGAAGAGAAAAGCAATGTTTGGAGCCTGACACAAAAACAAGTTTGGTTTGATTGTCCTTCACAACAATTACACGTGGGATTTTTTGTACCATAAGTTACTTGCTGTAATCGTACTAATGTATGATGTTTTATAATTAGAACAAGTCAACTTTTATGAAGTGATGGGTATTAAAGCATATTCGGCTCCATCACAGCTAATGGGGTTTGCATATAAAATCCTCAAAAAATGGACAAACACCTCTACTATCTTACAAATATCATGACTTGTTGTACTAAAGGTCCATCTAACAAGTCTGAGTTTCAGTTTGGGTAGCTGGAGTTGCATGCATGGTCAGAATACTGGCCATCACCATGATCTCTTAATGGTCTTCCAGTGATCTCCATGGTCGCCATAGTTGAGAGATTGTTTTGACTCAGTCCAAAACAATCACATCGATCATCAAAGGAAAGCGATCTCTCAACAAACTCTCAATTAACTCTCAGGGAGCACTCATCGATCTCCCAATGACCTCTCAGCAATCTTTCAATGAACTCTATTGGGTTTTCATTGAACGCTTAGAGATCCTTCACTGATCTCTCAGCCATGTCTGTCTTCGGGGTGGAAAAATTTCTCATTCATTCAAAGATCTCTGAGAGATCATTGAAAGATTGCTAAGAGATTATTGGGAGATCAGTGAGATTAAGTAGTCAAGGAGAGCTCAAGGAATGCTTAACGATCTCATCAGGTAGAGATGAGTAAGAGTAGAGATCAGTAAGGGATCACTAAGCATTCAATGAAAGATCAGTAGAAATCATTTAAAGATTGCTGAGTGATTATCGGGATATCATGGGGAGATTGAAGAGGTCATTGAGAGATTGTTGAGAGATCACTTCCCTTTGGTGATCATTGATTGAGAGATCACTGAATGATTATTTGAAGATCTGGCCATTTTGTTACCACTCAGCAATCTCTCAACAGTCTCCACTCTTGTGTAAAAGAGGTATGTCCTACTAAACCTGGGCAGTCTTTGCCTTAAGAGAGAGTCAAGTATGCCTGTTTCTTTTTAACTTCCCTCTTCTTGTTAAGCAAACCAGCTGTTGACTCTACCCTTACATTGCATAGGTGGGTATTAGGCTCCAATTTATTGTCTAATAAAGTACATCTATCTATCTAGCTATCTAATTCTATGAAAAAAGGCACATAACCCCCAAATATGAAGAATAGTCCTCCAATCTTTGAGCTAGAAGGACATGTCCAGCCATTTTTATATATCTTTCATTCTTTGCCCCGCTCTCCTTCTGTCTCTGTGTCTCAGAAGGTGAGTCACGTCAATGATAGATTCCCCTCTGCTCCTCAGCTCTGCTGGGATATATTTGCCTCTGATCATTATGGTGTTCAAAGGACGGAAAGGGGGGTGGGGGGTTGCAGTGAAGGGGAAAGGAGGGGTGACTTAAAGCAAGCACAAGATGAAGCTGAGGGCCTTTGTGCTCCCACTACAGCTCTTCGACATAGCAGAATCGTATGACATTTTTGGTGTCTCCTGGTATTGTTGGAAAAAGGAACTTCTCATTGTGCACAGAGGTCATTTTTTTAGGTGCTGGCTTGTCCTTTCTGGCTTTTTTGTTCGGCAATGGTGATACTGACATGTAAACTTGCCTAATGTTTCACTCAGCTCTTTGCACACACAAAGACACTGAGATGCTTTCTGTGCCCCTTGTAGAGACTTGAGGCAGACGGTATTGAAGTGCATATTAATGCTGAGGTCAAGTCTGGGCGATTAAAAGGCAGCCAGTGATGAGTCTGTCCGTCTGCCAGCCCCTCAGAGCGATCGATGAAGGCTGTTCAGGAGAGGAGACAATAACACACCGACAGAGATTAATAGAGTGGTGATTCTGTCGTGGGCTGGGTTTAACATGCATGGACCCACTCAGTGTGGAGCTTGTTCCTGAACACAAGGAAACACAGACATGGCCGGCGCACAGCGATCTACCCTCGGGCCTTGTGTGTTTGTGCATGTATGTGTGTGTTTGTGGGTGTGCAGATCTAACAATATCGCTGCTCTGTGTGGCTGATATTTAGGGTTGAACTCTCGGGGATGTTTTCCATGCATTGATGAGCACAAGGATGTAGGGAGTCACAGGTCAGTGTACATGTTTGGACCAAATGGAGCAAAAGAGAACATGAGTCTTCTATCGTCCTTCCATCAGCTGCTTCTTTTCTCTGCAGATAATCATCGCTGCGATAAAGGAGGCTGCTGGTCAATTCCCCAAACTGGATTGTGTGGGAGGGTCTTGAGGCAGTGTCGGTTGTTGTAGTGGACAAAGGAATCTGAGTTTATCCCCCTATAGCATTAATACTGACTTCTAGGGAGAGAGAGAGAGAGAAAGAGAGAGAGAGAGAGAATCTTCATCTCTCTCGGTGTGCATCATTATCCCCTCCTCCATCAGCTTCTCCTCTGACCTTGTCAATAACACCCCCCCCCCCCAACCCCGCTTGTTTTTTGGTGTGTTTTGTTGTTGGGAAGAAAGAGCAGCCATATATCATCCCAGCCTTGTTGCAATTCAAGACAAGTCATTAGTAATGCTCAATGATTTTTGCAGCAGCATGCCGATACACGTACTGGCCCACAAAGACAGGAGCATCAAGTTACCGTTGAAGTTAAAGGATATACTGCTCGTGCACAAAGCCAGGAGTGAACAGGCAACATTTAAAAATATTGAGGACTTTAGACACTGAGGGCTTGGGGGGATGGGGGTAGCGGTGCCCTAACACACTATCCCCCCAGTTTTAACTGCACTTTGGTAGTTTGCACACCTGCACACAATCTCACTACACAACTAACACTAACCAATCACGATTTGTGCATGGGGGGTGGGGGTCTTCCCCCACCCCTGCTGCCCTGCTTCTGCCAGGGGCCTGGCTGGTGTCCTGGGGCCTGTCATGTTGTCGTCATCCCTGGGCGCTGCCAAATGAATAGGTGCAAGCAAGGGAGTGAGAGAGTGAGTGAGCAAGTGAATAAGTGAGAGTGAGGGAGTGATGAGTGGACATGGTGGTGGTGGTGGTGGTGGGTTGTATATGTGTGGTGCTTTGCATGTCAGGTGGCATCTCGGAGCCCTTGCGGTGGTCTGTTGATCAGTCAGTGCGGGTGGGTGTTGGTGGTGGTGGTCTGCTTCTGTGGTCACAGCCGCCCTGGGGTGGGGGTGTGGCTGCTGGTCCGCACCGGCGGTCTCCCCGGCCACTACCGGTTGTTGGTGCGCATTCATGCCTGCTGCATCTACACCATGGCTACCCCAAGTGTTAAGGGTGAATGAGTGTGGGGGAGTGTGTGGGGGAGAGCACGAGTAGATGTGAGTGAGTCGGCACGTGAGTGAGAGTGTGTGTATGGGTGAGCGTGGGTGGAGGGAGGCGTGTGTGGGTGTGGGCGGTTGTGAGGATGAGTGGGAGCGAGACTGGCTGGGTACAGGAGTGGGCGGGTCTGGGTGTGGGAGTGTGGGATTGTGTGGGGGAAAGGGTGAGTGGGAGTGAGAAAGTGTGTGTGAGTGCGTGTGGGTGCGAGTGGGTGTGTGTGAGAGCATGAGAGTGTGAGTGCGTGGGAATGGGTGTGTGTGCTGGTCAGGGGTGCTAGACTGAGGGGGTGGCACCTCCTGGCCACGTGGGCTTCCTTGAATTGGTGGGGTTTGCCCTCCGTGGGGCTCCTGCACCTTGCTGCCGCCTTCCTTGGGCGTGGGGGCCTGCGGACTCCTGGTGTGTGTGTCGGGGGTGCTGGGGTGTGGGGGTGTTTGGGGGGGGGCGCACCGGGGGCGCAGGCCGGTCTCCGGCCTGGAGGGGGGGCACTGGCCTTCCAGCACCTGGGGCCTGGGGCTTGCGTTGGCCCTGCTGGGAGTGTGGGGGCTAGTTGGTCAGGCGGCGGGGGTGCGCCGCACCAGCCACTTGACAGCCCAGCCTCCCTCGGCCATCCCTCATGGGTCGGATGCCTGGTTGTCCTTGGGTTTGTTGGCCTCAGGACATTTGTGCTCTGTGGTTGGTGGTTGGTGGCACTGTAGTTTTAATTCATTAGTGCTGGGAGTCTATTAAAAATGCTTTTAACCACATAATCACACACATTTTCTATAATTTCTGATTAATCATCATTAAATCACCATTTTTGATTAATTAATTTGTTAATTGTGATTAATCACAAAAATTACAATGAAAAAGAAGTATTTTTAGGCTACTTTTTATTGCTTTTTAACTGCAAAAGCTTAGTTTTTAAAAAGCACCAAATGAGCTTCAAACAGTTCCATTTAATAGTTCTTTGAACAGTCTGCAGTGTGATTTGTGCAAACTTTGCAAATTTAAAGCCTGAAAAACTAGGCCTAATCTTTTACAGAAAGATAAGAATTTCAGAATTAAAACTTCTGCATTAACAGAATTATAAATAATGAACTGATGGTGGCTAATGTAGTGATGCTAAGTGTACACAGTAACCTAATATTTTATTTATTTTTGTTGCCTAAATTTACTAATCCAGTGGGAGATACTTGAAAAAGCATACTAAACTGCTCCTGCCCATTTGATTCTGATGTACTGATAATATAAAATCATAAACTTTAAATGTCTTACCCCTTGAAAGTAGCGCAGAATCGGTCTATTCCACTGTAACTGTGACGCTAGCATCCAAAAACTATTTTGCACTCCATGATCTGCCATTGATGTAAAAACAAGTGGTCCAGTGGAATTAACTGAGTTGACACCACTTTGTCAATCTCTAGCACTTTATTCACATCCACAGGCAGTCCAAAATGTGAACATCTACCGCCAGAAAAGAGGGAACATTCTGTGGCTAGCCTCGTGCAAACTTTCAGTTAGCAGACAGAGCTCAGTGAAGCGATTCATTCCCCATGGTTACTTTTTTCATTGTCTAATTAAATGTAGTCTATGGTCCAAATGTCCACATAGTGTGAGAACGATACTCCAGCAAAACTGATTTGAACACTCTGAATTAAATAAGATGAGGAGTTTGTGTGGCACCATCAAAGACTGTCCAGGTGGGGCAGTCTTTGTTTCAGAGTTCCACTATAACAGGAAATGCTGTGGGGGCATTAATTTTTTTAAGTGCGTTAATTGGATCACCATCATTAATTGCAATCATCTATTAATATTCCCAGCCCTAATATTAATGAGCCTCTAATCTGACTGGGTGAAGCTAGGGTACATTTGAAAACTGAAGGTGAGTTTTGTTGGTTTGTGATGTCATAAAACCCCAGGAAGTGTGATCCACTTGTTTCTTTCAAAACGTAATTAAACAGAGGTAATGTGTATTTCTTTAGTAATAGTTTAACTGTGGTTAACACCCCCAGGAAAACAAAAATCCACAATATGGAACCTTCAAAACGAGCTTTATCACCTAGTGATGCACCACTGTAATGACTCATTTAGGATGTTTCTGGTAACAGGACATCCTTCTGAAAACGAATCCTCTTTGTCAGAACCTCTAGGTCTTTTCCACTCCCACAAAATGCATTTTAAAACTTGGGAAAGGAACAAAAATGTAAAGAAGGACAAACACAAGAAACTGTCAGGGAGAGACAAGATGACAGAGGAGTAGCAGGGATTAAATGAACACAGACCGACCTCTGTTATTCAATTACAGCCAGATTGGCAGGGCCATTCATTGGTAGACTGAGTCAATAATTTAGATGATTGTTTGAATGGTGACCCTGATGTGTTTATGGATTTGGCGAGGAAGGTCATTGTCGAGTTTATCTATCGTCCACTTAAGCAGCGCAGACAAAAATAGATGCCTGCTCTGTGGCTGCGTCCGCGCTTGTTGACAAATTTTACATGACACCTGCAGACCAATGCACATGCTGCTAAGCAAATCAAAGGTGTTGACAATGAGGCAAGCAGCTGTTGAAACAGTTATGGAAGCAGACTGTTTATGGAAGCATGTCTGGCTGAAAAGCAAAAGTGACGACAAAGGTTAGGCTTTATTTACTGCCTGTTTTTCACATAACCAACCCTGTGGGTCAGCTATTCACCTATTTTACGTTCCTCTACCCCTTCCTTCATGACCTACTCTTTATTCCCACTGTTCCTTTCCATGGCTTGTATATAGATACATATTATATTACAAGTCTGCAGATGACACTTATCACATGGTGGAATAGTGGTTAGCACTACTGCCTCACAGCAAGAATGCCCTGGGTTCGATTCCACAATTTCCCCCCACAGTCCAATGACATGCATGTTACGTTAACTGGAGATTCTAAAGTTGCCATGGGGTGAATGTTTGTGTGAAAAGAAGGTTTAACTCATTCATTGATAATATTTTTGATTAAAAATGATGAAACTCAGCATAGGACTTAACATTTACTGGGTTTCTGCCCAACTTACTTACAGTTTTTAATGATTGTTTCCAATAATTACTTCCGCCAAGGAGGTTATGTTTTCATCGGCATTGGTTTGTCTGTTTGTTTGTTAGCAAGATAACTCAAAAAGTTATGGACGGATTTTCATGAAATTTTCAGACATTGTCAGAAATGGGGTATCCTACAGATGATTACATTTTGGTGGTGATCCGGATCACCGTCCAGAAGAAAACCGCCATTACGGAAAATGCCATTTTCGTGAATAACTACTGAACCACTAATCCTATCATTATGAATACAATTGCTAGTCATATGTTTTCATGGTCAAGGAATCTGAAAACGTTCACACAAACACTGTATGGGGGGAACTGTGGTGCTTGGCGGAGGTCTGCGCTCTCCGAGTGCTTTTCTAGTTTCAATTTAAAGAAGAAAGAAAATCATGTTTGTTTCCATCAGCTGCATTAAGCAAATTATCTCGGAGCAGTTTGTTTTTAACAAATAAGGCTGCGTGCACTCTGGACCCATGGGTGGATATTTGACTTACCCACTGGGGGGGACAATAAACACTACATTATCTCCAGAGTAAATATTGAGGGGATACTATCAGTTTTAGCATAGTCAGTCACAAATTTACAAGAAAAAATATATACTTATGGGGAGAAAGGTACAAATTTACAAGAAAAAAGCCAAGTTTATGAGAAAAAAAAACAGTTTATTAGAAAAAAATTGCAAATTTAAGATGCAAAAAGTATTGGATTTATGAGGAAAAAAGTTACAAATTTTCAGGAAAAAAGCTAATACATGGGAAGAAAGTGGTACATTTCCAAGAATAAATTTGCAAATTTTAATGTAAATTAATGAGAAAAAGTTATACATTTATGAGAAAAGCTACCAATTTTCTTTACAGTTTATTGTTGGTGTTGTTGCTTCTCTCTCTCTCAAGTGCCATCGAGTCATGTACGACCCTTGGTGACTTCACACACCAAATTTCTCCATCCGTCTTGATCCCCCGTCCTTTCCTTCAGGGGGCACTAGTGATACTCCCGTGGCTTCAGTAATGCCTTTCATTCATCTTTGTCACAGCCTTCCTCTTCGTCGTTTTCCATTGCACTTGGCCAGCATGAGACTTTTCTCCAGACTCTCGTCCTTCCTCATTATATGGCCAAAGTACTTGAGCCTCCTCTTCACAATTACACCTTCAAGAGATGTTTTAGTTCTTATTCTGTCAAGTACAGACTTGTTAGTTTTCTTCCTGGTCCAAGAAATCTGCAGTACTCTCCTCCAGCATCATAGCTCAAACGCATCTATACAACATCTGTCCTGTTTCCTGATGGTCCAAGTCTTACATCCATATATGGCTACAGGAAACACAAGCGTAGTCACCATCTTGATCTTGGTCTTTTTATGGAGTCTACTGCTTTTCATCAGGCATTTGAGCTTTATCATAGCTATCCTTGCCAGGTCAAGCCTTCTCTTGATCTCTGCAGAAGTTGTACTGTACTTGGTGATCAAGCTGCCGAGGAAATTGAATGATTGTATAACTTCAGTGTTCTCCCCATCCACCTCGAAGTTGCTTGTTTCATCAGTCATCATGACTTTCATCTTTCTGATATTTAGATGCAATCCAGTTTTAACATTTTCTTGCTTGACCTTGATGATCATCCTCTTTAGGTCTTGACTGTTCTCTGCAAGGGTGGTGGTATCATCTGCATATCAGGTTTGTCAGCCTTCAACCGCCCAGTCTGATTCTGGCACCACCTTCCTCCAGGTCAGCTCCTCGTATCATTCTCTCAGCATATATAGGTTGAAAAGGTACGGGGACAGGATACAGCCTTGTCAAACTCCTTTACCAATACTGAGCCAAACAGTGTCTCCATGTGCTGTATGAGCAGTGGCTTCTTGATTCTCATACAAGTTCTTCATCAGCACGATTATGTGTTCTGGTATTCCCATGCCTCTCAAAGTCAGCCACAGCTTGTTGTGATCAATGCAGTCGAACACCTTGCTGTAATCGATGAAACAAAGGCACACATTTGCTGCTTCAAATGCATTTTGAAGGATACCACCTGACTGCAAAACAAATCTACCTACGGGTATAAATAAAGTAACCTGAACCTGAACCTTTTATTCACTTATATAACATGATATAGAAAGGTTTATGATGGTTTGCGGGGGCGGGGGGGATTATTGCCTTTTTCCAGGCTGAATTATGCCTATGTCTGCTCCTATTTTTCTGGGCTTCACAGGCACTCTTAAAAAACGGTCTCAGCCATGTGTCCTGGCAACCACTTGACCTGTCACTCACTGTGTGTCACACACTGTGTGCATTTCACACAGTTTGCCCTGAAACTCTGTGCTTGTGACACTAATCCACAAAAAAAAAAAAAAAACATACATGCCCCCAAGCTTTGATGTTAAATAGTGAGCATGATAGCCTTTTAGCCTGATTCTGGTTGGTTGGTTAGGAAGGTTTGCTGCTGATGAATTGAAATTTTTGCACTGCTGCAAAATGCTGCTGAGAGTGTTTTGCACTGAGGGCGCTGAGTGCATTAAATGCTGGACTACATAGAAAATCAACTGAAAATAGTTGTTCCACAGTGGAAACTAGAAAAGCACTCGGAGAGCGCAGACCTCCGCCAAGCGCCACAGTTCCCCCCATAGAGTGTTTGTGTGTACGTTTTCAGATTCCTTCACCATGAAAACATATGACTAGCAATTGGATTCACAATGATAGGATTAGTGGCTCAGTAGTTATTCACGAAAATGGCATTTTCCGTAATGATGGTTTTCTTCTGGATGGTGATCCGGATCACCACCAAAATGTAATCATCTGTAGGATACCCCATTTCTGACAATCTCTGAAAATTTCATGAAAATCCGTCCATAACTTTTTGAGTTATGTTGCTAACAAACAGACAAACAAACAAATAGACAAACAGACAAACCAACGCCGATGAAAACATAACCTCCTTGGCGGAGGTAAAAATGCACTCAGTGGACATGCTGCCTCAGTATTAGACTTCCAATGGCCTATCGGTTGTTCCATCATCTGGTGGCTCGCTGCATAGTAACACATTTCTGTTTTTTTGTCACGCCATAAACTGCCCATATGCGGGGCTCATGTGCAGGTCACACAATTGGACATCAAAATATAGTTATTGGACATTAAAACACATTTGATTGGTAACTGGTGTCTCTGTGTGTGTGGGGAGGGGGGGGGATTAAAATCTATAATCCCTTAAAAACAACAACAAAAAAAGCTCTCCAGAAGGGCAGTTCAAAGAGCAGAGGGCAAGGGGCAGGTGCTAGAGCACCACCTGGGGTCTATCTGTGCATGTGGCTGAAGAAAACACAGCAACTGTCACCTAAAATGGAAAGAGCAATACCACTCATCCATCCATCTGTCCATCCTCTACCGCTTAATCCTTTTCGGGTTGCGGGGGGGCTGGAGCCTATCTCAGCATTTTTTGGGGGGGCGAGAGGCAGGGTACACCCCTGGACAGATCACCAGTGGAAAGAGCAATAATCAGAAAAAAAAAAATATTCTGAATACTTTATACTGATTATAAAATTGAATGTTTCTACCAAGGACAATTAGGCATAAATAATAAAAAAAAATACATATTTCATCTGATGGAAAAAAGGAAGAAGTTATTAAACCATCTGACACCAGTGATTTCGCAATTGTGATAATCTCAATGTCTTAAGACTTGTTTAAAGTCTGAAGGCAGATGTCAGTAGTAAAAAGATCATGCCACAAAGTGTGCAACCAGTAGCCCCATGAAAGGAAGAGATGTTGATTTTTTTTTTTTACACTGACTTTCATGTCTTTTTGATATCTCTTCCCAATCCTAGATGATGCAGTTAATCACTGGTTTCATTGTCAGCAGGCCAAAGCTGTGTATAAACAGGCTGTGTATAGAAAACACTGGGCTACTCTCTGTGGTTGCAAATCATATGCAAATGACTGTCATCTTTCATGTGGGTCTGAGAGAAGAAGACTGAGAGAGGAGGAGGTGAGGGGAGGACAAAGACGAGGAGGATCACTGTTTTGACTCTCAAAGTCAAAGGATTGAGGTGCATGTCCATGTCCAAGTTTTAAATGACTAGACTTTTGAAAGAGATTAACAGCCCACAAACAAACACTTTCACTGATGAAGTGAGTCTTGACCTGTTTTTTTTTTTTTTTTTTACCTCTCATAATGTACATCTTTAAAAAGACTTATTAATGCTTCTAAATTAACATGAACACAGCAGTATCCTGACCCCGGTGCTGTTGATAGTATTATCCCATTGTGACTGAAGGTCTGTTTTGCACTTAGGGCAACGGTCCAAATAGGTCTCAGCTGTTGATGCATTAGCCACAGGGAGCTACGGTCTGTCTGGTAAATACGACAAAATATGTGCTGCTAAATCAAAAAACTCTGAAGTACAGTTACAAAACAGCTGTTGACAATTTCTAGGTTGGCAATCTACTGTAGATCCTTCTTTTTTAGCTGCTATACATTGAATTAAAATGATTTGATTCAATGCTTGTGAGTGCCAGTTGTTGCTGTGTGCCCTTGAGGCTTCTGGTGCAAGCTCTGAAACGTGATTCTTCAAGGTAGATGATCTCAAGACTGTGATAAAAGTTAAATATGGATCTCTATGTCCTCAGTTTTCTAATAAAAACATGGTGGCCTCTCTGCTGTTTGTGGATGATGTTGTAGCTATGAAAATGATATGCATTCTTGTGCAGCTTTGTGCAGAATGTAATGTGATCAGCACAAGTCTACCGCTCTAAAATTAGACTGTAAATTCCTTTAGGGAAGCTCGTATAGTGTAACCCCTGCAGCATATACCCTTAAACTACTGTATAAGCACTGTGGGTATGGAAAGCCACTGAGGTCATAATTTGTCTCACTTTTCCCCATGTCTCATTTTTTTGTTGGACGTTTTAATATCCCCCAGCTGGTATCTATACACTCTTTTACAAATGGCCCATTCCAAATGTGTCTGTAAAGTTTTACTCAACCTTAATAAGACACCCCAACTCCTACCATATCCCATTATCCTTTGCCCTAATGAATATATGTAAACAGCATAATATGTGACGTGCTGGCTGACATCAATCATGAATACATTTTTCTTTCCACAGTTAAGATTACATTATATAGGGTATCACTGCAGAGTATTCATGTGTCTGAAGCAACTTTGAAAACTGTTTAAAATTTAATTGTAAGCTATGTACAGCACATTCAGTACAATTTTCTGCACAGTGACTAAGTAGCAAAGCAGCAACACCAAAGAATTTATTGGAGATTTAGTTCATGTGCCTTGAAATGCAAAAATATTTAAATCAAAATAATTTAAAATAAAAACATTGAAGTCCACTGGGACCATCCCTCCGGTAACATAACCTTGGAGCAAAGTCTGTGATTGCGTATTCCTCAAATCGCTAATGAAGTAGACCTTTTTAAAAAGGTTTTGACTATTATAAGTGCAGCCCACAGCCCTGCTCACACTGGGGAGACATGATGACGTGATTATAATTTGCTTCGGCCATGATTTTGACAGAGTTGTAAAAATTCCTTTAGTTATATTATCATGAGGCACAAGAGAGCTGGCACATCCACTTCACTGTCAGCTGAGCTTCTCTTTTAAACCAAGAAACTGAGAAAAAATGCGAGCCATTCATCTCAGGCCTGAGGTCCATTTATGTTTCCTCTTCTGCTGAATGCAAAATTGTTGTGTTCTAACTCAAAACAACTATCAGGATATTTTCATTTTGAATCCTTCTGTTAAAAGAATGACAGTAAATAAGTATGGAAAAAAATTTTAAAAACTGTCATGAATGAAAGCACCAGGGTGCTGATGCCTCGGTGCCTGTGGCATGGTAGCATGGGGGGCTGTTAAAAAAGTCACACTGCCACTTCTAGTGGGATCCATGATACATATCGCGATATGTATTTTGTGTACTGAATGTCCTTTAAAATTTTGTTTTACTTACATTTTTATTAGAAATTTATGTATATATTCATTTCATTCATTCATTCATTCATCTTCTTCCGCTTAATCCTTTTTGGGTCGCGGGGGGGGCTGGAGCCTATCCCAGCATCTTTGGGCGAGAGGCAGGGTACACCCTGGACAGATTGCCAGTCCATCGCAGGGCCAACACAGAGAGACAGACAACCATTCACTCTCACAGTCATACCTAAGGACAATTTAGAATCCCCAGTTTGATGCCAATTAACCTAACTTGCATGTTTTTGGCATGTGGGAGGAAACCGGAGAAATCCCGGAGTAAACCCACGCAGACACGGGGAGAACATGCAAACTCCACACGGATCACTGTTGGTCGGGGGCTGGGATCGAACCCAGGATCCCCCGGCCAAGGGTGGGTTGCTGTGCTGCCGCAGTGCTAACCACTGCTCCACTGCGCTGCCTATATTCATTTCACTTATGAAAAAGCTGAATAATAAAATGAAAACTTATGTCAGAGAAAATTCTTCACAACAATATGTAACTGAGCAAAGTGCCTTTTTTCCTTTATCAGAACTCATGTTATCAAATGATCAAGTGTATCCACATGGGCAGAAATGTTTCAGTTTACCACACATAGTTAATACTTGGCAGTCTAATAAGTGACAGAAGTATAATTTATCGCTTATTTTTTTAATGTGTCTACATTTCATCAGTTGTTTGTTTGGCAAGCCACTCACTCTTATTTTGAAGGGTTGCAAGACCAGATAGGAACTCTTATTTTGAACGTTCATTTGCCAAGTTCGTCACTTAGCAAAGGAACGTGCAGAGTTCAGACTTGAAATGTTTATCCCCCCCACCCCATTTCCTGTGCTTAAGGTGAGCCTACATTTATTCTGTTATCTTCCTTTTAATCTGCTCGCTGCAGCTTAGATTTCTCTGTGAGCATGCAGGGGGCCGGGGCAGCAAGAGCTAGAGAACTTGCACTTTCAGACTTCGGTGGCCATGCTGCACACAAACCTGTCTTGCAGCAACAGCAGCAGCTCATTTTAACATGATAAATATTCGAGTATCCACGAGAAAATGATTTATGTATTGCGGGCGGCCAAATGTACCGATAAAATGAATATCTTCAGTATATTGCCCAGCTCTAAGACTGACAGGAAGTCATCCATGTGCTGTAAAAAAAAAAGTTGCACTGCCGCCTCTAGTGTCCCGGCATAGTTATTACAATACATTTTTTGCGCAGCTACATTACACTGCAATGGTGAGTTAAATTTGTGTTTATTTTGAAAACAAAGTTTTATCTCGCAATTCTGGCAAATTAAAAGTCGAGAAAATATGGTGATACAATGATACAAGCCTTTGGTTCCACTTAATTTTGACCGGGCAAGCTGAAACAGACAGGCAGACAGATCCACACACAGATGCGTTGAGTGATTACCGTATGCCTCCGTTTTCACTGAGGCATAATTAGATAATGATGAAAGTTGACTTTGCGCACATCTGCTGGCTCTCCCCCGGCCGCAGTGACAACTTGGAAGTCACTTATGGAGAGGATTAAATAATCAATGAATGCTAATGTGTCTACTTGTCTCTAGATTTACAATTCATTCATCTGTTCATCTTCTTAACAGCCCTTTCGGGTTGTGGGGGGCAGGAGACTATCCAGTGTGTTTGGGCAAGAGGCAGGGTACACCCTGAACAGATCACCAGTGAATGAAGGAAAGATCAGGTAAGGGATTGTGACAAGTTTTTTTAAAAAACAAAATTAGCCCCTCAAAATAAGAGACACTGAGAAATTCTAACCCTGGTGTAGTAACGGGGATACATGTGCCCCTAGGGCTGGGCGATACAATGAACATAATCGTTATAGCGATACATTCTACTATGCCCGATACATACTGTATGATGTTTGTCACTGATCTCGAGCTTTTCACAGCAGTTTAAGGCCACTTCTCTCTGTCAGTGTCTCTCTCTTCTCCTCTCTCACAGCTGCACTCAGGCGCTTCCCCAACTCCCCCACCTCCTCCTGCAGTTTCATTTCAGGGTTGTTGCCAGGTCTGTTTTTTTCCGGCAATTTTTTTCTAGAGAAACTGCTTCTTTTGAGCCTGTTTTTGTGGAGCAGAGATGCTTGTTTTTTATGCACAATCTGGCAACACGAGCAGAGCGTGGGAAAAGGGGAAAAAGAAGAAATGACACACACATACCAGCTGCAGTGCACCCAACTTGAATGAAAGAAGAAAATTGCATCAGTTCCGTTCTCTGGCAGTGGTAAAGATTGAACAAAATACAATTTTGTGCAAGTTATGTTGCACTACCACTAATTTGTTCCACCACTTGAGATGTCATCCACTATAATATGAAGAATGCATTAAAATCCACTCTCAACATCCCAGGTAGTCCCTACTGAATAAATAAATAAATAAATAAATAAAGGAGTCAGCCCTAAGAAAATGACTATATGGCTTCTTCATTTGGAAAATTTATCCCATACAACAAAAGTGCAAAATGGAAAGAGATCACAACTGCAATCACAAATTATACTGCCAAAGACATGGCCCTTATTGTTAAAAACATGACCAAACAGAAAAAGTGGACTTTAATTTATATGGTTTTAAAATATTTTTCTCTGGAATTCTTGCTTAATGCACTTTTTATTGTGTTGAGTGCTTTTTTGTTTTGTTTTTAATGGTTTTATTATAGGCCATAAGAAGAAGGCCTACCATTATTTATTCTGATTTGTTGCAAATTTATGAGTAGGGTTGTCTGACTGGTTCAATAAAGTTTGCTAAATTTAACTTATAATAGTAATGGATTAGATTTATATGGCACTTTACATGCCAAATGACATCTCAAAGGGCTTACAGTGAGTCCATCATTCATTCAATCCAGACAGACATTGATAGTGGTAAGCTACTTCTGTAGCCATAGCTGCCCTGGGGCAGGCTGATGGAAACGTGGCTACCAATCCGCATCAACGGCCTATCCGACCACTGCCAAACATTTATACACATTCATACCCAGTGTCATGGACACTGGAGGCAAGGTGGATAAAGTGTCTTGCCCAAAGACACAACGGTTGGATGGCTGGGAAAAGCGGGATACAAACCACCAACCCTCTGGCTATTAGACAACCCGCTCTACCTCCTGAGCCATTACCACCCACATTTCCCTCCTTCGTTCCATTTTTGCTGAGCACCAAGCTGGACGGCAGGAAGTTCCATTTTTATATGGTCTTTGGCATGACCCAGCCGGGACTTGAATCCCGACCTCCTGGTTGTGGGGCGTCTGCTCTACCTCTAGACCACTACTCCGGTTGACTTGATTTTATCTCCCTCCCTTTTTTGTATGCAATTTTAAAAATGCAACACATGGATCTGTTTCTGTTATCACGTCGGTGTCATTTTATGCAAAGTTTAATTAAAAATCAACTTCCAACAAATATACAAAAATATTTTAAAAAAAAATAGACAATGATTACAATTTGAGAGGACACTTAAACTTTACAAAACCTAAGGTTCAAACAGCAAAGTATGTGTATATCTGTCTGTGGTGTGGATTTGTGGAACAGTCTGGAGCTGGAACTGAAACTATGTACAAACAGAAACCGATTCAAAAAGAGGTATAAACATTATTTGCTAAAAGAATATATGTTAGAGGTGTAGTATTAATATGTAAGATGCACTAAACTCACTCTGGGACACTGTGGTATGGTACATGGGACAGTACTGTGTATATCTGTGTTGTTTGGGGCTGGGTATATATGAATGTAGATGTATGGACTGTATGTATGTTGGGATGGATGTGTGTCAATGTTGATATGTATAAAATATAGTTAATTGTCTACTTGGGGTTCTTAATAGAGGTAATACTGTATGTGTATATTTCACATGGGTTGTATTTAGGGAAAACAGGAGTTGGAATAAATAAGTGTTAACTTCTTCCTTCTCCTTTTCGAGCACTGTATACTGTCACTTTTATTGCATTTGTCATTTGTTTTGTTTTTGCTTTTTTGTTCGAAATAAAGTATCTCATCATCATCATCATCTACATTTATACAGTGGTTGGAGGAGATCTCAAGATACCATGACATATATACACATGTGGACAATATTGTTGGTACCCCTTTGTTAATGAAAGAAAAAACCCCAATGATCACAGAAATAACTTGAATCTGACAAAAGTGGTAATAAATAAAAATTCTATGAAAATTAACCAATGAAAATCAGACAATGCTTTTGAATTGTGGTTCAACAGAATTACTTTAAAAAACAAACTCATGAAACAGGCCTGGACAAAAATGATGGCAGCCCTAGAAAACACTGAAAATAATGTGACCATAGGGACATGTTCAACCAAGATGTGTCCTCTAATTAACATCACGGGTGTCTACAAACTTGTAATCAGTCAGTCGGCCTATTTAAAGGGTGACAAGTAGTCACTGTGCTGTTTGGTAACATGGTGTGTACCACACTAAATATGGACCAGAGGAAGCAAAGGAGAGAGTTGTCTCAGGAGATTAGAAAGAAAATTATAGACAAGCATGTTAAAGGTAAAGGCTATAAGACCATCTCCAAGCAGCTTGATGTTCCTGTGACTACAGTTGCACATATTATTCAGAAATTTAAGATCCACGGGACTGTAGCCAACCTCCCTGGACGTGGCCGCAGGAGGAGACAGATAAAACGAATGGTAACAAAAGAGCCCAGAACAACCTCTAAACACATTCATGGTGAACTCCAAGGTCAAGGTACATCAGGGTCAGATCGCACCATCCGTCGTTGTTTGAGCCAAAGTGGACTTCATGGGAGATGACCAAGGAGGACACCACTGTTGAAAACAAGTCATAAAAAAGCCAGACTGGAATTTGCCAAACTGCATGTTGACAAGCCACAAAGCTTCTGGGAGAATGTCCTATGGACAGATGAGACAAAACTGGAACTTTTTGGCAAGGCACATCAGCTCTATATTCACAGACGCAAAAATGAAGCATACCAAGAAAACAACACTGTCCCTACTGTGAAACATGGAGGAGGTTCTGTTACGTTGTGGGGCTGCTTTGCTGCATCTGGCACAGGGTGTCTTGAATCTGTGCAGGGTACAATGAAATCTCAACACTATCAAGGTATTCTAGAGAGAAATGTGCTGCCCAGTGTCAGACAGCTTGGTCTCAGTCGCAGGTCATGGGTCTTGCAACAGGATAATGACCCAAAACACACAGCTAAAAACACCCAAGAATGGCTAAGAGCGAAACATTGGACTATTCTAAAGTGGCCTTCTATGAGCCCTGATCTAAATCCTATTGAACATCTTCGGAAGGAGCTGAAACATGCCGTCTGGAGAAGGCACCCTTCAAACCTGAGACAACTGGAGCAGTTTGCTCATGAGGAGTGGGCCAAAATACCTGCTGAGAGGTGCAGAAGTCTCACTGACAGTTACAGAAATCGTTTGATTGCAGTGATTGCCTCAAAAGGTTGTGCAACAAAATATTAAGTTAAGGGTACCATCATTTTTGTCCAGGCCTGTTTCATGAGTTTGGTTTTTAAAATATTTCTGTTGAACCACAATTCAAAAGCATTGTCTGATTTTCATTGGTTAATTTTCATAGACTTTTTATTTATTACCACTTTGGTCAGATTCAAGTTATTTCTGTGACCATTGTGGGTTTTTCTTTCACTAACAGAGGGGTACCAACAATTGTGTCCACATGTGTATATACTGTATATCACGTATCGCGGCAAAACCCTAAATGTATCGCGATACATGTTAAAAGCCATATCGCCCAGCCCCATGAGCATCCATGCCCTTTAAACTTTACACTGCTGAAATAGTGGTTGATAATGTGCTGCTGATTTCAGACCTGCTTTTTGTAGATCAAAAGCACATTGGAATAAAATGCACATTAATATCAATGTGCCAAACTTCCCTTTAAATCAGTCCCCTCCAACAAGCGTGAGGCACTCACACAGTCAGTTCCTATTCAGGTGACGAGGGAACACAGCAAAAACCCAGACAGTATATTGACAGAAACAAAAGCACCAGTGGAAGGTGTGGTGTACCAATATGGCGTTGAGTGTACCCTGGCTGTAGTGGGGGTGACGGCCCCGCCTTTCCGGTTCCGCCATCACCAGGGGTATAAAGAGCTAAGGTGGAAGAGCACTGTCTCTTTCGCCGTCGACCCCTTGGCCTGTACGGAGCACCTGTATCGTTGTGGTTCTTGTTAATAAAGTTACGTTTAACTGCACCTCCTGCCTGCTTCTTGATAGCGTGAGTTATGGACATAACAGAAGGCACAAAACCTGGCACAAAATCACACTCTAGACCATTGAAATAGGGCCCAAAGAATTTAAGAATAAGAAAACATGGCTTTACCTTCATGTTTTCATAAAATGGTAGAGAAACACTTGTTGGCAATGAAATCTGAACTTTTTTTCCCCAAAAAACTATTTTAAGTACAGATTGTGTGTTGTATCCACTAAAATTCAAGTAGATCAAACAATATAATTGATGCAGCATATATTCTTCTATAATGTGCAAACGAAAGATTGTGGCATAGCTTGCATGTGTGAAATGCACTCTGTAACAAAATGTTAAGCTGGCTGGTGCACCTCATATACACAGCAGTAGCTGTTCCTCCAAGTGCAACAAAATGTGTACATCTTGATGCATGAGCAGACATGCAGACCAATATGTGGAAACTACTAAAACAACGTTTTGGTGCAAAACTACTGAAATAAGGAGTTACTGATTAACACATTTACATTAAAATGAGCTTTGAAAAAATCAGTAAGCATTAATCATAATTATTTTTAACAGAGAAATTCCTTTGAGGTTTATTTCTCCTCTACATGGCTGTTTTTCCAGCTCCTCTCTGATATACTGTGTCCTCTGGAGTACAGCTGAATCAGCGTGGGAAAGAGCTTGTGCTGCAGCAGCTAACTTTACCCAGTGAAGTCACATAATCCATGCTGTATAGTTTCAGCAAATTGCTTCGCTGGAGGGCAATAGGATGGTGCTGAAAAGGGGGAGATGAGAGATGGAGAGGAAACAGCTCTTTATTTCTGCTGCAGCATTTTTGGAGTTTTCTTATAGTTTGTAAGGCACAGAAATCGTAAAGACGTCCTTTTGTTTGTCTGTATTTCTTCCTTTAGTTCACATTGGACCTCAGTGATAATTCTCCTGTCCCATCCTCTACCTATTTTATTGCATTTGTCATGCTGTAGTTTCACTTCCTTGGTTAAACTCGGTCTCAGAGGATAAATTCATCCCACCTTGAGCGCCTCCTTGCTTTGATGTGGCACGGCATGGCAGCGTAGAGAGAGAAGGAAAGCTGAGCTGTGAGGTTTCAGTGTTGTGCAATCCTCCTCATCCTTCCCTTCTGCATCAGCATCACAAGTGACCCACTTATCTGTGTGCTCCCCATCTCCCTGTAGCTTTTTTTCTACTTTTATGCATCCTGGTTACTGAAATTCTCTTAATTTCTTGAAATAAATAAACTATTTTTTTTTCTTCCTCCCCATGACTCTTTTCTTTTTTTTTTTTTTGTCTTTTGATATTTTCCTGTGAAACACCATTAGCATCCTTATATTAAAATTCTGCTCACCCTCTTCCTCTTCATCTATTTTTACCATTTATCTGTCCCTCTGTTTCATTCTTTTGTCTCGCAGTACTTTATCACTTGCATACAGCGCTGCGATTAAAGACGAGTGGGTGTCATCATCTTATTTACCAGATTACTTGTCTTTGAAACCAGACTTATGAGGCGTATCTGTCAATGTCAGACACATTCTTTTTGGTGTTGCACCAAGGTGCAGATACTCTAAAGCCTTGTAATGTGAGTAATGTTTGTGATTTTTGTACAAGTGGAACGGTTTGTCTCTTTATGTGCACAAGACAGTCATGCTTTGACAATGACAACTGACTGTCAGTTGTTAATCCTCAATTTTCAGCATACTGTGATGCAATAGTGCTATGACAGTCAATGGCATAATTTCTGCACATTTTCTTCTTTAAGCATCACACTTTAAACCAAACTAGAGGAATGAGAAAAGCAAATACACCTGCAAGTTTAAGATCTACATACAGTATCGTCTAGTTCATATTGGCTGTGGTTAATTGACGTTTATGTTTTCATGCTGCAATATAATGCCACATTTTTGTCTGGAGTTTGCATGTTCTCCCCATGTCTGCGTGGGTTTACTCCGGGATTTCTCCGATTTCCACCCACATGCCAAAAACATGCAAGTTAGGTTAATTGGCATCAAAACCAGGGATTCTAAATTGTCCTTAGGTATGACTGTGAGAGTGAATGGTTGTCTGTCTCTCTGTGTTGGCCCTGCGATGGACTGGTGATCTGTCCAGGGTGTACCCTGCCTCTCGCTCAAAGATGCTGGGATAAGCTTCAGCTCCCCCGCAACCCGAAAAGGATTAAGCGGAAGAAGGTGAATGAATGAATTTTTATTTTAAAAAGTTTACCAATGTAAACAAAAATATCACCAATGTGCATTGCTGCCACCCACAGCTATGGAGTGCAACAACACTGTTAACACCGGAATCCCAAAGATACGGTTTATGGAAGTTTGGCTACCAAATCAACTTTTCCAGAAGGAAGGTTCTACTCTTTTTTTTTTTTTTTTTTTTTTTTTTTTTTTTTAGCCAGGATGGCTGGTAAATACGATTCACCAACCATTTAACAAATTCACCTGCATTTAGCTGGTGATGGATGCTAATTTCCATCCCTGAAGGTAATCCAGTAACATTTGTCCCAACCTAGGCCAGCCATGATAACAAATATAAAGACCCATGAATGCCAGTGATACTAATATCTATTTAAGAAAACATATGAAAGGAATTGAAGCTAGTAATGGTGCAGCGTGTAAGGTGAGTGGATGAGAAAGGGAAATGAAGTGTTGAGAGGTATAGAAACAACTCAAAAGCTGGATAAAAAAACAAAAAAACAAAAAACAAAAACCAGATCACTGTGTCATGGAGAAGGAGAGAGACCAGTAGCAAGTGAGCTCTGAGAAAGTGTTTGACTAAAGCACTGGGTCTGTTTGTTTCCATTGTTGGTGATTACTAGTCATACCTCCACCTTCATATGTGCAAAGGAATCTAAAGGTGTGGGATATGTAGGAGAGGGTGCCTATACATTCAAATATGATATGGGGCGGCTGTGGCGCAGGTATAGAGTGTGGTCGACCTCTGATCGGAGGGTCGATGGTTCAGTTCTTGCTCTGTCTGCAGTCTGCATGTCGAAGTGTCCTTGAGCAAGACACTGAACCCCAAGTTGCTCCTGGTGGGTCAGGCCAGTGTCTTACATGCAGCTCCCCAGCCATCAGTGTGTGAATGTGTGTGTGAATGGGTAGACAGCCGAATCATCCAGACGTGAGGAAAAGCAAAAAGCGCTACATAAGTTAACACCATTTACCATGATACAATATATTGAAGCTAATACTGTGTTTCACCGATTGGTTTACACTGTTAGAATATGAAATCTTGAGCTAAGCTCTTGCCCCATCTCCAACATGCTATTTTGAACCCAGATGGAATGAACAAGATGAGAGAATGAAAAAAGAACAAAAAAACAAAACAAAACTACACATAGGCTAAGGAAACACAAGCATCAGTCAAGCCAAACTACCCTCCTTTATCTCCCACAGGGACAGTCAAAGACACAACTATCAGCAGTTTTATTCAATAGAATGTAAATTTTACAATTGATAGAAAAAAAAATTAGCGTTTTAAGGATATAATCCGACATAGCATTGGAATGTTCTCAAATACATGGATATAAATTTTTAAAATGCAATAACTTGGCATACTATATACAATGCTACTAGGTATACTAGGAAATAGGAATGCACCAATACAGTTGTGGGGCTATGTACAGCAGGGAAAATAAATATTGAACACGTCAACATTTTTCTCATTAATCATATTTATGATGGAGCCATTGACCTGAGATTTCCACCAGATATCAGTAACAACACAAGTAATCCATACATACAAAGAAATCAAGGCAGTTGTGTTCACTAAACAAGTTACTGTATATTTAATAAAGTGGAGTGACACAGGGAATATATATTGAACACGCTTGGTGAAATCCATTTAATATTTAGTAGAAAAGCCTGCATTGGTAATAACAGCTTCCACACACCTCCTGTATGGAGAAACTAGGCACAGGCCTTGCTCAGGAGGGATTTTAGCCCATTCTTCTGGTTCCAAGGTTCTGGTTCCAAGGTTGTCATAGCCAGGAGCGGCACTGGGGTTAAGCTCCCAGTGCTCATAAAATGCTCCTTATGGCATGCGTCTCGAAAAGCCTCTGACAACTAAGTCCAACTCCTAGCCTGCCTGTGTGGTTTAGTCTCTAAGCCCGGCGGAACTGCTTTTACTAATAGGAGAAGGGGCGAGGGCGGATCTCTGGCGCCTTAAAACCAGATGCTTCGGGTAGATGGTGGCACATCAACCTGGGAAGGTAGCCCATCTAGGGGAAGGTAAACCCTGATTTCAAACCTCCGCTGCCTTGCGGCATACCCGGTCACGGGAAAGGCTTCGGGAGTCAACCCTGAGGAAAAATCCGGAGTCGGAGCCCCTAAGGCAGTTCTATGTTGTGTTCAACATCATTCTGGCAGCTCCTGCAACGGCGCTGGTGCCAAACTGTAGCAGCCCTGCTGTTCCTTTGGATTCATCAGTGACGTGGAGAGGGGGGACATGCTGCATGGACAACATCTTGTCCTCCATATCTTCCTGCCCAGGCTTGAATCCTACCAACGCCAAACGCTGGAAGGTAGAACACCGGATCACTGGAGAGGATACTCCAGCTTCGCCTTTGGCGTAGACAAAACACGGGGAATGACAGTTACCGGTTATAAGCCACCGCTCAATTGGCGTAGAGCGCGGCGCCAGGGGTTGTTCCCGACGGTGGGAGGGATCATCAGATCTCACTGGACAGCTACCGCCTGCCTCAAGCTGGGCAGCCCCCAGCCAATAAGGTGTTGTCCCGCCACAGCTTGCTTTCCTCATTGGGTGCATGGGGATGAGGAGAAGTCCGAACAGCAGGCTGAGAACCTTCACACCAGGCAAGACAATAAAACAAAAGAGACCAACTCTAAAACTGGGAACTTGGAACGTCCGCGCTATGATGACAGGACTTGCTGCTAACCTCAAGGACATCAACGACACCAGGAAGACTGCCATCATCAATAATGAGCTGGGAGTGGATATCGCCACTCTCCAGGAAACACGGTTGGCTGACGCAGGCACACTGAGAGAGAAGGACTACACGTTCTACTGGCAGGGAAAGGGCAGTGATGAACACAGGGAACACGGAGTGGGCTTGGCAGTGACGAACACCTTGCTGAAGATGGTGGAACCGGGCAGCACTGGCTCTGCACGACTCCTCACCCTCCGCCTGAACACCACTCAAGGCCCAGTCATCCTCGTCAGTGTGTATGCCCCAACACTGACAGCCACACCAGAGGCAAAAGACGAGTTCTACGAGAATCTCCCAACAACTGTCAGGATCATCCCCAACTCTGAACAACTCATTCTCCTTGGAGACTTCAATGCCAGAGTGGGTGCTGACCACGACTCCTGGCTCTCCTGTCTGGGACCTTTTGGCATGGGCAGAATGAACGACAACGGACAGCGGCTGCTCGAGTTCTGCACATATCACGATTTGTGCATCACAAACTCGTTCTTCAAGACCAAGCCCCAACACAAGGTTTCCTGGCAACATCCGCGCTCAAAGCACTGGCACCAGCTGGACTTGATCCTGACCAGGCGCACCTCACTGAAGAACGTGCTAATCACCCGTTCGTTCCAGAGTGCAGATTGCGGCACAGACCATTCATTAGTGTGTTGCAAGGTCAAGCTGCAGCTGAAGAAATTCCATCATGCTAGACAGCCTGGAAAGGCACGGATTGACACCAGCAAGATGGCTCAACCAGAACTTGTTGAGCAGTTTGCCTCCACCTTTGAGAAGGAACTTGGTGTACCACAAGAAGGAGAATCTGCAAAGCAGAAGTGGGAAGAGCTGCGAAACACCATCCACCGCACAGCCTTGGCTACCTTTGGGAGGAAGACCTTGAAGTCACAGGACTGGTTTGATGCCAAGTTGACCGAGATGACCCCCGTCATTGAAGCCAAGCGCTCAGCACTTGCTGAGTACAAGAAGTACCCAAACGAGAAGAATCTCCACATTCTCAGGGCTGCGAGAAGCAAAGTTCAGCAGACTGCTCGGCGCTGTGCCAACGAGTACTGGACTCAGTTCAGCCAAGACATTCAAACTACTGCCATAACAGGGAACATCCATGGTATGTACGATGGCATCAAGAAAGCACTTGGTCCGGCTCAGAGCAAGACGGCCCCCCTCAAATCCTCCACTGGGGAGATGATCACAGAAAAGAACAAGCAGATGGAGAGATGGGTGGAACACTACTCCAACCTCTACTCCAGACAGAACACCGTGACACCGTCAGCCCTTGATGCCATTGACTGCCTGCCATCCATGGACGAACTTGATGCTGAGCCAACCATCGACGAACTCAGCAAGGCCATTGATAGCTTGGCCGCTGGCAAGGCACCCGGCAATGACAGCATACCCCCTGACCTGATCAAGCACTGCAAGACCGCCCTACTGCTGCCACTGCATGACGTCCTCTGCCAGTGTTGGAAGGAAGGTGCCGTACCACAGGACATGAGGGATGCCAAGATCATCACCCTCTACAAAAACAAAGGGGAGAGAAGCGACTGCAACAACTACAGGGGCATCTCCCTCCTCAGCGTTGTTGGCAAAGTCTACGCACGAGTTGTTCTCGTTCACCTACAGAAGCTTCCCGAACATGTCTACCCCGAGTCTCAGTGTGGCTTCCGCGCTGAGCGATCGACGGTAGACATGATATTCTCCATCCGCCAACTCCAGGAGAAATGCAGAGAACAGAACATGCCCCTGTACGTCGCCTTCATCGACCTCACCAAAGCGTTCGATCTGGTCAGCAGAGAGGGCCTTTTCAAGATCCTGCCAAAGATAGGATGCCCACCAAAGTTGCAAAGCCTCATCGAATCGTTTCACACCAACATGCAGGGGATAGTGCAGCACGACGGCAACGTCTCAGAGCCATTCAACATACGCAGCGGAGGGAAACAGGGCTGTGTACTTGCGCCAACCCTCTTTGGAATTTTCTTTGCTATGCTCCTGAGGCATGCTTTCAGCACAGCAACAGAGGGAATCTACCTGCACACAAGATCTGACGGCAGGCTTTTCAACCTCGCCCGCCTGAAAGCCAGAACCAAAGTACGCGAGGCTCTAATCAGAGACATGCTGTTCGCAGACGACACTGCAGTTGCAACCCACACACAGCAGGAGCTTCAGACCCTGATGGACCGCTTCTCCCAGGCATGCAAGGACTTTGGGCTTACCATCAGCCTGAAGAAGACGAACGTCTTGGCGCAAGGCACGGAAGCACCACCAACCATCACCATCGACGACTACGAGCTGGAGGTTGTGAATCAGTTCACGTACCTGGGGTTCACGATCAGCAACAACCTCTCCCTTGATACAGAGATCAACAAGAGGATTGGAAAATCAGCCTTCACACTTGCTCGCCTCACCACACGAGTGTGGGAGAATCCCAAACTCTCTGTCAAGACGAAGATGGCAGTGTACAATGCCTGCGTCATCAGCACACTGCTCTATGGGAGTGAGATGTGGACAACATACGCCCGGCAGGAAAAGAGACTGAACTCCTTCCACTTGCGCTGCATTCGCCACATCCTGGACATATCCTGGCAGGACAAAGTTCCCAACACAGAAGTTCTGTCCCGCGCCGGCCTTCCCTCCATGTTCACTCTACTCAGGCAGCGCAGGCTCCGCTGGCTAGGCCACGTTCACCGTATGGAGGATGGCAGAATCCCCAAAGACGTCCTCTACGGAGAACTGGCAACTGGCAGGAGAGACGTTGGCCGCCCACAGCTGCGCTTTAGAGACGTCTGCAAGAGAGACATGAAGGCCCTGGAGATCAACACAGAGTGCTGGGAGGACCTTGCAACGGACCGCTCCAAATGGAGAGGCATCCTGACCAGACAGCTCAAGGCGGGTGAAGAGAGACTGACTGCTGCAGCAGATGAAAAAAGGACCCGCAGGAAGAACCGCCACAGACCCAGCAGCACGGAGACCACCCACAAGTGCGACCTGTGTGACAGAGACTGCCATTCGCACATCGGCCTGTTCAGCCACAGGCGGTGCTGTTCCAGCAGAGTAGACGTTTAGGGTAGACGTTTAGGATTCTCTTCCATGGTCATCATAGACCGACGGAAGCCGACGACGACCTTCCACACAAACTGTCTTCAAATCTTGAAGACAGTGGGTGTCTTCTATTAACTCTGATCTTCAGTTCGTTCCATAGATTTTCAGTTGGATTCAGGTCAGGTGACTGACTGGGCCATTCTAGCAGCTTTATTTTCCTTCTCTGGAGCCAGTTGACAGTTTCCTTGGCTGTGTGTTGTAGTTGCTTTTAAAGTGCTTTAGAAATAAAGTTGGATTGGACTGGATTACCTATCATGAGTTCTTTGTGGTGTGAAAGTCTGATATTCACAGACCTTTTTAAAGACTATCAGTCAGGACTTAACCAGCTGAAATTAACTTGCACTGATGGGGGATGGGATGGCTTCCTAAATTCTCATGGATTTCAGCTTGTTTCTTGGATTTCTATGTCTTTTTGCACCTCTTTTCTTCATATATTCAATACTTATTCCCTGTGTCATTCCACTTTATTAAATATAACTTGTTTTGTGAACACAGTTGCCTTGATTTCTTTGAATGTATGGATTACTTGGGTTGTTACTGATGTCTGGGGAAAATCTCAGGTCAATGGCTTTATCAGAAATATGTTTAATGAGAAAAATGTTGATATGTTCAATACTTATTTTCCCCACTGTGTTTTATACCTGGGCGTTCAATGATATCCTACCATAGAGATCTAGTATAATTGGTTTGATTGGTGTTAAGACATCAGTGGTCCTACCTGTCCATGTGCACCTCGGCGTCTTCTGACGCTAGATCCCCACACTGCCTCCGCTTCAGGGATCTGAAGGTCACATAATTTTAATTGATTGTTGAACGCTTAATACTGCAACTGCAGCAAGCTTTATACTTTCTTCAGTAGTTTATTTGGGGAAAAAAGGATCTGGAAGACGAGGGCCTGGCAAAACACACAAGCTGCACTTCATTCATTGACATATCGTTCAGTAGGCAGTCTGTTACATGTTTACCCCATGTCCAAGATGGCACCAGGACAGTAAACTTTCTCCTATATCGTCAAAATTAAACAGTGAGACATGTTTCTGAAAACAACTGAGGAGAGAAATAAATTGTGTAGTTTTTGAATGTGTGTTTACTTTTTACTCACAACCACTATTTTAAAAGTTCAGCATGAGGTCCCTGAAGGGAATGTAATAGAAGCAGAAATATGCATGCCTAGGCTGACACATACCATCAATCCAACGGGGATGTGGTTCAGAACGTTTAAATTAGCGATTGTTGATGTCAAATAACAATACTTTCATTAACTGCACTTACTTTTATCACCTCACATGTTGTTAGAAACACTTCTCACTGGTTTGTTTTAAAATATCAGAAAGTTTACTCACGATCAATTGTGTGGTCCAGGAACTAAAATCTGATGAAAGACCACTCATGGTAGTGTGTGTCAACTAATCAGGTGCAGCCTTTGTGTTCTCAGCAGCAGGACTTCTTTGACTATTGGTTGTACAATAATTTTCTCTCACTAGTTGGATGATGGTGGTTACACCTGCAAGGTAGCCCAGTGTGGCAAATTCAAAATTTGATTGGGTAAAGCAAGAGTCTGAATACAATTCCAATGTAGAGATGCCAGCATTCTTCCTTCTTGAAGGCCCAAGGCAGATTTTTTTTTGACCCTGGCAGCACATGGTGGCTGAAATAGGATTGGACAAAAACTCTTAACATACACTACTACACAAGTGGAAGCAGTGTAACCAAGAGAAAAGCTATGAAATTAAGAGAATAGACAATTGGGATAACCTATTACATTCTTATAGAATTAGAATGTAGGGTGTAAATGTAGATCGGTGATTCTGATCGTGTTTAAGCTAGCAGAGAAGGCTTTGCTGGACCTAGCGGCCCACCACTGCACCAATACCAATTTTTTAGGCAGATTATTTTGGCTAGAGTGCCATCACCAGGCTGCAGCAGCCTTACAGCTGATGGTGCTTGGATGAAAACAAAAACATGTTCATTGTTTTTAACTAGAACTCCTTTTAAAGTTTGTTATCACCTGGATGTTTGAAATGTACAGTGGTTAATCATAAACACCTTCATTTAAAAACTGCATTTTGTGTTTACTTGTGTTACTCTTTGTCTAATATTTAAAGTTGTTTGATGAACTGAAACATTTAAGTGTGACAAACATGCAAAAAAATGAGAAATCAGGAAGGGGGCAAACACTTTTTCACACCACTGTATCTACACAGACAGATATTTCCTTTCAACATTTTTTCTAATCTTGGATCTAAATATGGGGTCTTCATATAGTCTCATCTAAGACATATGGCTGTCACTACACAAGAACAATTGGTGTTCAAACCTTCCGCTTGTGAAAGCCAGTAAATCAGATTTCCCTTAGAAATGGGTGCTAAAATTGCTTGTTTGATGTAGTTAGGCAATCCATAAATTTTTTTTTTTTTCATTTTAGAGCTACAATATGTCACACATTTCTACACTACTGTGGTTTTATTTGAATCAATTAGGCCAGGGGTGTCCAACCATGTGCCATGGAGAGCCAAGACCCTGCAGGTTTTACCTCCAACCAGTGTCTTCAACAGCAGATTTCAGTGAACTTCTTCCCACTGATTGCTGATAAGTGAAAACACCTGCTGAAGAGACTGGGTAGAAGAGAAAACCTGCAGGGTCTTGGCTCTCCATGGCACATGGTTGGACACCCCTGAATTAGGCAAAGGCACTTCAGCAATTATCTCTTCGGGAAGCCTCAGCCGTTGTTCAATAAAACTGGCAGTTCTGGTTTATATAAAACAGGCTATGAATAGGAATGGTCATGAAGCACTTGGCAGAGTTGAGTGATTCCCCAGTCAGAAGGAGTTCAACTCGTTGTTTGAACAGAAACTGAATAGAGTTTGTGGTGAGTCACAGGGTCGGGTTGCTCACATTAGTTTTGATTCACCTCATCACGGATGAAGCAGACTGAAAACGCTGCCGGCTGCTTCGTTGTCGGTGAATACAAGTCTGGCACAGATGCACACTGTCCTTCCTCTGCACACAGCAAACACACACAGCCTGGCTGTCTCTCAAGCAGTTTCCCTCGCTACCCTGTTTTGCTCATTGGCTCTCACACATAGTTGTCACAGAGCTGCCTTCATTACAACAAACACTGCTCCTTGTTATCTATTTTGCACTTGCTATCCTCACATAGGATGCAACACTGGCTCCCTCTTCCTCATCCTTTCCTTCTTCTGCAAATGTAAATGCAAAAAAATCACAATCATATCCACAACAAATGTGGCTACTGTGCCTCCAAAATGCAGAATTACCAATTATGTAAATTTATTCATTTGTATTTCCACTAGGGGTGTGCATCGATTAAAAAAATAATTAATCATACATTTTTCTACAATTATTTGTAGAAGGAGGAAGTCAGTGCCTCTACTTAAGGTAGCTTTCCGAATTATACAAATGGAGTAATTCTGCAATGATTTCCAGAGAACATTTATAATCCTGACCATAATGGTGAGTTTGATGCTTTTAATCTATTTTTGAGCTATATCAGAGTGAGTGGTCTGCTGGAATTGGTGTTTTCCCCTGCTCACTCTGACAGAAACTCTCATTTTCTCATATTAAAAAGTGAGCACCGCCACTCAATGATCATTACATCAGGTGTGTGGGCTTGAAGTGGGGTGTTTGTGCAGGATGAGGTTGTCATAACCCGAGTGTCGGTTCTGGCCACACTTGGGTCTCATATCTTTTTGTTCCCTGGCTTTGGCAGCTGAGGGTTCCTTCCAGCTCCTCGGGCTCTTATTGTGAAGGCGCCCGGGGGAGCTCCCTGCTGTCAAAGTCAGCTGCTGCTCTGCTGTCATTAGCAGCAGCTGTGCCGCGTTGGGGTCATTAGCCGCCAGAGATATAAGCGGGTGCTAAATGTCCTCCAGCGCGGCAGTCTCTGTTATATCCTGTTATATCCTGTTATGTTCTCCTGTTATGATCATCGGTTACGATCATCTGTTATATCCTGTTATGTTCTCCTGTTATGATCATCGGTTACAATCATCTGTTATATCCTGCTACGTTTTGATGGTGCTCCTATATGCTCAGGTATGTTCCTGTTTGCCTAGCTCATCATTAACATTGTCGTCTGGCGCATCGGGTGTTCCCCGGCTCAGACTTCACTCAGCCGCTGTATGTGTTCTGTGTGTGTTCATCCTTATCCACAATAAATTACCACTGCAAACTCACTGGTGACTGAGGCGTCTTGTGACGGTCCGTGAGGGCCGTTGTGACAGTGGTAGCCCTGGAGAATCAGTTTAGTGTGGTGTAAACGTGACAAATTTAAACTCTGAAAAACAAGACTTACTCATCTTTTAAGCTTAGCCAGCTGCTGAGGCGAACCGCTCTCCACTGCCGACACCACCTCAGGAAGTGACCTGACAGCGTAAATGTTTTAAATACATTAATCTGCACACATTAATCAAAAAAGTTAGTGTTAAATATCCTAGCACTCATTTCTACATGTTTGTGTGGCTCTCTGTCTGTTTAGTTTGCCATGGTGTGTTGTCATCATGTCACTCGACTGCTGGTGAAATAGAAATTTAGCTCTAAGTGTGACCTTAGCTATTTTCATCTGCAGGACAACAACAGCATCCTTACTCTTAATCTGCGCCTTATCTAGAAGTGTGTGTCATTCTATTTTGGTAACCGTAGCACATAGTGTGTTTAACAAGGCTGTGTGCATTCACACAACTTCTGCTCAGAGACAGAGCCCTGTGGTGAGTGCCTGTCACGGAGAATGGATGGGGGCTAAAACTTGAATCTGTGTGGCTTGTGTGAGAGAGGACTTCTTTGGCAATTGCCTCTAGTCATGCTTCCAGCCCAGTCTCACCAAAAAAACATCAAATTGCATGTTTTGTCACTCAGAGAAATCATACACAGACACGTAAAATGATTTTTCACGTGCAGTGGATACGTGGTGTTTGCAGCTTTAAGAAAGGTGTCTAACGGCAGCTTAACGTTTGCCAGTTTGTGTTCCTGTCACTTTTATTGTCTTTCACCATCTAGTACCTAACCCACATCTTAATCCCTAACCCTAACCTCACAGGAGGCGATGCGTAACTCTAACCTTTCATTAACCATCCGCTATCCCCCTCCCGCCAACCGAATAAGCGTTGAGAAACCAAAGTAAAAGAGGTGTTGTTCTGCTCATACGCGGTGAGGACTGGCGAGTGTTTTGCGCATGCGCAGTGAGCGATGGCATGGACTCGGGGACCCAGCTTGTAAATGCGTGCTGAGGCACGTTATTTTTCGATTTAACGTGCAAATATCCTATTTTAGATGGGTGGAAAATGTTTTTAGATACATTTTTTTCTGAGACAGGGTTGCATGCTTCACAAGCAGGCCATGTTTATAGTCCTCACCAGTCACAGTGACGGAGGGTGACAGGCTGCCTGCCGACAAGTGGAACAGCCAGGGACTCACAGTACAGAGTGTGACGGACAGACAGACAGACTGATAGATTTGTCCTTTGCCCTCAAGCCCCTTAAGAAGTAGGCCAGTGTGTTAAATTCACACTCCTGTCAGGCGTCCTCTTCCACACCATTACTCATTCTAATTCACTTATTCATCTCTATTATAAAGTTAAAACCAGCAGACCACAGCAGCACTAATCAAGGCCGTGATCTCTACTCTCAGCTCACCTTTGGATTCGTAGGGACAGTTGCTGCAGTCAGGTATAAACAACTTAACATTTCAGGAAGGAGCAGTTGTGGGTAATGAGTCATTCTGGAAATTCTGGTTTGGAGCTTTAGTAGGTGTTATTTTTCCTGAGGGGTCAGGGACATAGCCTCATGGGTTACATTAACTGAATAGTCTGTCATTGGTGGACTTTTTTTTTTAGCAGTGACAGAAAAAAAATGAAGGCTGTGTCATTTTGACAGATTACACTGTAGGTTATCTATTGTAACTTTCATTCATAATTCCCCCCCGTTAACTTTATAGTGCATAATACATAGTGATTATCTAGTAATATCTTGCCACTGTGCCTGGTTACATTGTCACAATAATCTGATAACTTGTAGTAATCAGATAATGGTAGTAATCCAATTTGATTTGTTTACATTTATTTAATTTTGTTTTTATTTAATCTTTATTTGAAAGGGACATTGCATATTAATAAACATGCACTGAATGAGCAGATTATTGGGCAATAAACTATATGGGTTTATAATTTCTCATAACCCAATAACAGCCTTTATTAGATTACTCTATTTGCATGACTGTTTGAATAATCAGATAACTCCAGTATTAGTGTCCATGTAAACATAGTCATTCATTTTAGTGTGTTATAGCAATCCATTTTCTCCATCTGTTTACAGCTACACAGTCTGCACTCTGCCACAACTGTAGAAATATCATCAGCTCAGTAATAGATAAATAAATGTGTAATCTCTGGATCCTGTGTCCAATAGGTTCATGATTAAAACTGAACATGTCAATAAAACCAAAAGCTATTCAGCATCTTGTTATATCAAAAATTAAATTGACAAGTAATATTAGACTATGGCAGAATTTTTACAACCCATCCATCCATCCATCTTCTACCGCTTTTCCGGAAGTCCGGGTCGCGGAGGCAGCAGTTCAAGCAGAGAAGCCCAGACTTCCCTCTCCCCGGCCACCTGCTCCAGCTCTTCAGAGGGGATACCAAGGCGTTCCCAGACCAGCTGGGAGACATAGTCTCTCCACCGAGTCCTGGGTCTGCCCCTGGGTCTCCTCCCAGTGGGACGTGCCTGAAACACCTCAAGTGGGAGGCGTCCAGGAGGCATCCTAATCAGATGCCCATACCACCTCAACTGACTCCTTTCAATGTGGAGGAGCAGCGGTTCTACTCTGAGCCTCTCCCAGATGACTGAGCTCCTCGCCCTATCTCTGAGGGTGAGTCCAGCAATCCTACGGAGAAAGCTCATTTCAGCCGCTTGTATCCGCGATCTCGTTCTTTCGGTCATTACCCAAAGCTTGTGACCATAGGTGAGAGTAGGAACGTAGATTGACTGGTAAATCGACAGCTTTGCCTTAGAACTAAGCTCCCTCTTCACCACAACAAACCGGTACAACGTCCGCATCACTGCAGATGCTGCTCCAATCCGTCTGTCGATCTCTCGCTCCATTTTCCCCTCACTCGTGAACAAGACCCCAAGATACTTAAACTCCTCCACTTGGGGCAGGAGCCTGTCCCCAACCCGGAGAGGACAATCCACCTTTTTCCGGCTGAGGACCATGGACTCGGACTTGGAGGTGCTGATTCTCATCCCAGCCGCTTCACACTCAGCGGCAAACCGTCCCAGCAAGAGCTGTAGGTCATTGCTGGATGAAGCCAACAGGACAACATCATCTGCAAACAACAGAGATGAGATCCTGTGGTCACCAAGCATGACACCCTCCATTCCCTGGCTGCGCCTAGAAATCCTGTCTATAAAAATTATGAACAGGATCGGTGACAAAGGGCAGCCCTGGCGGAGTCCAACTCTCACTGGGAATGACTCCGACCGAGTGTTGGCAATACGAACCAAACTCTCACAACAGTCGTACAGAGACTGAATAGCTCGTAACAACAAACCCGATACCCCATACTCCCGAAGCACCCCCCACAAAAATCCACGAGGGACGCTGTCAAATGCCTTCTCCAAGTCCACAAAACACATGTAAACTGGTTGGGCAAACTCCCACGAACCCTCAAGAATTCTCGAGAGGGTAAAGAGCTGGTCCCATGTGCCACGGCCAGGACGAAAACCACATTGCTCCTCCTGAATCCGAGGTTCGACCAACGGCCGGACTCTCCTCTCCAGTACCTTGGCATAGACCTTCCCAGGGAGGCTGAGGAGTGTGATCCCTCTAAAGTTGGAGCACACCCTCCGGTCCCCTTTTTTGAAGAGAGGAACCACCACCCCGGTTTGCCATGCCAAAGGCACTGCCCCCGACCTCCACGCAATGTTGCAGAGGCGTGTCAACCATGACAACCCAACAACATCCAGGGCCTTGAAGTACTCAGGGCAAATCTCGTCCACCCCTGGGGCCCGGCCACCAAGGAGATTTTTAACCACCTTGGCGACCTCAGCCCCTGTGATAGGCGAGTCATCCCCCTCGTCACCAAACCCTGCTTCCTCTGTGGAAGGCGTATCAGTGGGATTGAGGAGATCCTCAAAGTATTCCTTCCACCGCCCGACGATATCCCCAGTTGAAGTCAACAGTGTCCCATCCGCACCATACACAGTGTGGACGGGGAGCTGCTTTCCCCTCCTGAGCCGCCGAACAGTTTGCCAGAATCTCTTTGAAGCCGACCGAAAGTCTTGTTCCATGGCCTCACCGAACTCCTCCCATACCCGGGTTTTTGCTTCAGCAACCACCCGAGCTGCACTCCGCTTGGCCTGCTGGTACACCTCAGCTGCTTCGGGAGTCCCACAAGCCAACCAAGCTTGATAGGACTCCTTCTTCAGCTTAATGGCCCCCCTCACCACTGGTGTCCACCACTTGGTTCGGGGGTTGCCACCACGAGATGCACCGACCACCTTGCGGCCGCAGCTCTGGGCCGCCGTTTCAACAACAGAGGTGGAGAACATGGCCCCATTCAGACTCCATGTCTCCAGACTCCCTCGGAATGTGGTTGAAGTTCTTCCGGAGGTGGGAGTTGAAGACCTCCCGGACAGGGGCCTCAGCCAGACACTCCCAGCACACCCTCACTATATGTTTGGGTCTACCAGGTCTGAATGGCTTCCTCCCCTGCCATCGGATCCAACTCACCACCAGGTGGTGATCAGTTGACAGCTCTGCATCTCTCTTTACTCGGGTGTCCAAGACATACGGTCGCAGGTCTGATGATACGATAACAAAATCGATCATCGACCTGCGACCTAGGGTGTCCTGGTGCCAGGTGCACATATGGACACCCTTATGCTTGAACATGGTGTTCGTTATGGACAGACTGTGGTTAGCACAGAAGTCCAATAACTGAACACCACTCGGGTTCAGATCGGGCAGGCTGTTCCTCCCAATCACCCCCCTCCAGGTTTCATTGTCGTTGCCCACGTGCGCATTGAAGTCCCCCAGTAGGACGATGGAGTCTCCAGGAGGAGCACCCTCCAGCACCCCAGTCACAGACTCCAAAAAGGGTGGGTACTCTGAAACATCATTTGGTGCATAGGCACAAATGATGGTCAGGACCCGTTTCCCAACCCGAAGGCGCAGGGAAACAACCCTTTCATCCACCGGGGAAAACTCCAATATAGAGGCAGCAAGGTGGGGCGATACAAGAATACCCACCCCTGCTCGTCGCCTCTCACCCGGGGCAACTCCAGAAAAGGCCAAGCTCCAGCCCCTCTTCAGGAGACTGGTTCCGGAACCGGAGCTGTTTGTTGAGGTGAGGCCGACTATATCTAGCCGGTATCACTCAACCTCGTACACCAGCTCAGGCTCCTTCCCCACCAGAGAGGTGACATTCCACGTACCAAAAGCCAGTTTAGAAAGCTTGGGATCAGTCCGCCAAGGTCTCCGCCTTTGACCGCCACCTAATCCACATAGCACCGGACCCCCATGATCCCTCCTGCAGGTGGTGAACCCACTGGAGGGCGGACCCATGTAACTCCTTCGGGCTGAGCCCGGCCGGGTCCCATGGGTGGAAACCCGGCCACCAGACGCTAGCCTTCGAGCCCCTCCCCCAGGCCTGGCTCCAGGGTGGGGCCCCGGTAACCCCATACCGGGCGGGGTACACTGAATCCTTGATATACAATTTATCATGAGAGTCTGTTGGATCATTCTTAGTCTGGCCCTTCACCCAGGACCAGTTTGTCTTGGGAGACCCCATCAGACCCTATCAAAGGGAGACCTTTTACAACCCTTTCAGCCAAAATAAAAGTGTAGTGTAAGCTCTGCACAGACTATTCCTCTGAATCCCTGTATCATCTACCTGTGATGCAGGTGGGTAGAGGTGGTGATGTGTAAATGTGTGCAGTAAGTGCAGAAGGAACTGATGCAGGTGTGGACTTTTTATTGTGTGCAACAGGAAACAAAGCAAGTAGGAAAAAAATACAGAATAAACTAGAAAAGCACTCAGAGAGTGCATACCTCCACCAGGGCTCCTTCTGTCCCTCATGGATCACCTCCAAAAAGTAATGGGTTTGTGTGTAGGCTTAGAGCCACTTCTGGTGAAAATTGCATCAAAGTTTGTCCATTAGTTTTGGAGTATTGTTAACACACTGTGAGAAGATAAGAGCCTTGGCGGAGGTATGCATTCTCGGATCATAACCAAAATGAAATGGCTTCCTCTGTAGCCCAAGGACCACCTCCGGTGAAAATGCCATCCAAATCCATCTGTGAGTTTTTGCATGATCCTGCTAACAGACAAATGACAGCCAAAACAATATGATTACATTATATGACTACATTATAATTGTCATGTGGTGATCCTCGCGGATCACCAAGAGACGCCACAGAGTTCACCAGAGAGTTTGGCTAAGATGTTAATTTATTTCCAGACATGACAAAACACAACTATGAACCCCTTAGGGCTAAACACACACATGACTGAGACTTGGGCTCGTAGGGCTAACCCAGCCGCTACGAGCTAACTGTGACATAACTAAGATGAAAGACCTGACATGAAGGTCTGCGGCACTCACAGGTAGGACGAGGCGCAGACCCAGGGCTTGGCAGGACGAAGCCACTCAGACGTAACGTTGACCAATGTCGACTAATACTCCTGCGTCTTACCGTCGTCAGTGCCGGGCTTAAAAGGGCGAAGCACTAACGACGGTAATGACAATCAGCTGATCGGCCGTTGACAGGCGGAAGCCCCACCGAGCACTTTCACAATAAGAGCCCGGTGAGGCCAGAATACAGCCCGCAGCTGTCAAGGCCGGCAGCGAGAAATAACTTAGCCCGAGCGCGATCAGAACCGGCACTCGGGTCATAACAGTACCCTCCCTCCACGGGCGGACTCCGAACACCCCAAGGAACCACCCTGCCCCCCGCCCCCCCCCCCCTCCAGGGTGGGAGGTTGGGGGACAGGTGCGGAGGGAGAGAAGCCAACCCATGACCAAGACAAAAAAACCATACAAGACAATGACAAGACTAACAAGAAAAAATGTACAAGGGAAAACAACCCCCCCCCCCCCCCCAGAACTACAGGTTCAAAAAATTAAATGCAAAAATAGAGCATACTCGCTCATACCAGACTATAACATGAAACAAAAAAAAACAGAGCACTACTCGCTCATACCAGACTATAACATGAAACAAAAAAAAACAGAGCATTACCCGCTCATACCAGACTATGAAACAAAAACAAAGCATCACCCGCTCATACCAGACTATGAAACAAAAACAGAGCATTACTCGCTCAAACCAAAACTATACATGAAACGAAAAAAAAAAAAAAAAAACCAAAAAACCCCAGAGCACTACACGCTCTACCCAGACTATACATAAGCCAGCAGGGCTACTGCAACACACATGAAGCAATCTAAAATTGCTTAGCATAACTTTACTATGGTCAGACTGTGGCTTTCAAAAACACAAGAGACAAACTAAAATTGCTTTGACATAACATGACTATGACTTGACTGTGGCTTTCAAAACAAAAACATGAGCACTAGATACAACATAACCAGGACAAGGAAAAAAAAGCACAAATACAGAGACACACCCAGGGACCACTACCACCCCCCGACAGTTTATGTCGACCGAAGGTCAACGGAGGCGGACCAGGCTGCTCACCAGAGACCAAAGTCCCGCACGTCCGCTTCTCCGGTGGTCAAACTAGGTAGCCCCATGGCACACATAACAGGTCGGGTGGCCGAACCGAGGCGCCGAACCGGCGAAACAGTCCCTCCGGCGGCCGACCCGTGTCCCTCAGCCACCAGACCAGGGCATCAACAACCCGCAGCGGCCTCCCAGACGAGAACAAAACTCGGGAGAACCGGGGCGAGCGAACAGGGACCCCCATGGCCCCCGGTGATGATGAAAAGGGGCAGTGATTCTGAGGGGATCGATGAGCAGGACGAGCCAAGAATCTGCTCCGCGAAGAAGGGTCTGCAGCTCCTCCTCCGCCAATGGACCACGCTCGCGCTGCATCACCGCTGGACCCAGATTGGGTCCCAGCTGCACCCACGTTGGGCCCCGATTGGGCCAGAACCGCACCCGCGGTGTACCCCGATTGGGCCTCCGACGAACCCACGTCGGACCCCGATTGGGCCGAAACCGCCCCTGTGGTGGGACCCGATTGGGCCTCCGGTGCAGCTCCGCTGACGAACTCCACCCCCGAAACCTGGGACCTCCACCTCGGTGACTCCGACCCGTTCCCCGCCGGCGACACTAAAACAAAGCTCGGGGACAGGAAAACCGGGATCAGTATCACCGGTAGCAACGGAACCCAGCGAGACGAGCTCGGGCGCAGCAGACGGCTGCTCCTCACTTGTTTCCCCGAGAGGCAGGCAAAAATGCTCAACAAAAGAGGACAGAGACATAAGAGGGAGCACTTGCCTGCACTTGGGTTCCGTTGCCACCCAGGACTCTGACGATCCGGGTTCAGGGCGACTCTCGTCAGCTGACTCAGACTCAGCTGCATCGGGCTCCGCAGCTGGCACGATGTCATCAGCAGCCTCAGGTTCCTTCCACACTGTCGTCCACACCGACGACCCGTATGGCATGGAGGCAGGGAACCCTTGACCCACTGGCTCGGACCGCTCCGGCGAGGAGACCCGGGGACGCTTCTTTGTCGGCTCAGGCTCCGGGCCGCAGTCCGCTCCTCTCCTCCGTCCAAGACGTGACTGCAGGGCCGGATGCAGGCTATCCAGCACTGCAGGGGCCCTCTTCGTCCGGCGATGCTGGCCTGGCGTCGCGGACCGCTCAACGGAGGAGAACACAGAGGCAGTAGGTTTAATAATTTTATCTACAGCAGGTGGAGGGAGCTCGGGGGGCTGCAAACCCCGAACTCCGCCCCCAGGAGTCAGACAAGGCAGATCATTATTAAGATGTGACAAACAAACAAGCACTTGCCTTCCTCCGGGGGCAGAGATGGTTCCTGCTGTGGGGGACGTCGTTCCTCCTTCTCCCCGCTGGATGGCGACAGAGGGCCCCCTAGGAAAACGAGGTGGGGCTGCTCTCGAAGATTCGCTGACGGGATACGCCGGCAGCGAGTCCAGCCGGGGATTCCGCTGAGGGTTGCCCGCGCCGTTACGCTGACGTCCTCGTCGGCCCCCAGACGGCGCATACTCCTGGACCTGCTGCGGGACGGGAACGGGACACCAACGCGGGGAGCGAGGATGCCTCCTCCTCTGCTTCCCGCTCTCTTCCTCCTCCAGCCCACGAAGAACCTCGCGCTGAGCGGCGAGTTCCTCCTACCTCGATATCACCTCCGGATGATCGTCGTAGTCGAGGGGAAGGCTGTCCAGGTACTCCTCAGCGATGCCCAGATGCCAACGCATGTAACTGGAGGTGTCGTCAAATGTAGCGGCGAGGAGCGCCCCATCGGCGTATTCCAACGCGCTCACTAGCTCCTGGTCCAGACGCCGGCCGCGGCCCCTGGAAGACTGCATTCTCCAGACGTTGACACCCAAACGAGAAGAAACAACAGTCCAATAAGGCACAAACTCCCGGTGAAACGGCGTCTCAATACGGCGCCCCCGTTTGGGCGACCTGGCAGGAGTATACTGTCATGTGGTGATCCACAGAGTTCACCAGAGAGTTTGGCTAAGATGTTAATTTATTTCCAGACGTGACAAAACACAACTATGAACCCCTTAGGGCTAAACACACACATGACTGAGACTTGGGCTCGTAGGGCTAACCCAGCCGCTACGAGCTAACTGTGACATAACTAAGATGACAGACCTGACATGAAGGTCTGCGGCACTCACAGGTAGGACGAGGCGCAGACCCAGGGCTTGGCAGGACGAAGCCACTCAGACGTAACGTTGACCAATGTCGACTAATACTCCTGCGTCTTACCGTCGTCAGTGCCGGGCTTAAAAGGGCGAAGCACTAACGACGGTAATGACAATCAGCTGATCGGCCGTTGACAGGCGGAAGCCCCACCGAGCACTTTCACAATAAGAGCCCGGTGAGGCCAGAATACAGCCCGCAGCTGTCAAGGCCGGCAGCGAGAAATAACTTAGCCTGAGCGCGATCAGAACCGGCGCTCGGGTCATAACAATAATAACAAAACTGTCATAATTGTATTGACCTTACATTGGAGCTGGGCAGTTCCACCTTAAATCAACATCATGGTTTATTGAATCTTTCAGGCCGGTTTTCATTTTTTTTCCCTCCTTTCTTCTCCCTTACAGCTTACTGACAAGGTTCATAATTATTAAGCAATATTACACAACACTGTGGTATCATATCAGTGTGGTGCATAGTAAACAAGCATAATAGAACAGGCCTGTTGTAATTTCACAAACAAAAAAATTAAACCTCGTCCAGTGCTGAAGTTTACTGTGTTTATGCACCGTGTGGGTCATGTGGTTCGCATCCTTGTCTACCAGCCGGAGTTACGTCCGCACACACTCCAAACCCTGTCTTAAACCACACACTTTGTTTGCTTTTTCTTGGCGTCTTCAGATGAAATAATGTCAGTTATCACAAACTATGTGGATGGTGACCACATTCCCTTTTGTTCCAAGTCATTTTACTTTTTCTGCAGTGTTTGGTGGTAAGAGTGCATTGCTTCCGGGTTGAGGAGGTGCATAGTTATGCATGTAACTCCATGGACATGTCTTAAAGGGACAGTACATGACAAGCACAATATTAATATATAAAATAATTTTCAAAAATTTTCTGGATCCAGATCGTGATCTGGATCACCATCAAAATCTGATCATCTGTTCTCCATGCCATTACACACCATTCCTGAAAATTTCATCAAAATCCGTTTGGAACTTTTTGAGTAATGTTGCTAACAGACAGACAAACAAACCAACAAACCAATGCTGGCAAAAACATCACCTCTTCCTCTTGGCGGGGGTAATAAATGAACAGAATTTTAAAATAAAATATTAGAGCAATAATTAAAGGGAAAAATGTAAATGTGTGCAAATAAAAAGTCTAAGCAGAATGTGTATTAGAGTCAGACTTTGGGGCACTGGGAGATAATGTCAGTGTAGGAACTCTGTTATGCTCCCTTTATGAACAAAAGTAAATACTTTGGTTTGGATAGTGTAGAAACAGGATAGGAGGTAATGCTATAAATATGCTTGTTTGTTTCCAATTTCTTACAAACTCACAATTTTTCCACAAAACATTCCAGCATTTAAAAAAAAAAAAATTGTTGTTTTGCTGGTCTTGTTTGAACTGTTACTATACTACCCAGTGCTTTTGGTTTGGATTGATTTGGTATCTGTAAGCAGAGTACAGAGTATATACAGTATCTACCGTAGAGCATAATAGAGCCTTAAATACAACCTGTGGAATGGAGACTTGATTTCTTGGGGTGTGCTTTGGGTGCTGGGGCAAAGGTAGAAAAGCCTCTGAGTACTTCAGGCATTGTGGGACTTCTACAAACTGAGCTTCTCCCAGCATATCCAACAAACATTCAATCAGATTGGGATCTCTGTAGTTTGGTCTTGGGAGCTTTGTTGTGATCTTGGAGCCATTAATTAGCAGTTTTGTTTTGTTTTTTTTTAAATTGACATGGCTGGGCACATTGTTCTGCCACATAAAACCCAAGACTAAGCACACTACACAGCAAATGCAGGATTATCTATGTCATTTATTACACCTCTGTTACAATATTGTAGCTGATTGGTGCACACTGAATGTGTTTATCAGAACTGTGACTCCTCCAACTGTTTTGTTGTCTTTTAACTGATTCCAGATTATATGTCTAAGAATTATCCGTTCATCTTTTGTAGGTCAAAAAAGGTCCTGCTCTTAGCCACGTATCTTTCCTCTTCTTCATCTTTTTATTCCTCAGTCAGAAATATCTCCTCTCCGATGCTTTGCATTTGCATACAACCTCAGTTCTGCGGCTCCACCACATACGCACTAATCGACTAATAGATGACAGACTTTGATATATGCTGCCACATTCCCTCATTTCTTTTCGGTTCCCTTAATGAGGGCGGGAATTCAGAGCGAGGCCCTCTTTCGCTAATAGACATGAGAGATTTCAGAGGAAGAAGCTAAAGGGCACACTAGTGGAGGGGCTGAGAAGGTTAAAATGCATGTTGTGTAAATGTATTTTACCAGCCCAGGAAAAAATAGGATCAAGGTTGAGTAGCCTCATAAGTACGAGGCCAGATGATAAATATACAGTAAAAGTGGGTATAACAGTCAGTTACAGTGTATGTTTGACTCGGATTATCAGCATTGTGAGTTTAGACGTCTGTACATATTGGTCAATCGAAACACGTTTTATGTTCAGCTTTATATAAAAGTATCTCAGCAAATCATCCGCTTTTAAATGTAGCACATAATGTACCACATTTGCCTTTTGGGATGTACAGTGTTTTGCATTGTAATTTCAAAAAGGTATGCTGTAATTGTGTACTAATTTCATTCAGTGCACATCGACACCCACACAAAGCTGAGCGGTGGCTGAGCTTTTAATGCCGAGCGAGAATATCCGAGGTTCCAGCCTCTCATTTTCCTCCGTCTGAATATCAGTACACACTCCAGGCTGAGCATGAGAGTCCCTTGAGAGGAGTAAAGCACACGAACACACATACACAAATAAGAGCTACTAACTTTCAATATTTCATCTGCCTGGGTTGCAGAGGCTGGAAGTGCTCCTTTAATTTTTATTTTTGAGAAATGTTAGTCAACATGCAGCAAGTAAGAAGGCATTAAGGCTGTGAGTCACATTAACTGATAATCACAGGGTTTGTTTACAGAGACTGGTCAAGGAGGCAAGGTAGGCTATTTCTAGTAACTCTAATTTTTATATTTTTGTCTAGGTTATGGCCCATGAAAAAATTAGGACACCCTGTATAAGCCTGTGTGTGATTTTTTTTTTTTTTTTAACATATATGGACATATGGATATTTAATATCAATTTTTAAAAATACTGGGAGATTCATGCAGTATAACTAAACAATTAAAAATGAATTAAAGACTTGTTTCAAATTTTCTGAAAAATGTAATCTAAACAAATAGGGAGGAATAAATTAGGACACCCCCACCTTTATTCCCACTTAAAATGGCAAAATAGTTTTTAAAAATGCAAATAAAAACAAAAACAAGATGAGACATAGATATGTGAACATTTATTAATAAAGAACTGAATATTTAAAGTAGTGTCTAAATTTTTTCACATGACTGTATACAGTAATTTTAACCTTCTAATAGAAGATTTGACTGATCCTTCTTTGTTCCCCTCTCTCTCCCTCAATTATACACTGCCATTGGTCTTAGGTGATCTTTTTAGTTTCTTTACAAGCGAGGCATTGGATCTTTCGATCAGACTCTAGAGTACGTCTCCAAGTTATGTGGTTGGTCGTCCTCTCCACTCATCTTGAGGATCCCATTTCAAGGCTTGGTGTGGTCTGTAGTTTTCACCCCTTTGGAGAGTGTGGTGGCAGTCCATTTATATTTGCATCTCAAGATGGAAGCTGTGATGGGTTCTTGCTTGGTCTTCTTCCACAGTTCTTCCCTTATAAAATGATACTTTACAGTGTGAAAATATTTCAGTAATAAATTACAATAGATAGATAGATAGATAGCCCCCTCATGGATCGTCACCTTATCGTGCTGGGGGGGTTTGTATGCCCCAGTGATCCCAGGAGCTACGTTGTCTGGAGCAATTTGCCTCTGATAGGGTCACCCAAGACAAACTGGTCCTGGGTGAAGGGCCAGACTAAGAACGATCCAACAGACTCTCATGATAAATTCTAGATCAAGGATTCAGTGTACCCCGCCTGGTATGGGGTTACCGGGGCCCCACCTTGGAGCCAGGCCTGGGGGAGGGGCTCGAAGGCTAGCGTCTGGTGGCCAGGTTTCCACCCATGGGACCCGGCCGGGCTCAGCCCGAAAGAGTGACATGGGTCCGCCCTCCAGTGGGCTCACCACCTGCAGGAGGGATCATGGGGGTCCAGTGCTATGTGGATTAGGTGGCGATCAAAGGCGGAGAACTTGGCGGACTGATCCCAAGCTTTCTAAACTGGCTTTTGGTACGTGGAATGTCACCTCTCTGGTGGGGAAGGAGCCCGAGCTGGTGTACGAGGTTGAGAGATACCGGCTAGATATAGTCGGCCTCACCTCAACACACAGCTCCGGTTCCAGATCCAGTCTCCTGGAGAGGGGCTAGAGCTTGACCTTTTCTGGAGTTGCCCCGGGTGAGAGGCGACGAGCAGGGGTGGGTATTCTTGTATCCCCCCCACCTTGCTGCCTCTATATTGGAGTTTTCCCCGGTGGACGAAAGGGTTGCTTCCCAGCGCCTTTGGGTTGGGAAACGGGTCCTGAACCATCATTTGTGCCTATGCACCAAATGATGTTTCAGAGTACCCACCCTTTTTGGAGTCTGTGACTGGGGTGCTGGAGGGTGTTCATCTTGGAGACTCCATAGTCCTACTGGGGGACTTCAATGCGCACGTGGGCAATGACAGTGAAACCTGGAGGGGGGTGATTGGGAGCAACGGCCTGCCCGATCTGAACCCGAGTGGTGTTCAGTTATTGGACTTCTGTGCTAACCACAGTTTGTCCATAATGAACACCATGTTCAAGCATAAGGGTGTCCATATGTGCACCTGGCACCAGGACACCCTAGGTCGCAGGACAATGATTGATTTTGTTATTGTGTCATCAGAACTGCGACCGTATGTCTTGGACACCCGGGTAAAGAGAGGTGCAGAGCTGTCAACTGATCACCACCTGGTGGTGAGTTGGATCCGATGGCGGGGAGGAAGCCATTCAGACCTGGTAGACCCAAACGTATAGTGAGGGTGTGCTGGGAACGTCTGGCTGAGTCCCCTGTCCGGGAGGTCTTCAACTCCCACCTCCGGAAGAACTTCAACCACACTCCGAGGGAGTCTGGAGACATGGAGTCTGAATGGGCCATGTTCTCCACCTCTGTTGTTGAAGCGGTGGCCCAGAGCTGCGGCCGCAAGGTGACCGGTGCATCTCTTGATGGCAACCCCCGAACCAAGTGGTGGACACCAGTGGTGAGGGGGACCATTAAGCTGAAGAAGGAGTCCTATCAAGCTTGGTTGGCTTGTGGGACTCCCGAAGCAGCTGAGGTGTACCGGCAGGCCAAGCGGAGTGCAGCTCAGGTGGTTGCTGAAGCAAAAACTCGGGTATGGGAGGAGTTCGGTGAGGCGATGGAACAAGACTTTCGGTTGGCCTCGAAGAGATTCTGGCAAACTGTCCGGCGGCTCAGGAGGGGAAAGCAGCTCCCTGTCCACACTGTGTATGGTGCGGCTGGGGCACTGTTAACTTCGACTGGGGATATCGTCGGGTGGTGCAAGGAATACTTTGAGGATCTCCTCAATCCCACTGATATGCCTTCCACAGAGGAAGCAGGGTTTGGGGACGAGGGGGATGACTCGCCTATCACAGGGGCTGAGGACGCCAAGGTGGTTAAAAATCTCCTTGGTGGCCTGGCCTCGGGGGTGGACGAGATTCGCCCTGAGTACCTCAAGGTCCTGGATGTTGTAGGGCTGTCATGGTTGACACGCCTCTGCAACATTGCGTGGAGGTCGGGGGCAGTGCCTTTGGCATGGCAAACCGGGGTGGTGGTTCCTCTCTTCAAAAAAGGGGACCGGAGGGTGTGCTCCAACTTTAGAGGGATCACACTCCTCAGCCTCCCTGGGAAGGTCTATGACAAGGTACTGGAGAGGAGAGTCTGGCCGTTGGTCGAACCTCGAATTCAGGAGGAGCAATGTGGTTTTCATCCTGGCCGTGGCACATCGGACTAGCTCTTTACCCTCTCAAGAATTCTCGAGGATTCGTGGGAGTTTGCCCAACCAATTTACATGTGTTTTGTGGACTTGGAGAAGGCATTTGACCGTGTCCCTCGTGGATTTTTGTGGGGGGTGCTTCGGGAGTATGGGGTATCGGGCTTGTTGTTACGAGCTATTTGGTCTCTGTACGACCGTTGTGAGAGTTTGGATTGTATTGCCAACACTCGGTCGGAGTCATTCCCAGTGAGAGTGGGACTCCGCCAGGGCTGCCCTTTGTCACCGATCCTGTTCATAATTTTTATGGACAGGATTTCTAGGTGCAGCCAGGGAATGGAGGGTGTCATGCTCGGTGACCACAGGATCTCATCTCTGTTGTTTGCAGATGATGTTGTCCTGTTGGCTTCATCCAGCAATGACCTACAGCTCTTGCTGGGACGGTTTGCCGCTGAGTGTGAAGCGGCTGGGATGAGAATCAGCACCTCCAAGTCCGAGTCCATGGTCCTCAGCCAGAAAAAGGTGGATTGTCCTCTCTGGGTTGGGGACAGGCTCCTGCCCCAAGTAGAGGAGTTTAAGTATCTTGGGGTCTTATTCACGAGTGAGGGGAAAATGGAGTGAGAGATCGACAGACGGATTGGAGCAGCATCTGCAGTGATGCGGACGTTGTACCGGTCTGTTGTGGTGAAGAGGGAGCTTAGTTCTAAGGCAAAGCTGTCGATTTACCAGTCAATCTACGTTCCTACTCTCACCTATGGTCACGAGCTTTGGGTAATGACCGAAAGAACAAGATCGCGGATACAAGCGGCTGAAATGAGCTTTCTCCGTAGGATTGCTGGACTCACCCTCAGAGATAGGGCGAGGAGCTCAGTCATCCGGGAGAGGCTCAGAGTAGAACCGCTGCTCCTCCACATTGAAAGGAGTCAGTTGAGGTGGTATGGGCATCTGATTAGGATGCCTCCTGGACGCCTCCCACTTGAAGTGTTTCAGGCATGTCCCACTGGAAGGAGACCCAGGGGCAGACCTAGGACTCGGTGGAGAGACTATGTCTCCCAGCGGGTCTGGGAACGCCTTGGTGTCCTCTTTGAAGAGCTGGAGCAGGTGGCTGGGGAGAGGGAAGTCTGGGCTTCTCTGCTTGAACTGCTGCCTCCGCGACCCGGACCTCTGGAAAAGCGGTAGACAGACAGACAGACAGACAGACAGACAGACAGACAGACAGATAGATACATACATACATACATACATACATACATACATACATACATACATACATACAGTGGTGTGAAAAAGTGTTTGCCCCGTTCCTGATTTCTCATTTTTTTGCATGATTGTTACACTTAAATGTTTCAGATCATAAAACAAATTTAAATATTAGACAAAGATAACACAAGTAAACACAAAATGCAGTTTGTAAATGAAGGTGTTTATTATGAAGTGGAAAAAAATCCAAATCTACATGACCCTGTCTGAAAAAGTGATTGCCCCCTAAACCTAATAACTGGTTGGGCCACCTTTAGCAGCAACATCTTCAATCCAGCATTTGCAATAACTGGCAATGAGTCTTTTACAGTACTGTGGAGGGATTTTGGCCAACTCATCTTTGCAGAATTGTTGTAATTCAGCCACATTGGAGGATTTTCGAGCATGAACTGCCTTTTTAAGGTCATGCCACAGCATCTCAATTGGATTCAGGTCAGGACTTTGACTAGGCTACTCCAAAGTCTTCATTTTGTTTTTCTTAAGCCATTCAGAGATGGACTTGCTGGTGTGTTTTGGATCATTGTCCTGCTGCAGAACCCAAGTGCGCTTCAGCTTGAGGTCACAAACAGATGGCTGGACATTCTCCTTCAGGATTTTTTGGTAGACAGCAGAATTCATGGTTCCATTTACCACAGCAAATCTTCCAGATCCTGAAGCAGCAAAACAGCCCCAGACCATCACACTACCATCACCATATTTGACTGTTGGTATGATGTTCCTTTTCTGAAATGCTGTGTTACTTTTACACCCGATGTAATGGGACACACACCTTCCAAAAAGTTCAACTTTTGTCTCCTCAGTCCACAGAATATTTTCCCAAAAGTCTTGGAGATCATCAAGATGTTTTCTAGCAAAAGTGAGACAAGCCTTTATCTTCTTTTTGCTCAGCAGTGGTTTTCGTCTTGGAACTCTGCAATGCAGGTCATTTTTGCCCAGTCTCTTTCTTATGGTGGAGTCATGAACACTGACCTTAACTGAGGCAAGTGAGGCCTGCAGCTCTTTAGATGTTGTTGTGGGGTCTTTTGTGAACTCTTGGATGAGTCGTCGCTGTACTCTTGGGGTAATTTTGGTCAACCTGCCACTCCTGGGAAGGTTCACCACTGTTCCATGTTTTCGCCATTTGTGGATAATGGTTCTCACTATGATTCGCTGGAGTGCCAAAGCTTTAGAAATGGCTTTATAACCTTTTCCAGACTGACAGATCTCAGTTAACTGTTATAAATCGCCCTTTCAAGGGCAGACTGACGACACCAAACGCAGGCTGTGAGTTTGCAAGTTTAAAAACAAAACACAAATTATAACAAACACGAAAACTAACAACGATTGGCAGGATACTCAGGAAAAACACCACGGAGGCTGGGGCGTATAGGAATGCCGGACAGAATACCACAAGCACAGGATACCAACAGATTACTCACATCTGAGAACTGGGATAAGAGAGACGCAGAATTAGTGTCTCGACATTGAGAAGGGCGCTGCAACGAGAAGCATTGCAATGCCCTATTTATAAGGTACAGGGAAAATGAACACAGAATACTGGTGTAGGTCACATGAGCGAGGAGTAATTAAATCAAAATGATGACAGCTGGGCTGGACCGCGAACTTGAGCTAGTACAGGAAGTCAATACAGCACACTGTCAGCATAAGAGCATCGGAGGAAATAGCAAAATTAGACTGACTACAAATATGGAAATACTACAAAATGAACACAGAACAGGTAAATACAAACAGAGAACAGAGTAAACGGTGAGAGTAGACTTAAGTCAAAACAGGTGAATAATTACGATGCTAAACTGGATGGTAGAGGACAGATGACATCAAAGACATCATAATAATAACCAGGAACAGAGACTAGAAAAACAGAAACAAATAACAAACACAAATAACATACATGTTAAATGCAAGGCAGAAATAATGATAACAAAACAAACAGAACAAATGACAACCCCAAATCCCAAACTACAAACACACCCAACTCAAATACAAAATAACCTGAGACGAAGAAAAACAGAAAATGATACTAAATAAACTTAAGACCTGAGCACGGCTCCCCACCATCCAAAAGAAAAAAGAAAAGAACCACCCGCAAAGAACACCCCCCCCCCGAACAGGAACCAAAAAAATAACCCACCCCGGGAGGGAGGAGGGGAAACCCAGGCAGAGAGCGACTGAAACCAGACACTCACTCATGGCCCACAAAACAAAACAGATAATGTGGCTTACAGAAACTTAGGCCCACTGGGATTGAAAAAAATAAGGCAGTTCAGGTGGCCGACTGGAGTCCCACGACCACCAGATCATGCAGTGGAATAAGTCAGGTGGCCTACCAGAGTTCTTGAGCCACCCAAGCAGATGGTGCAGTCCGTCAGGTGGTCTCCCAGAGTTCCAGAGTCACCCACGCAGACGGCGCAGTCCACTGAGTGGCCTCCCAGCATCCCCGAGCCAGTGGACCACGTGGCACAGCGCGGCCCCTTCAGGAGACGGCAGTTGAAACCTGTACCTACCGCGGACAGCAGAGACAGCTTGGATGGAATGAGTCAGTGGCTGCGGGGAGTTGACATCTGACAAAGACGACTGACCAGCAGGGACACCGAACGAGGAAGATAGCTGAACAGTGGGGAAACCAGGCGAAGAGGACGGCTGCTCAACGGTGACCTCAAGCACAGGCAGATGACCTTCAGTGACCTTAGGCGAAGACGGCGGACCCACGTGACCTCAGACGGAGATGGAGGACCCACGGCGACCTCGGGCAGAGACGGAGGACTCACTGTGACCTCGGGCAGAGACAGAGGGCCCACTGTGACCTCGGGCGGAGAAGAAGGACCCATGGCGACCTCAGGCGAAGGCCCCACGGTGACCTCGGACGAAGGCAGAGGACCCACAGTGACCTCAGGTGAAGGCGGAGGACCCATGGTGACCTCAGACGAAGGCAGGGAACCCACAGTGACCTCGGGCGAAAGCAGAGGACCCACAATGACCTCGGACGAAGGCGGGGGACCCATGGCGACCTCGGACAAAGGCGGGGAACCCACGGTGACCTCGGACGAAGGCGGGGAACCCACGGTGACCTCGGACGAAGGCAGAGGACCCACGGTGACCTCGGACAAAGGCGGAGGATCTATGGTGACCTCCGGCGGAGATGGAGGGACCTCAGTGACCTCAGGCGATGGCTCAGGTAAAAAAGCAGAGACAGAAACCGGGCCAGAATCACCAGCAGCAGTGAAGCCCGGCGACGAGACCTCAGAAGCAGAGGGCATCTGCAACTGATTCTCCCCACTATGAGCAAGACAAGGTTTCTCTAGAACTGATGGTGTAGAAACAGAACAGAGTACTTGCCTTGACTCGAGCTTTTTGTAATATAAAAAAATGAGACCAAGATAAGTCGTTTCAAAACTTTTTTCACCATTAATGTGACCTACAACCTGTACAACCCAATTGAAAAACAAACTGAAATCTTTTATGGGGAAAAATAAAAAAAACTTACAAATAACCTGGTTGCATAAATATGCACACCCTCTTATAACTGGGGCTGTGACCATGTTAAATGGGAATCAACACAAACCCGTCACCATTTAAAGTGCCTCTGATTAACCCCAAAGAAAGTTCAGCTGTTCTAGTAGGCTTTTCCTGACATTTTTGTGGTCACATCTTACAGCACAAGCCATGGTCTGTAAAGAGCTTCCAAAGCATCAGCGGGATCTCATTGTTTAAAGGTATCAGTCAGGAAAGGGTACAGAAGAATTTTCCAAGGCATTAAATATACCATGGAACACAGTGAAGACAGTCATCATCAAGTGGAGAAAATATGGCACAACAGTGTCATTACCAAGAACTGGACAGCCCTCCAAAACTGATGAAAAGACGAGAAGAAAACTGGTCAGGGAGGCTGCTAAGAGGCCAACAGCAACATTGAAGGAGCTGCAGGAATTTCTGGCAAGTACTGGCTATTTAGTACATGTGACAACAATCTCCCGTCTTCTTCATATGTCTGGTCTATGGGGTAGGGTGGCAAGACGGAAGCCATATCTTACAAAGAAAAACATCCAAGCCCAGCTACATTGTACAAAAACACATTTGAAATCTCCCAAACGCATGTGGGAAAATGTGTTATGGTCTGATGAAACCAAGGTTGAACTTTTTGGCCATAATTCCAAAAGGTATTTGGTGCAAACACAACACTGCTCATCACCAGAGGAACACCATACCTACAGTGAAGCACGGTGGTGGCAGCATTGTGCTTTGGGGCTGTTTTTCTTCAGCTGGAACTGGGGCCTTAGTCAAGGTGGAGGGAATTATGAACAGTTCCAAATACCAGTCAGTGTTGGCACAAAACCTTCAGGCTTCTGCTAGAAAGCTGAAGATTAAGAGGAACTTCATCTTTCAGCACGACAACGACCCAAAGCACACATCCAAATCAACAAAAGAATGGCTTCACCAGAAGAAGATTCAAAAATTTCAAAAAAAAATTCTTTTTTTGTATTAGAAGAGCATTAACAGTAGAACAGTGGAAACATTGCACAATCATATCAGGTAATCGTTACCCAGTTGTTATATTAGTAAATACTTAAGGGAGTAAAAACTGAACCAAAATTGTCACAAGCTGTGGCACAAGGAGTAAGCAGAAGGGGAAAGAGGGCACCGATTACAGGCAATGTCCAGTTCCCTAAGATTTATTAAACAAAGTGTAGCACAGGGGCTGAAAAAACAAAACTATTGAACTAAATGCAAATGCAATATAACTTAGGAAACTTTGTAAACTGGGAAACCACAAGGAATCAGGAGACTGAGAAAATATCCACAAGAAACGGTTGGAAGGAACCACAACAATGTATAATCACACCAAAAGGCAGGGAAGGGCAAAACTAAACTTATAGGAAACTAATAATTAACAATGAAACAGCTGGGAACACAGGAGTCTGCAATCAGAGTAATTAGGTTACATAACACATGAGAGGTCAACTAAAGATCATTACCAAGGACTAACAGGAAGATGCTTTACAAAATAAATAGGAAGATGTGGGGCACCCCCACAACAGACCGGGACAAGCAGAGCGCTCAGCTAGAGCAATTAACATAACAGTGAAATGTGTGTATTAATGTCAAAAGGCAGCCTCGCTTCGTCTAGCTCTTTCCGGCTCAGTACTGTGATGTTAATGTGCCATTCATGCATTGTGTTCATGCTTCCTGCTCTTACTGTGATGCAAATGTCCCATGCCTTTCATGTATTGTCTGTAGTTGGGTATAAAAGCGGCATTGCTCTGTAACTCACTCCCTCTCTGACTACCACTGCTTCTGACAACACGCATTCTGTGTCTCCTCACGAGAGCCTGAGGACCCGCTCCAGCCCGCCTGCACAGGGCTGGAGTGAGTTCTATGATGGCGGAATGAATGATAATAAACTCCCTCAAAAACTACCAGTTCGCCGCTTATTATTCTTCAGCCACATTGTCAAGGTGGAGGGAATTATGAACAGTTCCAAATACCAGTCAGTGTTGGCACAAAACCTTCAGGCTTCTGCCAGAAAGCTGAAGATTAAGAGGAACTTCATCTTTCAGCACGACAACGACCCAAAGCACACATCCAAATCAACAAAAGAATGGCTTCGCCAGAAGAAGATTCAAAAATTTCAAAAAAAATTTCTTTTTTTGTATTAGAAGAGCATTAACAGTAGAACAGTGGAAACATTGCACAATCATATCAGGTAATCGTTACCCAGTTGTTACATTAGTAAATACTTAAGGGAGTAAAAACTGAACCAAAATTGTCACAAGCTGTGGCACAAGGAGTAAGCAGAAGGGGAAAGAGGGCACCGATTACAGGCAATGTCCAGTTCCCTAAGATTTATTAAACAAAGTGTAGCACAGGGGCTGAAAAAACAAAACTATTGAACTAAATGCAAATGCAATATAACTTAGGAAACTTTGTAAACCGGGAAACAACAAGGAATCAGGAGACTGAGAAAATATCCACAAGAAACGGTTGGAAGGAACCACAACAATGTATAATCACACCAAAAGGCAGGGAAGGGCAAAACTAAACTTATAGGAAACTAATAATTAACAATGAAACAGCTGGGAACACAGGAGTCTGCAATCAGAGTAATTAGGTTACATAACACATGAGAGGTCAACTAAAGATCATTACCAAGGACTAACAGGAAGATGCTGTACAAAATAAATAGGAAGCCAAATATAAAGCAGACCATAAGGACACTTTCAGAATAAAACTAAAAACACTGGAAACCAACTAGACTAGACTGAGGACAAGGGAGACTAGACACAAAGGGCACAGAGAATACTCAAAACAACCTAGAATAGAATAAATCATGATAATAAAAAGTCAAATAATAAACAGTAACTCAAGGAGTGACACAAATTCACTCAACTGAGATGCAAACCCACACCTTTTGTAGGCCTAGATGTAAAGAAGGTATAGCATTCAAAAACATAATTGAAATCAATGTTTAAATCTCTTTCTAGTACTTCCTTTGGATGTGAAAAATAGTACCAACCTAAATTTAAAAGTACTTATTTTTACTTTACAGCATTACAATAATCATGGTAATAAGTCATAGTTATTTTTTTTAAACTTGGTGACCAAGTTACCTAAATTCACATCCTACCAATCTTCAAGGGCAAAGTCATTTGACCTTCACCAGGTTTCTAAATAGCATTAAAATTTATTGCCCCTATAGTTGCAATAATGAAGTCACTATGGGTCAAAATGGATTTTGACCTTTTATGACCCTGTGACCTTTATCCTCAGCCTTTTGACCCCAAATGTATAGCTATAGGTGCTAATCCCAAGTTTGGTGGTTGCAGCCTCATGCCCTGTTCAGTTCGAGCATGGACATAGCCGGCAGACTGGCTGCAGATGGCATCAACCACTCTACCCACGTGACTCACATCAGCATGGGTAATAATTTAAGTGGGAAGGCTGCTGTGATGTTTTTGTGATTGAGCCATGTAATCAGCGTAACTAGCAGCTAAATGAAAGTGGGTGTTGAATTTCTAAAAAATATGTGAGAATGATAAGAATGCAACCTGGTTCTATGATAACAAAAATAAGAATACATTTAATTATCCCAAAGTGAGGAGGTTTCCAATGGTACAGCAGTGCAAAAAGACCTGATACAAAACATATAGAAGGTATATTTTTTCAGCAAAATTATATGGCAAATGTCCAAATTTTCAAATCCAGTCTAACCCTATTGTTTAATTTTAGAATTTTAGAAACAGTTGTCATTACTGAAAAAGAAAGTGTCTTTATTTCTGACTGACCATTTCCTACATGCCACATCTATCATATTGTTACTGTAGGTGTACACTACTTCTTTCACTAACACCAGGCATTGGAAGTGGATATATATTAAATCCAGCATAGGTGTACCATTTTAGCAGCTGTAGGGTCTGCTTTGCTTTAATTACTTTGTTGCTGGTAAAGGCCACAGCGTGGGTAATACATCATGCCACAGCTGGGAGGGAAGGGGCTGATCCTTTCTTGATGTTTCTTTAGCACAAGCCTTGTGGTGAAATAAATGAAACAATGGACCACAAGAGCTTTGAAGTGGTACTGAGACGTATGCTGCCAGTAACCAGCAAGCTACAAAATGGCCCAACCCTGAAAAGATGACATTTCCATGTGATGTCTGTTTCTAGTAAGCAAATACAGTGGTGTGAAAAAGTTTTTGCCCCCTTCCTGATTTCTCATTTTTTGTATGTTTGTCACACTTAAATGTTTTAGATCATCAGACAAATGTAAATATTAGACAAAGATAACACAAGCAAACACAAAATGCAGTTTTTAAATGAAGGTGTTTATTATTAAGGGTAAAAAAAAAAATCCAAACCTACATGGTCCTGTGTGAAAAAGTGATTGTTCCCCTGTTAAAACATAAATTAACCGTGGTTTATCACATCTTTGGAAAGCAGAGTTCAATTTCTCTAGCCACACCCAGGCCTGATTACTGCCACACCTGTTCTCAATCAATAAATCACTTAAACAGGACCTGCCTAACAAAGTGAAGTAGACCAAAAGATCCTCAAAAGCTAGACATCATGCTGCGATCCAAAGAAATTCAGGAACAAATGAGAAACAAAGTAATTGAGATCTATCAGTCTGGAAAAAGTTATAAAGCCATTTCTAAAGCTTTGGGACTCCAGCGAACCACAGTGAGAGCCATTATCCACAAATGGTGAAAACATGGAACAGTGGTGAACCTTCCCAGGAGTGGCTGGCCGACCAAAATTACCCCAAGAGCGCAGCGACAACTCATGCAAGAGGTCACAAAAGACCCCACAACAACATCCAAAGAACTGCAGGCCTCGCTTGCCTCAGTTAAGGTCAGTGTTCAGGACTCCACCATAAGAAAGACACTGGACAAAAATGTCCTGCATGGCAGAGTTCCAAGACGAAAACCACTGCTGAGCAAAAAGAAGATAAAGGCTCGTCTCAGTTTTGCCAGAAAACATCTTGATGATCTCCAAGACTTTTGGGAAAATATTGTCATAAATCGCCCAGGCAGGCGTAACGAAGACCCAAGCGCAGGCTGTGAGTTGCAAGTGATTTTATAAAACACAAAATAAACAGGCAGGATAACTTAGAGGAGGCTGAGGCATGTAGAAACGGCAGGAACAAAGTGAGGATCTAGCATGGGACACATGCAGCATTACAACAACTAGACATGGGACTCACGTCTCAAGACAAAGTGAAGGATGCCATCCTGAGTTGCGGGATGGCGTCCCTTAAATAGGATTCAAAGATTAATCAATGATGAACATGTGTGGAAACAGGAGCGAGGAGTAATTAATTTAAAATAATAACAGCTGGGTCAACCAGCGAACTGAACTTGAACAGGAAGTAAACAAAGACGACTGTCAAAACAAAAGCACAAGACAGCATGAATACAAAATGAGATCCAGACAAAATAGTACACACGGAAAGACTAATGATAATAACCCACCACTGAAAGGACAAGAAGGAATATAAACCCAAGAGATACTAATAATATAATCCTCATGAATACCAATATACACAAAGAGAAGTGAGGGCGAAGGCAAGGGTGGGCTCATGTCCAAAAACAGGAAGATATAATTTGAAATACAAAATGATCCACAAACACAATATTAATAAACAGGACTATAAAAACTAAACTAAGATACCAGGAACTCTCAGTCAACCAGAAACAAATGGCAAACTCAAATAACAAAATACAGACAAGCCCAAACTCAAATTCAATAATAAAACTGAGATGGTGAAAGTACAGAAAATAACCAGAACAACTGAAAGTGTGAGCATGGTTCTCCCGCTGTGCACCGCATCATGACAAATACTCTGTGGACTGACAAGACAAAAGTTGAACTTTTTGGAAGGAGTGTGTCCCATTACATCTGGCGTAAAAGTAACACAGCATTTCAGAAAAGGAACATCATACCAACACTAAAATATAGTGGTGGTAGTGTGATGGTCTGGGGCAGTTTTGCTGCCTCAGGACCTGGAAGACTTGCTGTGGTAAATGGAATCATGAATTTTGCTGTCTACCAAAAAGTCCTGAAGGAGAATGTCTGGCCATCTGTTTGTGACCTCAAGCTGAAGTGCACTTGGATTCTGCAACAGGACAATGATCTAAAACACACCAGCAAGTCCATTTCTGAATGTCTTATGAAAAACAAAATGATGATTTTGGAGTGACCTTGTCAAAGTCCTGACCTGAATCTGATTGAGATGCTGTGGCATGACCTTAAAAAGGCAGTTCATGCTCAAAACCCCCCTAATGTGGCTGAATTACAACAATTCTGCAAAGATGAGAGGGGCAAAATTCCTCCACAGCTCTGTAAAAGACTCATTGCCAGTTATTGCAAAGGCTTGATTGCAGTTGTTGCTGCTAAGGGTGGCCCAACCAGTTATTAGATTTAGGGCGCAATCACTTTTTCACACAGGGCCATGTAGGTTTGGATTTTTTTTCCCCCTTAATAATAAACACCTTCATTTAAAAACTGCATTTTGTGTTTACTTGTGTTATTTTTTTCTACTATTTAAATTTGTTTGATAAGCTGAAACATTTAAGTGTGACAAACATACAAAAAATGAGAAATCAGCAAGGGGGCAAACATTTTTTCACACCACTGTATATGTCCAGGCTGTTTGTAACTTGAAGTGCAGAGAGTCGTAAACAGTGTTTTGAATACAAATTTGGATTCACGTTGAGATGTGAAATGAACTGGTTGGAGAGAAACAAAAATTGTTCAACATGCAGGTATTCCAACACTGATTCATTATTGTAACTTAGTATTTAGGGGTTTTTTTTTCCTCATATTGTATGTCATACAATAGTCATACATCAGCTAGTTACCTGCCTCCATCTCAACCTTCATAGATTTACCTGAAAAAAATTCTATGCAATACACACATTTTTAACTGGAAAAAACGTCAGATTTTAGCTTTTAACTGCCATTAGTTTTCTGCTCAAATAAAAAATATCTATTTTTGTGATAAAGTCAGGGGCATTTTCCTGCCTGTTTTGAACGGCATTTTCTGAGGAGATATTTTAAAACAGCTTTATTTAGGAAACAACTATGACTGTCAGTTTTTTGGGGAAAATATTTGTGACTATAACGTCAGGAATAGACTTTAAAAAGTGTTGCTGATATATACACTACCGTTCAAAAGTTTGGGGTCACCCAGACAATTATTTTGTGTTTTCCATGAAAAGTCACACTTATTTACCACCATGAGTTGTAAAATGAATGGAAAATATAGTCAAGACATTGACAAGGTTAGAAATAATGATTTGTATTTGAAATAATAATTTTTTCCAGATACTCAACCTGCTCAAAGGAAGGTCAGTTTTATAGCTTCTCTAACCAGCTAAACTGTTTTCAGCTGTGCTAACATGATTGCACAAGGGTTTTCTAATCATCCATTAGCCTTCTGACGCAATGAGCAAACACATTGTACCATTAGAACACTGGAGTGATAGTTGCTGGAAATGGGCCTCTATACACCTATGTAGACATTGCACGAAAAACCAGACATTTGCAGCTAGAATAGTCATTTACCACATTAGCAATGTATATTAGAGTGTATTTCTGATTAGTTTAAAGTTATTTTCATTGAAAAAAAAACAGTGCTTTTCTTTGAAAAATAAGGACATTTCTAAGTGACCCCAAACTTTTGAACGGTAGTGTAGAGTTCTTAGTGCTTGACAACTGCAATGCAGCCTCTGGCAGTATTTGAAGACCCATAGAAGTCTGAGTTTTGAAAGACAGGGGAGTTTATATTTATAACACAGCATCCCATATATGAGGGGAGCCCTTATGTGAACCTTTTGGAATTACCTGGTTTTCTGTGTTAATTGGTCATAAAATGTGATCTGATCTACATGTCCCACATACAGACAAACACAATGTGCTTAACCTAATACGCACAAATAATTATAATATGTAATGCCTTTATTGTACACATAAATGGAAAAAGTAAACAAACGCTTGTATTTAACAACTGGTTGAACCTCTTTTGGCAGCAATAACCTCCCACAAGCACTTCTGGTAGCTGCTGATCAGACTTGCACAACAGTCAGGAGGAATTTTGGACCATACTTCCTTACAGAACTTTTTGAGTTTGCTATTCATAAACTGATGATGTGGACCATGCCTCACAAAAAAAGAAATTTTTGAAGATGTACGATCAAGAATTGCTGATTTACAGAAAACCTGGAAAGGGTTGCAATGTAATCTCAGAGACTTAAGGCATTCACCAGCCCACACTTAGACAAATTGTTTACAAATGGAGACCGTTTAGTACTGTGACTACTCTCCTGAGAAGTGGGCACCCAGCTGAGTTGACTCCAAAGACACAACACAGAAAGAGCAATGAGGTAAAAAAAACAAAAAAAAAAAAGAACCCTACAGTAACAGCTAAAAGCTTGAAGGAATCATTGGAACTGGTTAACATCTCTGTCAATGAGTCTGCCATACACAAATCATTGAACAGACATGTGTTCATATCAGAACACCATGGAGGAAGCCGCTGCTTTCCAAAAAATCAATAAATAAATCTGTGCATGCCTTAAGTTTGCCAAAGAGCACCTTGATGCTCCACAGTGGTACTGGGAAAATATTTTGGGGATTGATGAAACTAAGGTTGAATTATTATGGAAGAACATGTAGCACTGTGTATGGTGTAATAAGGACACCACATAACATGAAAGCATCAGGGAAATGTGGTGGAGAAGCATCATGATTTGGGGCTTCTTTGCGGTCTCAGTTCTTGCATCACTTGCGATCGTCAAGGGGAAAATTAATTCTCAAGTTTATCAAGGTATCCTTCAGAATAAAGTCAGGGTGGCTGTCTGCCAGTTGAGGCTCAACACAAGTTTGGTGAAGCAGCAGGACAATGGCCCTAAACATCAAAGTAAATCTACTACAGGATGGGTTCAGAAAAAGAAAATCCACCTTTTGGAGTGTCCCAGTCAGAGTCTAGACCTGAATCCAATAGAGGTGCTGTGGAATGACCTCAAGAGAGCCATTCACACCAGACATGCTAAGAATATGGCTGAACTGCAGCAGTTCTGTAAGGAAGAATGGCCCAAAATTCCTGCTGAACATTGTGCAGCTTTGATCAGCAGCTGCAGGAAGCGTTTGTTGTTATTGCTGCCAAAGGAGGTTGGACCAGTTATGAAATTCAAGGGTTCACTTGCTTTTTTCATCATCACTGTGAATGTTTAATATGTCAATGGATGGATGTGTCAATAAAGACATGAAATTTTAGAACTGTTTGTGTGGTATTAGGTTAAGGATATTGTGCTCGTCTATACTTGTGACTCATGTAGATCAGATCACATTTTATGACCAATTAACACAGAAAGAAGATGGTGTTCAGGTTCATTTTCAAAAATTTATCCCAAAAAAATTGTGTTTTTGTATTCAAATGTATATACTAACATTTGTACAATTCAGCTTTCCTGATCAAGGGCTTAGAGCTACAAGGTGTTTCTCATGCACTAGGTTTACCTTACAAAATGCTGCTGTATTGCAGTGACTCATACAATATATCCCCTGTACCGTGACATAAAGCCTGGCCTATGTATTCAACATGAAATGCTTTCATTTATTTTTCTCTGAAAAGCCCTTTGTTTCACCTACTTACTGAAGCTTTTCTGTGTTTCAGGAGGAGGAGATGCCAGAGGTAGAGATAGACATTGATGACCTGTTGGAGGTTAACAGTGATGACGAGAGAGCTAGCAAACTGCAGGTACATTCCTTTACTGTCGTCATTATAGTTTTAAAGTTTTGCGCTAAGAACTCCACACTGTCTTCATAAAATGATAAAAAAGGATTCAGGAAACATCAGCCGGACTGTATTTACATGTATGCTCACAGACATCTTTGTGACATTCAGATTTGCATTTGCTCTCTTGGGACACACCTTGAGAGCACATGTTTTTGTTGATGAGGCACAGCAAAACTCTCATCTCGTAGTCAAGCATGTCATGTGACTGCTTTGCAGGCTGCACACTGAGAGAAAAGGACATTTCAGACACTTGAGCTATGCAGTGGATTTATCACCTATAGTGACTTTGCAGGTGCTGGGTATTACACACTTATATTTTAGAAAGATGATTAATCTTCTGACATAAGATGTAGTTTTTCTCCAGCTTCCAGTGAAATTAACATGGCTAGTGACTGTTGTTGTTTATGACAAGGGTTGAAACATTCAAAACACTGAACTATTGTCTGTTTTTCTTTCTGTGCTCTCTACACAGGAATCATTAATAGACTGCTATAAACCGACAGAGGTGAGCTGTCATTGACACATTGCTGATATGGGCATCTTCCGATCTGATCAGACCAAATGACATCAACTTAGACATCTCACACATATGGCGCAGGCACTTGAGTGTGTTTTTCATGTCATCAGTGACTGTGTAAATGGGTGTGTGCAGGTTTCTTTGTTGGGTGAGGTAGGGTTAAGCTATTTTTGTGATTAAAGGTGGCACAGTGCAATCACATTACCGCTACGTACGGCAGTCGTACCGAGCCTGGATATCCCCATCTGTCATGTGTTGACAGTGTGTGTGTGTGTGGCATTAGTTCAGCCTGCGAAAACAACCACAAGGTCACTGGCATCCAAGGCAGTGTCCAGGGCAGTTTGACAGTCGCTGATACATGTCACACCTACACACCCGCATTTACACACACACAGATACGATGTAATCCCTTGAGTATGTGGTAGCCCAGATGCCATTTTTGAACACGGTCCCACAAAGACGTCATTGGCTGGAGGGATAAATGGTGGTAGGCAGAGGCAGTGGAAGGTGAATGGGACAATGGGAGGAATGGCAAAAGACAGAATGAGAGTGGCGTTAGTAAAAGTTCCACAGAAAACAGGTAATGGAAAGAAGCGGTTCAAGGATGGAAGCAGAGGGTTGATGGGAGATATGAGAAAATACAGATAGAGGGGGAAATTGAATGAGTGAGAGAATGAGGGGGAAAGAAGAGGGAGGGAGAGGTTTCAGTAATTAGGGCATGAGCAATACCTCCCACTTCCAGCCCCTCATAAAGGTTGGGTGTATATTCAAGCTTGTTCTCCACCCCATCACACTGCCACAGACCTACATATTGTACAATCACAAGGCGATAAATCTTTTACTTCCTCACTGGCTTACTTTGCATATTAATTTGGGATTTCCATCTCTGGATTTAAACAGCAATACCCTCATGAATACATGCTGTAGGTAAGTATTTTCTAGCCCCTTTGGATCTGCCTTTCTTTATATAATATGCAAAGTGTCAGTGTATGGTTTCTAAATCCTATTTTGGTTTGGGGTTTTTTCCCCACTGCAAATCTCTTTCTGACCACTTGTACATCCGTTATTTAACCATAGTCCATTGATTTTCACAATCAAAGATCAAAATGAGAAACAAAAGCAAGCAGTTGTTTTAATGTAATAAAACAGAACTTGGTGCATTAGGTCAACATTAAGCTTGGATTTTAGTTTCCTTAAATATTCAAAGCTTTTGCACAAAAAAATTCATCTTCCAAAGTGAAGATGTCAATAAGAAATTGTACTGTGGAATTCTAAGGCATTTTAAGAGGTCAGCAGCTCATTTTAGTTTAACACATTTTTACTTCCCCAGCAAAATGTGCCTTGGATTAGCCTTTCTGCAACTTCATAATTTTACTCAGGATAAATTCAGGTGGCAGGTTTGATGCTTTCTAGTGATCCAGAGGCAGCACTAGTGTAGGTGATCACAATGGGACTTCCAGAGAGTAATCTAAAAATAAGTGCTGGAAGCAGTGCATGTCCACAGAGACCGTCACTGTCCATAGAGACTGCATGGGTGAAGGTGCTAAATGTTTGATCGTGCCTCCTATTTGGAACTATTTTGGCTCATCACAGTGGGATTCTATTCTCTTGTTTATCACACAGTTACTCAGGGCAGAAAAATACTTGAACAGATGTGATAATTAAAGTGTATAATTTTACATTTTCCCTGTCACTAAAGATAAAAACAAACTTTAGCTTTTAACACTATGCTCAGAATATGTGCTGTTTTACTTTTTGAAATACTGACAAAGAATAAGCATTGTAACTGAAAGGCAATAAAAACATCCAGCAAGAAATCTAATATATTTCCATGAAATGATTAAAAGAAAGTCTTTCAAAATTAAAAAAAAATTAAATTACTTGTAGCATAATGTTGGTAGGACATTTCCACATAGACTCACATGTGAAAAAACATGAAAGTGTGTCATGTTCTGAGCAAGGGGGGATTCCACCGGGCTCAGGTTGTCTGCCTTTTTCATATTTGTACTGTTTTGTCATTTTGAGTTGTCACTTATCCTATATTGTTTCTCAGTATGATTTATTTTCCCGTTTATGTTCGTTATAGTTTGTTTACTGTATTTTTGAGGATGCCTGTCTCCATTTTCTGCCATATCTTTATATTTGTATTCTGTTGTGTTCTTTCTCTCGGGGTTGACAGCTGTCAATAGCTTCTGGGGTTTTTGCACTGCATGGGCGTGGTCCTGCTAGCTGTCAGCTCCGATGGCTCCCTCATTATTCCCAGCTGGTCCGAATTATGTGTCATTGCTTTCTCCTGCCCGTTCAGATAACTCACACTGGTCATTAATTATGTTAAGGGTTTCTACCCCTATTTAAGGGGAGTTATTTTCATTTCCATTTGCCGCTGTCTTGGTTTGCATTCTCCTCGTCTCCACCAGAGCCCTGCCCTGCTCTGGTGTGCAAAATCTGTAAGTTTTCTCCTTCATTTGTTTTTTGTGTTTAGAGCACTGTGTTGAACTTTATGTTTGTTGGTTCTTTTCAATAAATTGCCCAAACTCACAGTTCAGCACGTGGGTCTTAGTTCTCTGCCCTGAGAGGACCACCCTTAGACTAGACGAAGGGAGCGATAGTCTGTGTGTGTCCTGGAGGATATTGCGTCGCAGGCTCAAGCCTCCTGTACTCCCAAGGCAGCTCAAGAATGTCTGGAGGGCGCGGCGCAGGTGCTTGAGTCATGCCCCAGCCTGTGGGATCACCCGGAGCTCACAAACCTACTCCTCTCCATATTTCTTCCCCAATCTACGAGTGATGAGCCAGGGAAGTCAGCTCCGATGCCTGCGCCAACGCAAGCGCTCACGCAAACGGAAGCCTCCATCCTCTCACTGCTCTCCAGCGGCAGCTCCGCCTCCTCCTCCCGAGCCTTGGCCTGCTCCATTGGCTGAAGAGCTGGAGGAGCGCAGGCAGGTTATACTGGCAGAAACTGACCTCCTCCTGGAAGTTAAGCCATGGCTCCTTCCGGATTTGGCTCAGGAGCTGGAGATTTCACCGAGGGACCCGGAGTTTGATCCGATGGGTGGGCGTCCCTTGACTCCACAGCCTCTCCCTCTCCACCTTGAACCTACGTCTCCACCTCCCGCTCCTCGCCGTCGTTCTGGGAGATCCCGCCGGAGGAACGCTCCTACCTCTCAATCAGTTGCTTCTCCTATGCCGGGACGGAAGCCTCTCTCAGCAGTGCACCTTCCAAGTTCTTCTTCTTTGGCTGAATTGTCAGCTTTCTCCCTCTCTGCAACTGCTGTTCCTTGCTTCCTCTCAACGCCTCCTCCCGCTGCTGTGAGCCAAGCTGTTTTTTCCCCAGCTCCACCCGAAACTGTGTCAGCAGGGGCACCTCCTCCACGTTCCTCAGAGGGGCCCACGACCATTGAAGTCAGGGAGAGGGTCGATGTCCAACCAGCTGTAGCAGTAAACATCATGCCCCGAGAATACAGCCAAGTGACTTTTCATTCTCTATTACCTACATTTGAATTATCTTGCCTGATTCCCAGTGGTGAGGCTCAGTCCTTGCAGCCCTGTGAGCTCTCACCACCTGCTGTAGCTAACGACTTACCACCTGCCCGCTTCGTGTCGTCTCCTCTGCCCCTTGAGTGTACGCCAGCCCCTGGAGGAGCCTGCGGCCCTGGAGGACCTGGTTCCAACCCTGCAGCCATGCTCTGGACGGAGGGTGAGCGCTGAAACCAAGCAGACACCCGCACCAATGCAAGAGAGGCCCCAGGCTCCAGCTGAGCAGGATTCAGTGCCAGCAGGAGATCCACCTCCTGTCACCATGCAGGGCGAGCCACCTGCGTGGGTCACCTCACTGGGAGGCCCCAGGACTGAACTAACCACCATGCCTGCTGCACAGGCCACAGCAGCAGAGCTGGAATTGGACCCCCAGAGAGCCGGGCCCGTAGAACCACCACCTGAATCGTCAGAGTCCTGGATGGTGGTGGAGCTTGAGATCAGGCAAGTGCACTCCTTTGTCTCTGTCTCTCTTTTGGAGAAATCTTGCCTGGCTCTAGGTGGGGAGAGCCAAGGGCAGCCATCAGCGTCACCTGAGCTCACCTCAGCAGGCTCTACTGCCACCGGTGACCCTGACCCTGTGTCTCTGCACTTCCTGTCCGAGTTTTTCCCCAGGGTCACCAAGGATATTCTACCTGTGCCAGATGTCTCAGTGGGCCCAGGCTCACCACCCGAAATCATCGTGGGTTCAGCTCTTCCTGCTGAGGTCATCGCAGGCGCTCCGCCCCAGTCTGGGACCTTCGTGGGTGCTGTTTCCCCTCCGGCTGAGGTCTTCAAGGGTGCCGCTTCCCTTCCAGTGGAGGTCATTGCTGGTGCTCTGTTCCAGCCCGGGGCCTCCAAGGGTGCAGCATTGGCCCAGTCCGGGCCCTCTGTGGGTGCTGCTTCCTTTCCTGCTGAGGTCGTCGCGGGTGCTCTGTCCCAGCCCGGGGCCTCCGAGGGTGCAGCCTTGCTCCAGCCCGGAGCCACCAAGGTTGCTGCTGTGCTCCAGCCCCGAGCCACCATGGGTGCAGCCTTGGCCCAGTCTGGGTCCACCAAGGGTGCAGCAATGGCCCAGTCCAGGTTCACCGAGGGTGCAGCTTTGGCCCAGTCCGGGCCCACCGAGGGTGCAGCTATGTCCCAGTTCGAGACCACTATGGGTGTAGTGTTGCTCCAGCCCGAAGCCACCGCAGGTGCAGCGTCACTCCAGCCCGAAGCCACCGTAGGTACAGCTTTGCTCCAGCCTGGAGTCACCGTGGGTGTATCCTTGTCCCAATCCGGAACCACCGCGGGTGCAACCTCGCCCCAATCCAGGGCCACCACGGGTGCTGCTATACCCCAGTCCTGGACTACCGCGGGTGCACCGTCGCTCCAGCCCGGAGCCACCACACCTTCCTCACCTCTGGTCATCCCAGTTGGGTGGCTGCCCCCTGGACCACCCTCTCTGTGGTGGTGGCTAAAGAACTCTGGCTGACCGCCTCACAGGCGTTGCCGTTGGGTTAGGTGGTTCACATTCTCTGGCAGACCACCTGACTCTTACCATCTCGCCGTCTGTCAGGCCTGGGACTTTGGCTGACACCAGAACTGCCCTGTTCTTTGGTCTAGGGGGCCTAGGTGCCCAGTTCTGTGTGGGTCCTGAGCGGGATTTTGTTTTTTGATGTGTTCCCTCAGTCTGGACCTTGCTGGGATGCTTCCTGAGAGCTTTTGTTGTTCCTTTTGGTTTGGTTCGGTCCCTCCATGCCTAGGTCCCCCTCCTCCCACCAGCGGTGGGGTTGTTTTCTTGTTGGGGTGGGATTTCTGTGTGTGTGTGGGGGGGGCGTGCTTTTCTTTTGATATTATCCTGGGGTGTCTAGTCTCCACCCCTTGAGGGGGGGGGGCTCTGTCACGTTCTGAGTATGGAGGGATTCCACCGGGCTCAGGTTGTCTGCCTTTTTCATATTTGTACTGTGTTGTCATTTTGAGTTGTCACTTATCCTATATTGGTTCCCAGTATGATTTATTTTCCCATTTACGTTCATTATAGATTGTTTATTGTATTTTTGAGGTTGCTTGTCTCCATTTTCTGCCATATTGTTATATTTGTATTCTGTTGTGTTCTTTCTCTCGGGGTTGACAGCTGTCAATGGTTTCTGGGGGTTTTTGCTCTGCATGGGCATGGCCCTACCAGCTGTCAGCTCCAATGGCTCCCTCATTATTCCCAGCTGGTCCAAATTATGTGTCATTGCTTTCTCCTGCCCGTTCAGATAACTCACACCAGTCATTAATTATTTCATGACAAAGTGTGCCAGAACCAGGGGTGTAACACCAAATTTTGGGTCCTGGGTACAGTACTGTGTATGGACCCCTCAAACACAAACCAAATTTTGAATTTTACATTCCAAGGTTTAAGATGGGGGTCATTTCTATGAAAAGCCTTGGTTAGTAAGCTCCACATTTATGGACAATTTGATGCTAATATGTGATTTGTTTATCTGTCTTTGAGAATAGGTTTACTGTCCTTAGTATTTCCAAACCTCTTTGTCTATAATGCACTTTTGACAGTGGACCTGCAGTATTTTTCCATTTACACTTATTTACTTACATGAACTGACATGAGTTATGAGTTAAGCATTTATTTATTTATTCATTCATTGTGTTCCACTGGTATTATTCTTTTGTATACTTCCATTTTTTGGCTAGTAGTGTCTTTAACAAACCCAGTTTCCAATTGAGATCAATATACTGTGACATGCACAGTCATTTTGGGGGGCAGGTGGTCAATCAAAAAAAAAGCACTCCTAAATAATGAAAAAACGAAATTTACATACAGTAGTGCAAATTTTACTGTACTTGTTTGGTATATCTATTTTATTTTAATACCTATACACTCGTGGACATATTTAATACCCCATAGGTTTTTACAAAATTATCAACTCACACAGAGACCATGGTCTTCATCATTAATTATGAAAAGTCAATGACAAAAACTGGGCAGCTTACATTAAAAAAAAAAAAAAAAATCTATTCAAAATACAAAAAATCTTTGCAAAAATATGAAAAAGTTCATTTTTCAATAAATAAAATATTAAACCTCCATTCAAATAAATAAATAAATATTTGAAAAAACAACTTAAAAAGTCTATTCCCCTTGTCAGCAAAATGAGCCAAAATCCTCTCCTCTGTTAACCTGCCCCCTCCATCCCAATAAAGACTGTAAGGAATAGTTTATATGGGGAAACTTGGTTTATCAGTGAGAGGAGAGGAGCAAATGAACAAGAAAAATAATGAAAATTCAACAAAAAAGTTGCAAATTTTATAGAAAAACTTTATAGGAAAGGTCACATGTTTATCATAAAACATAGATAATTTATAGGAAAAAGAGTAATAAATTTATCAGGAAAAAGTGACGGATGTATTTTGAAAAAAGTTAACTTTCCAAGAAAAATATTTACAACAAAAACCTCACTAATTGGTGAGAAAACGGGACATTTATGAGAGAAAAAGATTTTAAAAATATTATATATAGGCTATATTAAAATGTTTTAGAAAAAAAAACTTTTTTCTTGTAAATTTGTGACTTTACTGTTGTAAATTTCATTTTTTTTTTCTTAGAAATATATGTGTGGGGGGTTCACCATTTGGAAGCTCTGGTTTTTCTCACGAAAATCGAATGTTTTTCTCATAAATTTGGGACTTACTTGTAGTAAATGTAACTTTTTAAGTGTAAATTACCACATTTTATCATGTTTTTGCCCCTATATTCTTGCAAATTTGTACTGAAACTGCATTTATACCTTTATAGTTCTGCCAAAATGCTAACTTTATGAATATCACCCACAACCCCATTGTTAGAAAATAAATCACCTACTGCATGTACTTTCACAAAGCAATAAATAAATAAATAAATACAAAAGGCGATGTTTAGGGTAATGATGCACTAACCTGGCTGAGGAAGCAGACATGCTGCAGGAACAGGCTGCAGGCTGCTGTGACTGATGCTGCAGTTAAATCAACCGGGTGCAGGTGTGCGGACTAAACTATTTTGAAAAATTTTAAAGGGGCGATAGGGGCTTCAGAGAACATCCAACATTCAAAAATGAATGTTGAGATTTGTTTATTAGCATCCTTGCTCATTGGGTTTTCGTTTGTTGTTATGGCAATGTGTGTATGTACTGTATGTATGTATGTATGTGTATACGTATGTGCAAGTAGGTATATAGGTACATTAGTTAGTTAATGATGGACAGGACAAGATAAGCTTTGGGCTTCAATCCTGTTCCTTTTTGGACTGCATTTAAATTTTTGTTTCATTCTTGTTTTTATGTTGTTTTGTTCAAAATAAAATGGTATCAATCAATCAATCCATCATTACAGTTAATGTAAAATTCAGTCTCTCAAACATTTCATTCAGCCAGGGTGAATTTTACTATGACATTAATTAATTAGAAATTAAAAGAATGCAACACAGAAAAATGTTTTCACTCCAGGCATTTTGTGGGTCCCTCCCTGCAGTGGGCCCAGGGTAAAGAGCACTCCCCCACACCCATCAGTCCGACGCCCCTGGCCAGAATCACTGGTCTATGTCTAAATAACACAAGCGTTGTTGTACATGTGAAGTGTGGCTTTTCTGTAAGGGACATAATGAGTTAATGGCTAATCAGTGAACAGACAAACAATGATTGTTTTATGCCTGTAGTTCAGACTATATGATTTTACACTTGATCTTGATGAGTTGAAGCGGTCATAGCCAAAAGTCCATTGTTGATCGCAATTAACAATCACTGTAACTCTGGTTTACATAAGTCATCGCTAACTCAAGATACTCAATATGTGGTTGGAGTTAGTAGCTCAACTAACTCTACTAACTAACGGCTGCACGGTGGCGCAGTGGTTTAGCACTGTGGCAGCACAGTTTTACCCTCGGCCGGGGGACCGCGGGGATCATGAGATCGTGGGTTCGATCCCAGCCCCCGACCAACAGTGAGCTGTGTGGAGTTTGCATGTTCTCCCCGTGTTGCGCGGGTTTACTCCGGGATTTCTCCGGTTTCCTCCCGCACACCAAAAACATGTAGGTTTAGGGCGCTCGCGCACGCAGCGACCAGCAGCCGGTGGCTTGTCACCAGACTGCAAACCAAGTCTACCTACGGGTACAAATAAGTAACAAAAAAAAAAAAAAAAAAAAAAAAAAAAAAAAGACAAGATGTCAGGAGAAAGGTGGTGACATCATGGAGATGACATGGTTGAGAGCATGGCTGTGTTGTGGTACTATCCATGTGTACCTATTCCTTGACTTTTATTCATCTTTTTCTTTTTGTATAATGTTTCCAATCTAGTCGTTGAACAAACAACTCATAGTACTCCTCCTTCCTGTAAGGGTCTGATCATTTCCGGTGTCAATTCTTGCACATTTTTTTGTGACAAAACATTGTTTTGGATACCCAACAGACCAATTGGGATAAAAGATCATGTAGTGTATGACTTCTCTCACCGTTCAGTCATACACTATGAACCTATAACAATGTCAAGACTCCTGATGACAAGCCAGAAGGTTATGTAGTGTGAAGTGTGTATCCAACCCAATGCCTTGTAAGTCATGTAGTCTGAACCTGCAAAAAAAATCTGCAAAAAAAGTCATAGAGAAATTACTGGACACTCTTATGATTTCCTGCAGGCATGGATGAGAGATGACCCAACTGCAAGCAAGTTCCAGTTGACAAGTATTTATTAATAACAGAAAAAAAAAAAACAAAGCACAGGGGCTGAAAACAAAACTAGACTGAATTTAAAACACAAGAGGAATAAACTAGAAATGCTACACAAGGATGAATGTGAGTAAACCTAAAAACCAAGGAGCAAACCACAACTTGTGTAACAGGATGCAGGTATAATGTTGCTGCAAGGTGCTGAGAGACTAAACTTAACTTACAGGGAAGCTGTGAAGAATGAAACTGATGAGAAGGTTACATAATACACAAAATGTAAATTGAAGATCATGGCTAGGGACTAACAGGAAAATACTTTACAAAATAAAACAGGAAGTCAAGTTACTAAAGCCTAAAAAAAAATGAGTGCTCGCTAAATAAACCTAAGACCCAGGGGAAACTAGACGAGAATAATACAAGAATTACTTTCAGAATATCTCAGAACAGGAGAACCTAATCTAGCACAAGAATAACATAGGATGCACACTAAAAATAACCAAAGAACAAGGGACTAAATAATGAATCCAAAATAATACAACAACGCAAGCTCGTGACGGACACATAAAACAGGATTTTTAATTGGAAATATCTGATAATCTGATAAAATTCCTGAATCTGAACTTTATGTGACATGTGTGTATGCATGTATATCTTAACTCTCTTTTTCCTGTTCTGTCTGCAGGACTTTGTCCGTGAGTTGCTGGGCAGGATAAAGGGAATGAGAAAACTCAGTGCGCCGACCAAGAAGGGCCTATAATTGCTTTAATGTCAACCATCAATCAACCATTAACGACATCATCTCAGCTCCACCTACTTTAAGCCACCATACATGGACTGTCATAACACAAAATCATTTACTGTCACAGCATCAGTAACTATTCTGCAACATGCACCATAAAATTCATGAATATAGCACTAGTCATTCATTACACCTACACATCACATAGAATAACGAGGCATATTATACTTTTTGACTGTTGAGCGGTACATAAGCAGAACAAAGCCAATATGCTTAAATAGCCACAATAATAAGCAGACAAGTGCTGGAATGTGCCAGAACTGCTACTGTGCTTTAACACAAACCCCACCCAGTTCCACACTTCATAGCCATGTAAAATCCCTCCCACACAATCCTAACAAACCAGCCATACAGACACCAACAATTCTTATGAGAGGTGGTGGTAAACATGGTTGCAGTAGGTGTGAATTTAGCTGCAGCACTATGTAAACACAGTGCTTCATGATGTTTGGCATTTTTTACTGAGGTGTTTTGCTGTTTTTTTAAAAAAGTACTGTATGTTGCCATTTACTGTTCATGTGATTGAAATGTGGTCCTTGAGTGATTTTTGTTTCCGTTGACCTCCTGATCGTTACTCCTTCGGCACTTGCAGATGTAAGGGAGCTCTGTTGTTTTGCGTTTCTGTAAGTTCATTTGAAACAGTTTCACATCATGTCCTTTTTGTTATGTGCAAATTTTGGAAGGGTGTGGGAATTTTAGCACACTAGGCTGAAAACAGAGCAGACATTTCCCCCTCGTCAGCCACTGTTCCTTCACATTTTTCACCGCAGCGAGGCATGATGGGTGTTGCAGTTCTCTGTATGAGACTACAAAAACCTGTATGATTGGCAGCCTTTGTATCATCATGTTATGTGTTCATGCTCGCCCTCATCAGAATACATTAATTTCGGTTGAAGCACAAAGCCTGAACACTGTAGTTCTCACCTGGTTCTCTGAACTCCGCAAATCTGCCTCTTTAATAGTAGCTGACATTGCCTTTTAGGACATTCAGGATCAGCTTGCTTTTTTCCTCAGCATTGAACCTTAACTACTGACAACCTAAAGGCGAGTCAAGTCCGGACCTGAGGACAACTTGAAACTTCTACCTGTCAAGTCTTGCAAGGGAAGGTGTGCCAAACTGGTAGTATGCTACATCCTAAATGTCACACATACTGTACGTATATACATCATGGAGGCATTATTGTGACAACATTGTTACACTTAAATGTTTTGTTAAGTTTGTGAAATATATCTGAGTAGGCACACAATTATAAGATGATCAAACCTTTTCCAAGTTGCAAGAAAATATGTTGTAATTGTATAATCCCAGTTTAAGGCATGGATTAAGTTATTTATTAGCATTAATGACCTTCCCTGCACCTGCTGTAAGCTTTGGTACAATCATAACTCTGTTTTAGGGTTGGGCCCAGTTTCACATCTGAGCAGGCAACCGGGAACAAAACAGACACCTGCAATGTGAAATATAACATCAGCTGCCAAAGACAAAAACAGGGAAATGTTTAATTTTTAATGTAATACTCTCAAAGAACCCATCTTGCATGCTTAAAGCAGAGACAAAACACCTAAAGAATATATTCTAAACTCCTTGTAATCAAGCAAAAAAATATTTTTTAACTACCATTATGACTTTGTAGTTTTTTTTTCTTTTTGTTTTGAGACAACGTGGCTGTCACGTTGGTGAGAATCCAGGAAATTTTTAAAAATGGTGCTGTTTTTGATGTTCTTCGCAGAACAACATGTACAAAAGGAATTTCACTGTCAACCGATGCCCGAGAAATGAGTCTGGGAGAAGTGTTCTTTATAAATACACTGCATATTCTGTAATGGCATCTTTGCATTGCTCTTTCTCTGTTTGAACTGGACTGGATTGGTGTTACCACCGTGAGCCTGCAATTGTTATGTGCAAAAAAAGAAAGTGGTGAAATGGAGATGTTGAAGAGAAGCCATTACACACAACTGAGCGGCATCCATGATTCATATCAAGGAACTCTGTAGGAGTCAAGAAACAGTTCAGGGGTAAGATGCTGATATTTTATTATTTATGGGATTTCATGTGGAGAGTATTTTGAAAGTGTCCATGGAAAGATTTATGTTTGCATGCATTTTAAAGATAGCATGTCGAGGGGAACATTTTGTTGGTCTAAAAAACATTTTATTTCACAAAATGACACACTTTCCTTTTTATACCTTTATTATAATTATTAGGATTTTAAAAATTGAGTTTTTTCAGCGACAGTTTTGTTTATCTGTACATCTGTAATAGGCTCTTGTTTTTAAAATGTAATGTGGTGTGGTTTGTTTTTGCTGATAATAAAAATCCAGAATGACTCTACTGTTTAAAGAGGTGTCCAGTTTATCTATGTTTTTTCATTAATAAGACATGTTCGCTGGCGTTTCTTTAGTGAAAGACTGGTGATCTTGAGATGATTTACAATATATTGGTGCATCTGTCTGGTAACTGCTAGCAACATAAGCGTGGCTCAAAGAGGTGGTAGCATACCAAAGTTTGTCTGGGACAGTCCTCAGTCATGAGTGAGAATTCAGAATCAGACTGTGTGCTGTAACCTGTGCTAATGTACGTACGTGTAACACGGACTGGTGATCTGTCCAGGGTGTACCCTGCCTCTCGCCCAAAGATGCTGGGATAGGCTCTAGCCCCCCGCAGCCCAAAAAGGATTAAGCGGAAGAAGATGGATGGATGGCTATACACACACACACACACACACACACACACACACACACACACACACACACACACACACACCACTCAAAAAAGTTAAGGCTATTTGGATTTCAGGTGAAATGTATGAAAAATGTAAAAAGTTTGCACTACAGTGATATTATATCATGAAAGTAGGGCATTTAAGTGGAAGCATGCAATGGTGATTTCCTCATCTCAAACAAAAACAAAAGCCAACAACAGTGGTGGATATACCACAACAAAAAATGTCAGTGTCTCAATAACTTGTCATGTGCCATTGAGCATCAATCAGAACTTGACAACAACGTCTCATGCTGTTCACAAGTCGACTTTTTGTCTGCTGAGGCATAGCATTCCATTCTTCTCGAAAGGTGGCCCTCAGGTCATTGAGGTTGTGGGGTGCAAGGTTATGAGCCTCTACACAGCGACTCAACTGATCCCATAGGTTTTCTATGGGATTCAGGTCTGGAGAAAGTGCGTGCCACTCCATTTAAGGTACCCCAGCCTCTAGCAGCCGTTCCCTAATTACTCGACCTCGATGAGCTGGAGCATTGTCATCCATGAAGATGAAATTAGGCCTGTGTTGTTCATGCAGGGGAACAATGACTGGATTAATTATGTTATTTAGGTAATATCGGCTTGTCACTGTACTATTTACAAGGTGTAGGGCAGTTCTGTACTGACTAGACACACCTGCCCAGACTGCAACACCACCACCCCAAAAGGCTTATCTGGTGACAACAATGGCTGACACATAGCACTCTCCTTGACGTCTCCAACATTGTTGGTGGCCATCATTTCTCCTCAACATGAATCGACTTTCATCAGAGAACAGCACTGAGGCCCACTGGTCCCTTGTCCAATGTAAATGCTCCCTGGCCCATGCAAGACGATGACACCTGTGCCTTTTGGTGTGGTCAGGTTCCCTTGCAGGTCATCTAGCATGCAGACCATGCTGATGTAAATGGCTTTGAATGGTCTTATGGAACACTTGGGTGCCTCTCATCTCCCTTAAATGTGCCTGGAGTTCAGTGGCATTCATCATCTGGTTCCGCAGGGCACTATTCACAATGAAGCGGTCATCAGCGTGGGATGTGGCCAAAGGACGTCCACTTCTATGCCTTCCTATGACTCTTCCAGTCTCTCTGTATTGCTGCTGCAACCTGTTGATAACACTCTAAGCTCAATGGCCACTTCCCTCTGAGAACATCCTGTTTGAAGCCTCGCCATGGCGAGGTACTATTGATCAATTGTTAGGTGTTGTCTTGGTCTCATCATGTCAAAATGTGAATAGCATGATGAGGAGGACTGTTTAAATACCAATTCTAATCGAACCAGAAAATTTACTGGTCGATTAATGGATCAAACACCTTTTGTGAATTTTGCCATTATGCACCTTGCTAGAGAACAGCAAATTATGCAAAAAGTATTGAAACATTGAACAGCTGGACATGTGCATTCACAAGGTTAGAGAAGGTCAAATTAAGTTCACCTGTAAAGGTTACCATGCTTAGTAGTATTCATTCATCTTCTTCCGCTTAATCCTTTTTGGGTCGCGGGGGTGCTGGAGCCTATCCTAGCATCTTTGGGCGAGAGGCAGGGTACACCCTGGACAGATCGCCAGTCCATCGCAATGCCAACACAGAGAGACAGACAACCATTCACTCTCACAGTCATACCTAAGGACAATTTAGAATCCCCAGTTTTGAAGTCAATTAACCTAACTTGCATGTTTTTGGCATGCTTAGTAGTATATTAGTAGTATATATACACTACTCACAAAAAGTTAGGGATATTTGGCTTTTGGATGAAATTTATGGAAAATGTAAAAAGTTCATGCTACAGTGATATTATATCATGAAAGTATGGCATTTAAGTAAAAGCATGCAATGGTGATTTCCTCATCTCAAACAATTTATTGAAACAAAAGCCAATAACAGTGGTGGGTATACCACAACAAAAAATGTCAATGTCTCAATAACTTGTCATGTGCCCTTGAGCTTTAATTACAGCTTGACAACGACGTCTCATGCTGTTCACAAGTTGACTTATTGTCTGCTGAGGCATGGCGTTCCACTCTTCGTGAAGGGCGGCCCTCACGCCATTGCGGTTGTGGGGTGTAGGGTTATGAGCCTCTACACGGTGACTCAGTTGATCCCATAGGTTTTCTATGGGATTCAGGTCTGGAGAAAGTGCAGGCCACTCTATTTGAGGTACCCCAGCCTCCAGCAGCCATTCCCAAATGGTGTGACCTCGATGAGCTGGAGCATTGTCGTCCATGAAGATGAATTTAGGCCTGTGTTGTTCAAGCAGGGGCACAATGACTGGATTAATGATGTTATTCAGGTAGTATCGGCTTGTCACTGTACCATTCACAAGGTGTAGGGAAGTTCTGTATTGACTAGACACACCTGCCCAGAGTGTAACACCACCACAACAGTGGCTGATGCATAGCGTTCTCCTTGATGTCTCCAACATCATTGATAGCCATCATTTCTGCTCAACGTGAATCGACTTTTATGAGAGAACAGCACTGAGGCCTACTGGTCCCTTGTCCAGCGTAAATGCTCCCTGGCCCATGCAAGACAATGACGCCTGCGCCCATGGTGTGGTCAGGTACCCTTGCAGGTCGTCTAGCATGCAGAACACCCTGATGTAAACGGTTTCAAATAGTCTGACGCGACACTTGGGTGCCTCTCACCTCCCTTAAATGTGCCTGGAGTTGAGTGGCATTCATCATCCGGTTCCGCAGGGCACTGTTCACAATGAAGCGATCATCAGCATGGGATGTGGCCAAAGGACGTCCACTTCTATGTCTTTCTGTGACTCTTCCAGTCTCTCTGTATCTCTGTTGCAACCTGCTGATGACACTCTTAGCTCAGTGGCCACTTCCCTCTGAGAGCATCCTGTTTGAAGCCTCGCAATGGCAAGACACTGTTGATCAGTTGTGAGGTGTCATCTTGGTCTCATGATGTCAAAATCTGAACAGCATGAGGAAGAGGACTGTTTAAATACCAATTCTAATTGAACCAGTAAATTTATTGGTTGATTCTTGGATCAAACATCTGTTGTGAATTTTGCCATTAGGCACCTTGTTAGGGAACAGCAAGTAATGCAAAAAGTCCTGAAATATTGAACAGTTGGACATGTGCATTCAAAAAGTTAGTGAGGGTCAAGTTCAGTTCACCCGTAAAGGTTATAGTGCATTTTAGGTGCATCCTGAAATTTGACCTGAAAGCCGAATATCCCTAACTTTTTGTGAGTAGTGTATATATTAATATATGTGGGATTAATAACAAGATACCCCAGTTTATTCATAGTTGATTTGGCATGCTAAATATTTTCTGCCAATGTTTTTTGAATAGGATACAATGGGAACTTCTCAATTAGATGTATATATTACAGTATATGCAATACAATTTGGCTGAGTTCATACCAAACTTAAATGCAGCTTACTTGCAAAGATACCATGGATAATCATAGAACAAAACTCCATGCAGGTCAAATACCAAGTACACAGTGGTGTGAACAAGTGTTTGCCCCTTCCTGATTTCTCATTTTGTATGTTTGTCACACTTAAATGTTTCAGATCATCAAACAAATTTAAATATTAGACAAAGATAAAACAAGTAAACACAAAATGCAGTTTTTAAATGAAGGTGTTTATTATTAAGGGGAAAAAAAATCCAAACCTACATGGCCCTGTGTGAAAAAGTGATTGCCCCCTAAATCTAATAATTGGTTGGGCCACCCTTAGCAGCAACAACTGCAATCAAGTGTTTGCAATAACTGGTAATAAGTCTTTTACAGCGCTGTGGAGGAATTTTGGCCCACTCATCTTTGCAGAATTGTTGTAATTCAACATTGGAGGGTTTTCAAGGATAAACCGCCTTTTTAAGGTCATGACACAGTATCTCAATCGGATTCAGGTCAGGACTTTGACTAGGCTACTCCAAAGTCTTCATTTTGTTTTTCTTAAGCCATTCAGAGGTGGACTTGCTGGTGTGTTTTGGATCATTGTCCTGCTGCAGAACCCAAGTGCACTTCAGCTTGAGGTCACGAACAGATGGCTGGACATTTTCCTTCAGGATTTTGTGGTAGATGGCAGAATTCATGGTTCCATTTACCACAGCAAGTCTTCCAGGTCCGGAGGCAGCAAAACAGCCCCAGACCATCACACTACCACCACCATATTGGTATGATGTTCTTTTTCTGAAATGCTGTGTTACTTTTACACCAGATGTAATTGGACACACACTTTTCAAAAAGTTCAACTTTTGTCTTGTCAGTCCACAGAGTATTTTCCCAAAAGTCTTGGGGATCATCAAGATGTTTTCTGGCAAAACTGAGATGAGCCTTTAGGTTCTTTTTGCTCAGCAGAGTTTTCGTCTTGGAACTGTGCCATGCAGGCCGTTTTTGCCCAGTCTCTTTCTGATAGTGGAGTCCTGAACACTGACCATAACTGAGGCAAGTGAGGCCTGCAGTTCTTTGGCTGTTGTTGTGGGGTCTTTTGTGACCTCTTGCATGAGTTGTCGCTGCATTCTTGGGGTAATTTTGGTCAGCCAGCCACTCCTGGGAAGGTTCACCACTGTTCCATGTTTTCGCTATTTGTGGATAATTGCTCTCACTGTGGTTTGCTGCAGTCCCAAAGCTTTAGAAATGGTTTTATAACTTTTTCCAAACTGATAGATCTCAATTACTTTGTTTCTCATTTGTTCCCAAAATTTCTTTGGATCGCTTCATGATGTTTAGCTTTTGAGGATCTTTTGATCTACTTCACTTTGTCAGGCAGGTCTTATTTAAGTGATTTCTTGATTGAGAACAGGTGTGGCAGTAAGCAGGTCTGGGTGTGGCTAGAGAAATTTAACTCAGCTTTCCAAAGATGTGATAAACCACAGTTAATTTATGTTTTAACAGCGAAGGGGGGAGGGGGGCCTCACTTTTTCACACAGGGCCATGTAGGTTTGGATTTTATTTACCCTTAATAATAAACGGCTTCATGTATAAACTGCATTTTGTGTTTACTTGTGTTATCTTTGTCTAATATTTAAATTGGTTTGATAATCTAAAACATTTAAGTGTGACAAACATACAAAAAAAATGAGAAATCAGGAAGGGGCAAACACTTTTTCACACCACTGTATATAAATCCATCTTCTGCCGCTTAATCCTTTCGGGTCGCGGGGGGGCTGGAGCCTATCCCAGCATCTTTGGGCGAGAGGCAGGGTACACCCTGGGCAGATCGCCAGTCCATCGCAGGGCCAACACAAAGAGACAGACAACCATTCACTCTCACATCCACACCTAAGAACAATTTAGAATCCCCACTTGATGCCAATTAACCTAACCTGCATGTCTTTGGCACGTGGGAGGAAACCGGAGCACACGCAGTAAACCCACACAGACACGGGGAGAACATGCAAACTCCACACAGAAGGGTCACTGATGGTCTGGGGGGTGGGATCGAACCCACGATGGTCAAGGGTGGAATCGATCCCATGACCTTCTTGCTGTGCTGCCACTGTGCTAACCACTGCGCCACTGTGCTGCCCGTGCTGTATATATAATTATTTATTTATTTGAAGTTAAGTTTGTAATTACAGCTCCTAGCTCGGCATAGACTTGTCATTGCTGAATGCAAATCGTCATTTCCGTCACAGAATCTTTATTGTGAGTACTACTGTAATTATTATTTTTGCGGAGAACTATTAATAGTGCCAGGTAAAACATATAGCATATACAGTGCTCGGTGAACAAACTATTAGGACTATTACAACAACATACAGTATAAAGTATGTACAATATGTATGAGAGTATGTGCGTGTGTGGAGAGATTTGGATTACATGAACACTTGCACATAAACTTGGATACAATTGCGTATGAGCATACACATACACCTATACAGAACATATAAAATACACATAGAATTACAAATAATATGGAAAAATAATACAGTGAGTAGGTTACTACTCAATGATATTACTGACTATTTGCCAGTTTTTGTGATGTACAATTGTGGCTATAACAGAAAAATGGATATAGGAGAATAAGAACAGAAGAATCCTTGAATGCATTTAGAAGTGAATTATTATCACAAGACTGGAAAAAAAGGTTATGAGGCTGACACTATTGATATAGCCTATGATTCCTTTTTGAAAATATTTAAATCATTATATGATAAAAACTGTCCAATCCAGCAATACAAGAAAAAAATTAATTATCTGGATAGGCCATGGATGACAAAGGGATTGAAAAATACTTGCAGAAAAAAGAATACCCTATATAGGAAGTTTCTGAAATATAGTGTGGAGGCACGGAATAAGTGCAGGCAGGACACGGCGAGCTGAAGTTTAAAAGGGTGTTTTATTCATCCTCCATCACGAGAGTTCACCCCAGCACTGTGGGAGCGCGCTGGAGCGAGCCCTGTGTCTCTAGTAGCAGCAAGTCATCAGAGTGGTCAAAAAGAGAAAGTAAGAGAGAGAGCAAGCGAAATGCAGTTGACTTATATACCCAGCTAGACAATGCATGCATGGCATATTAGCATCACAGTAAACAGCAGGAAGGCATGGACATTTGCATTAGAGTCACACATATCAATAGCAGGATTACTGGCGCCGGAATTAGACAAAGAGAGGCTGCCTATTGATACTGTTCTGCTAATTGCTCCAGCTGAGCGCTCTGCTTGTCCCGTAGGCTGTGAGGGTCATCCACACCACTCCCCCCCAGAGGGCTCAGCAGGGGGCTGAGGCGTCGATCGTCCGGCTTTGGAAGCGAGCTATGGGAAAGGCTCTGTGCCGGAGGAGGGGGAGGAAGAGGGGTGGGGGTAGCAAGTGCCGGCCCGGGACGGCAAAGTTGTCCGGGCCGCGCAAAAATTGCGTGTGGATCCGCGATGGTGAGGTGCTTTCCCGTTGAACGTGGCGGAGATCCACAGCGGCTGTGAGAAGAAAAATTTGTCTCTGACTCCTCTCGTGGTTCAGTCCTGCGATGATGCGTAGCGGCCATGAAGAAAAACAGGAGCTGAAGCTGTGTGGGGGACTTGGCGTTTTGGCTTTAGGTGCGGGCGCAGCCCTAAAGCCCTCGGGGACAGCTGACGGCTGGATTCCCATTGTGCGCCGTGGCTGAGACCCATACATCCTGTGTGCGGGCTGCGTGTCTGCTTCAGGTGTGTGAGCAGCCCTGAAGGTTCCGGGAATGGCGGTCGGCTGTGTTTCTCGGGCGTGTGCAGCGGCGGAGGACGATGGCAGTCTGTGGAGCCGGTATTGTCCCGTGCGTGGTGCACTGTCCTCGTAACCCCCCGGTGTGCGTGCGGGGGTTCGGTGCATGGCAGGTCCCCTGTCGCGAGACGAGTCAGGGTCAGAGAGCTTGATGGAAATCAGCGTCGTCGGCGCCGATGGTCTTCCCTGTTCGGGCTGTTGCTGTCATTCGCTCGTACCGGGTCATGGTGCGTTCTGGTCCACGCGCTGCGTTCTCCGTCCGGCCCTGGAGGTCGCCGTCGTGGAGAGGGGACGAGGTGCGTGCGCGCTCGTGTGGATGCGGAGGAGCAGTGAGAGGGAGTAGACGTTCGTTGTCCCTCGGCCGGTCCCAGTGTGGATGTCCAGATCTCAGGCGAGGGTCGCACCATGACGCTTTCTGCAGCTTTCCCGGTCGTGGATGATCTCCGGGGGAGTTCGCCTGGTGTTGGCTCTGCGTCGAGGTCTCCCGTGTGGCAGAAGGGAGGGCAGTCCATTCGCGTCAGGCTGCTGCGTTCATTCATCGTCGGAGTCACCGCCGGGGGCTGCGTTCGTTCGTCGTTAACATGTTCTTTCCTTCGGGGTCACCAGTGTGGAGGCACGGAATAAGTGCAGGCGGACACGGCGAACTGAAGTTTACAAGGGTGTTTTATTCATCCTCCATCACGAGAGTTCACCCCAGCACTGTGGGAGCGCGCTGGAGCGAGCCCTGTGCCTCTAGTAGCAGCAAGTCATCAGAGTGGTCAAAAAGAGAAAGTAAGAGCGAGAGCAAGCAAAATGCAGTTGACTTATATACCCAGCTAGACAATGCATGCATGGCATATTAGCATCACAGTAAACAGCAGGAAGGCATGGACATTTGCATTAGAGTCACACATATCAATAGCAGGATTACTGGCACCGGAATTAGACAAAGAGAGGCTGCCTATTGATATCAGTCCATACATCTCACTGTTCTGCTAATTGCTCCAGCTGAGTGCTCTGCTTGTCCTGTAGGCTGTGGGGGTCACCCACAATAGAACTATAGAGGCAGAGAATAGATGTAAAAGATATAAAAATAAATTGACTAATATTATAAAGATATGTAAAAAGAATTATTATAATAAATTATTGGAAAATAATAAAAATTGATAAGATAAGATAAGATAAGATAAGCCTTTATTAGTCCCACAATGGGGAAGTTCCAGGATTGCAGTAGCAAAGGGATAGCAACACTCAGAGCAATAGTAAGATAATAATATAAGAACTGGTTAGCCAAAGCAGTAAATAAATATACAAATGTGCACAGTTATGTACACAGTGCAGGAGCATTGTAACTAGATGGTATCAACAGCATTACAGTTTGTTAAATTACCCAGCAGAATATAAATATGTACCCAGACAGTATATTTCGCATTTGCTTCAACAGTGTTGTTGCCACCCTCAATAATAATGGTAATTGTCTTGGTTGTGTACTGGAGGGGACGATCTCTATTGTGCAAAGTTGTTACGTTTAATACAACCTCTACAAGTAGCACTGGTTAGGTTAAAAAGTCTGACAGTTGTAGGTAGGAACGACCTGCAGAATCTCTCCCTCGTGCACTTGGGATGGCACAGCCTACTGCTAAATGAGCTCCTCAATGGATTCAGCGTGTCTCGCATGGGGTGGGACTCTGACTCCAGCAGAGATGACAGCTTAACCACCATGCTCCTCTCTCCTATCTCCACCACTAGGTCAAGGCGTCGCCCCAAAACAGAGCTAGCTTTTTTGATCAGCATGTTCAGTCTCTTCTTGTCGGCTCCAGTGATGCCGCTGCCCCAGCAGACCACTCCAAATGTGATGGCTGATGCCACCACCGAATCGTAGAAGGTCTTTAGTAGTGCCCCTTGCACTCCAAAAGACCTGAGTCTCCTCAGGAGGTACAGCCTGTGCTGCCCCTTCTTGTAGAGCACATTGGCGTTGTGTGACCAGTCCAGTTTATTGTTCAGGTGAACACCCAGGTACTTGTAGGATGTCACCATCTCAATGTCTGTTCCCTGGATGTTTAGTGGTGCTGTTGGGGGTTGTCCTCACCTGAGGCAGTCCGCCACCTGTTCCTTGGTTTTCCTTGCATTGATCTGGAGGCAGTTCCACAGGCACCAGTCCACAAAGTCCTGGATAAGTCCTCTGTACTCCGCATCATCCCCATCAGAGGTGAGGCCGATGATTGCAGAGTTGTCAGAGAACTTCTGTAGATGGCAGTGTGGTGTATTGTGTGGAAAGTCAGCAGTGTAGAGGGTAAACAGGAAGGGAGCCAGAACTGTTCCATGGGAGACCCCGTACTGGTGTCAGACACACAGTCCTTGGTTCTCACAAACTGTGGTCGGTCTGTGAGGTAGTCCAGGATCCACGATGGAAGGTGCTGGCCCACCCCTGCACACAGCAGCTTGTCCCTCAGGAACACTGGTTGGATGGTGTTGAAAGCACTGGAGAAATCAAAGAACATGATCCTCACAGTGCTCCCAGGCTTCTTCAGGTGGAACAGGGAATGATGTAGAAGGAAGATCACTGCATCCTCCACCCCGATGCCATGCTGGTAGGCAAACTGTAATGGATTTATCGCTGGTCCCACCGGTGGGCGGAAGTGGGCGAGAAGCAGCCTCTCCAGGGTCTTCATTAGGTGTGATGTGAGGGCCACTGGTCTGTAGCTGTTCAGGTTCTTGGGGCATGGAGTCTTCAGTATGGGTACTACACAGGATGTTTTCCACAGGTGTGGTGCCCTCCCCAGCTTCAGGCTCAGACTGAAGATGTGCTCCACAGTATCGCACAGCTAGTCTGCACAGGACTTGAGGAGCCTCGAGCTGATGCTATCCGGACATGCAGCCTTCCTCACCTTGATCTTCTTCAGCTCAGCTATCACCTGGGTCTTAGTGAGAGTCAGGTTGGAGCAGGGGGGCTGTGTGCTGTGAGGGGGGGTGTTGGGTCTGTGAGGGGAAAAACAGCAGGGGATGTACAAAGGAGGTGGAGGCAGCAGTGGTTGGTGGGCAGGCAGAGAAGAGGGCGGTTGTTCAAACCTGTTAAAGAAAAGGTTCAGGTTGTTCACCCACTCCCTATCCCCAGTGGCCTGGGAGGAGATATTCTGGTGTCCAGAGATGTTTTTGAGGCTTCTCCAGACACCGCTTCTGATGTATTAAATATATTTCATATTGTTGTGTATTGTGGGTGGTGGCTCCACCTTTCTGGTTCCACCACCACCATGGGTATAAAAGGCAGATACGGAAGAGGCACGGTCTCTTTACGACCAGCCCTCTGCCTAGACGGGAGTGCCTTTGACACACTGTGAGTGCATCAGTAAAGTTATGTTCTACTGCAACTCCGGCCTCGTTATTGGATTACTGGTTATGGACATAACATTTGGCGACGAGGATAAAAGTATGGATAAAGGTGTTTCTAGTATTCGGCCATTTTTGGAGCTCCCGAGCGAACCGCCGGTTCCCTGGGCAAAGTGATATGCAGCATTCCAGAATTATTTGGTGGCCTTAAACCTCGGCGAATTGGAGAATCTATGTGCACGAGCGATACTGGTCAATAACCTCGGCATGGAGGGACAATGCATTCTCAGTACATTGGGTGAGAGTGATAGTTTTGAAGACGTGGTTGGGCTAATGGCGCGTTACTTTTGCACTTTGGAAAAAGTCATAGCTGAAGGATTCAGTTTCGGCAGTGCCGCCAGCGGACTGGAGAGTCAGTGCAGCGATACATCGCAGACCTGCATCAGCTGGCTGGAGAATGCCAGTTCGGGGCTTTGGAAGAAGAAATGGTCAGCGATCAGTTGGCGGCGCACATGCTATGTTCTACGGCACGGTCAAGGCTCCTCACACACTCTGGTAAACTGACATTAGTCATGGCAGTCAAGATAGCTCAACAGTTTGAAGCAGCGGATAAACTAAGGACCTCGGTGAGAGAACTGCACTGAGGCAAGCTGAATCACAGTTGGCGGCGCAGGCTGTGGACCCAGATAGCAATGATAATGCAGAAGACACAGAAGAATACACTAACGCTATTAAAATAAGGTCCGCCCCGGGATCGCTAAGATGTATGGGCTGCGTGTCCACCAAGCACTGATACAAGGCAAGAGAGTATCCGGCGAGGAGCAAACGCTGTGGCAAGTGTGGACTCCTACACCATTTCACCGGGGCCTGTAAAAAATTTGAGTGAGGGGAACGGTGACGCGAAGTGGATTCCCCCGCCACGACTCCTACGGTTGTTCCACCATCTCTCCGAGCACAGATGGGTGGATTTACTGTGACGTAATTCTGGACGGCATGGAAGTGCCGTTGTTGGTGGACACGGGAGCAGCAGTTTCCATGTTAAACTGGCCTACTGTGAGGAGTTTGTTCCCATATTACCGAGTGAGAGGACTGTCAATGCCATATTGTGGCTACGGAGGTAACAGACTGGCCATCGTGGGTTTGCTGGAGTTGACGGAAAGATACAAGTCGGCAGTGATGTCCTACATCCAGTTTGTGGTGACCATCAGCAGGTCAAATGTGATGGGCTGCGACATGTTCTACGGCCTGGGCTTCATGATCACCAGCGGTGTTGGAGAGGAGTGGTCGGGCTGTGGTTTGTGGTACCAACCGGTTCCGAGCGTAGTGGACAATGTGGTTTGGGTCAAAGACTGGCCTAGTATTCTGGGAGATGGACAGGACCAATTCCATCCAGGGCCATCGCGGGAGGGTTCCGGTGCCAGAGCCCAAGTTACCCTGGATGTGGGAACTGGGCGTCATGGTGAAACACCCGTGATGGCGGATGGAGCCTAGAGGATAGCTCCCTCTGCTTCCAGAGTTCAGCCTGGAGATACCGAGAAGCAAAGGGCTGCAATGGCTTCGCCGGCATTTGAAATAAAAGAGATTGGGGCAGGACCGGCTGACACGGTGGACAGCTGTGCCACACAGCAACACTGGAGGCTGAGTTGTGCTTCGCATGGGGTCGGTGGAGCGGTTCAACCCAGAGAGTAAGCCCGGTCTAGATGTCATGGATGTTTGAAGCCGAGTCAAGCTCCTCTACGGGTCACTGACGTGGTTCAACCCAGGGAGGAGGCTCGGCTAATGGGGGTCCATGACAAGAGGAAATGATGAGATGACCAGGGGCAGCTGCAGGTGGTGGCCGTTCGGGAGGATGGTTACCTCCAGCTGTCCGATGACTCGTGGAGACACCCCAACGAGCTGCGGTGCGCCAGCGATGAGAAGGAGGTGTCAAGACTCCAATGTGGCTCATCTCCAGGGGCAAAGAGACGAAGACGCTCTGGGCAGGATCCGCCAGACGGGTCTCCGGGGGGTGTCTTCTCCATTGGGACTGCATGGTAGCATGGGGGCGATGGGTTAAATTGTATGTTGTGTTGTGAATTGCCTAAGCTACGTAGTCAATATGTTCCTTATATTGAGTGCTATATGAGTTGTCCATGTACAAAACAAACAAACAAAAAAAACCCCAAGTGATGTTTAAAGTGTATGTATTACTGTGTGGTTTGCCCGGGTTATGGGGGTGGTTTTGTTGGGTGTGCCAATAGCACTGTGCAGACGTAAATATTGACTGCTTGTTTGTTGAATGGGAATTTGCCTGTTTGTATAAAAGTTGATGGGATTATTTTTTAGTTATATTAGGAACACGGCAGTTTTTATTTTTCATGGACTATATACGTATATATCGATAAAGACAGCAGAATAATCCGTCTAGCCGTGTGGAGGTGGGACGGTAGCCCCCCTGTCCCCCTCTAGTTTTAGTTGTTTTGTGTGCATGGATAGGCCTATATATTCTGTTTATTGTTAGTGCGTGATTCAGGTTGCAAATTTAGGAGGGCCTAATTGGTATGCTTTGGATTTTTCTGCGGGGGTGGGGGGGGGGGTGATGTATTCAATATGACATATTTCATATTGTTGTGTGTTGTGGTTGGCAGCTCCACCTTTCCGATTCCGCCACCACCTTGGGTATAAAAGGCGGATGCGGAAGAGGCACGGTCTCTTTACGACCAGACCCCCGCCTAGATGGGAGCGCCTTTGACACATGGTGAGTGCATCAATAAAGTTACGTTCTACTGCACCTCCGGCCTCGTTATTGGAGTACTGGTTATGGACATAATACCACTGATGTCACTCTGCTGCAGCTTGTCCTCCATCTTCTTCCTGTAGCTATCCTTCTCCTCTCTGATCTTCCTCCTTAGCTCCCTCTGTACAGACTTCAGCTCCTCCTTGTTTCCAGACCTGAAGATCCTTTTCTTCTCCTTCAGCAGTGACTTTATCTAAGGGTTGATCTAGGGTTTGTTATTTGAGAAACACTGTATGGTCTTGGTGGGTACGGTGTTCTCCACACAGAAGTTGATGTAGTCTGTGATGGCATATGTGAGGCTGTCAATGTCCTCACCATGTGGCTCACAGAGCTGCTCCCATGCAGTGGATTCAAAACAGTCCTTCAGAGCATCCTCCACCTCCTTGGATCATATCTTCAATGTGTGGGTAACAGGAGGTTGTCTGTGTACCAGGGTTTTGTACACAGGCAGGAGGTGAACCAGGTTGTGATCAGATCTACCAAGGGAGGGAAGGGGTGATGAGGTCTAAGCCTCCTTGGTGTTTACGTAAAATAAGTCTAGTGTTTTACTATTTAATATTAAGGGAACATGGAAGATATTAAATAGAATTATTAGAAATGGACCAACCAATACTAGTTGTGTCAAGATTTGGCCCTGGCGGGGCAGCAAGATGGGACCCAAATGCTGTGACTCGAGTTTTAAAGTCTTTATTTTGAGCTGGTTGACCCTGATGCAGCTCGAAGGCTCAAAACCAAGGCTTCACAAAGCAAAGGCAGGGCATTGCAAAAATATGAAGCAAGGTGAGGCAGGTTAAAGACAAACAGAATTTCAGGCTAAACAGAAGCCTGTTGTTCACGTCGTATGACTAGGACACCAGACAGAACAAAGGCAGACATGGGCTTAAATAAGGAAGGGGTAATCAATGAATACAGAACAGGTGGGGACGCTAATCAAGACTGACAGAGACAACAGGGAAGTGGCTACAGACACGGGAGAACTAAGGGGCTGAGGCAAAAGGGCAACCAAAAACACAGATATACATAAAATATGAACAAAGGACCAGGAGACTAAGGCAAGGGATAACACAACACAACAAAAATAATTTGTTTGTAAGTTGTCTGTGTTTTTTCAACTGATTTAAGACAATTTTGCACCACTGAATCCAAAAATGACATCCGTTTCTCTCGATCAGGTCAGGTTTTTATGTTAAGTTATAAGCAGTTGTACAACAGTTGTACAGTTGTACTGTAAATTGAATAGTAGACATTGATAAAGGTAAGTACATGTAAATTGAATGTTACATCATCACTGTTCAAAATTCAGAGAATTTCAAGAAATAAAATGTGATTTTTGGATTCAGCACATCAAAATTGTCCTAAATAAGCTAAAAAAAACTTAGACAAATTTGGTGTTGACCAGTGTAATAGACAAGATAGGAATAATAGTCAAGACTATCACATGTAATTGTACTATTCAACACCCATGGCTTTCTAAGGGCATACTATTAAGTACAAAAATAAATTATATAAACGCTGCATAAAAAATTCAAATATTAACAATAAAAATGAATACACTAATTATGGAAATAAACTAACACATATTATTAGAAAGAGTAAGAGTAATTACTATGCAGAACTTATAAACGCATCACAAGGTAATTCCAAGAAATCCTGGCGAGTACTAAATAAGGTTCTAAATAGGGACCAAAAAGCCCCCACACTTCTGAACAATAACGCGGTCAGTAATCACACCAGTAATGCCACTCTCGCTGACAAATTTAATAATTATTTTGCTTCCATTGGAGAAAATTTATCTAATAAAATTAACCAACCCCAGACTGCCTCTTTCAAACACTATCTATCAGGAAACTACCCGAATTCTTTCTTCCTGAAGCCAACTGATTGTGAGGAAGTCTGGAAAATCATCAAGGACATGAAGAACTCAAACTCTGCAGGAGCTGATGAAATTTCCAGCAAAATTTTGAAAAGTATCATTAATTTAATACTGGAACCTCTTACCTACTGCATTAATCTGTCTCTAATCTCCGGAGAAGTGCCACAAATAGCAAAAATTGCACAAATTATACCAATTTATAAATCAGGTGATAAGAATGATTTGACTAATTATCATCCAATATCCATTCTGCCTACTCTTTCAAAGGTTTTGGAAAGAGTAGTTTATAACAGACTTACCAGTTACCTTGATAAGCTCAACATTATTATTCCATCTCAGTATGGCTTCAGAAGGAAACACATTACCTATATGGCAATACTTGACCTAACTGAAAAAAAAAAAAAAATCAGTGATGCAATTGAAAGAGGTAACTATGGTATCGGCATTTTTTTTAAACCTGTCTAAAGCATTTGATACCATTAACCATGACATCCTAATTAATAAATTACAACATTATGGTATCAGAGGCCTTGCATTAGATTGGTTTATTGATTACACCGGTCAACACCAAATTTATTGTCTAAGTTTTTTTTAGCTGATTTTGATGTGCTGAATCCAAAAATCACATTGGTTTTGCTCAATCAAGTCAGCTTTTTGAATTATGGCCACATGTTTTATACGTTTTTGTTTACATGTATGGACCGGTATTTTCACTTTATATGATGCAAAATTCTTTTTAATATCTTGAAATTCTCTGAATTTCAATTTCTACCACTTTCAGCATTTCTCTCTCTATATAAAACTTCATTTGAGCCTCACTTACATTACTGCAATATCATATGGTGTAACACATTTCTAACTCACCTAAAAAAGCTAGAAATTCTGCAGAAGAAAGTCATATGTGCCTTATCATGGTCTGAATATAATTCTCCTGCTAGTCATCTTTTCCATCGTTATAATCTTCTAAGACTTACTGAGCAAAATTACTTCCAGAATGCCTGTATAATGTATCAGGTTGTCCACAAACTCAACTATAAATTATGTGAACTCATTCCAACCTTCCTTCCCATACACACCTATACCACTAGAAATAAAAACCAAATTACTGGGAAAAAATTAAGACTAAAATCTACCAGGTTTAGTATTGTGTGCAGAGGACCACAGATTTGGAATGAGCTTGATGAAGATCTAAAAATGTCAACTTCCATCTGTAACGGATCTCGTCACAAGTATAATGGTTCTTCTTTTGGGACACCCTTAAGCGGCCGTGATCGGGAACATTAATGCAAGTGTGTGTGCGGCATAGGGAGCACAATGACACCAGACTGCTGTTTCCACAATTTATTTCTCCTGTTAATGAAATAAAACAAACTGTATCACGCTCCGTCTGTACCTCGATCCCACACAGCCTCCCACAGCAAAGCAACGTGATACTGTGTGGAAAGGAGCTCTAAAATAATTCCACAATACAAACAAAAAATAAAAATAAATCACATTTCAAATAATAAGATTTTTCAAAAACAAACATACCTGTTAATGAAATAAAACAAACTGTATCACGCTCCGTCTGTACCTCGATCCCACACAGGCTCCTACATTAACAAAAATATGGGTTACACATGACATAAGCTGCTGGAGTCACCATAAAGCCTATATTGGCGCGAAACCCTAAAATGGCGCCCACCGGACCCCCAATGTGCGCCAAAACATCCATAAAAACTCTATTTATAACACAAATAACAAAAAAAAATACACTACAGTGACATGACAAACTAATAAGGAACAATTACAAACTAAGGTTACAGTTTAAGTGATAAGACTAACGAACAATACAATCATTTAGTGCCAGCAGCGTTCTGAACACAACTTACCCACAGCAAAGCAACGCGATACTGTGGGGAAAGACTAAACTACCGGAGCCTCGGAGGTACAGAAAGAGCGGATGCGAGAAGCGTACTGCCAAAATAAAACACTCAAGTAAAATAAAATTCACAACAATATAAATAAAAACATAACTGAGGAAAAGAAATACCTAAAGCACATTTTTGACTCCGTTACACCCACCCCACTGAATTTTACTGAACTTGAGCCATAGCTACACAGAATTCACTATAATACACAAAACACCCGGGGTTAGTTAAAGAACACCATTTGACAGAATATCCCACACAAGGACGAAGTGGCATGAGAGCAGCGCTTATCTCTCAACCCAACCATTGGTAATGGAGTGCCTTGTACACTCCACTAAAAACCCCAACTATCAGTGTAGCAAATGCTCTTGAATAATAAAATAAAATAACCGAACATTAGAAAACAAAGCTAAGTCCACAAAAATATAGTCCACACATGTAACACTTAATCAGTCAGGGTCTGAAACACAGACCTACAAACAGCCTTAACATTAAACTTGTCACGAATCACATCTTGCCTGGACATTGTCTGCACTAGTCTGTTTACAGGTTTAATCAAGCGACCAAATCTTGACCTGATTTGAGGTTGTGCATTTGGACGATGACAATGTGCATGCGACGTCTGGTCAACAGTACAGCGAACAAGGGGAGTGTCTGTCTGTCTCTTGGATTCAGGAACAGAAACTAGTTGACTGTCAAGTGTTTGTCCACCATGAATATGAGTAGCAGCTGTAGTCACAGGTCTAGAGTCAGAGGACATGGGATGATCTACACCTTGAGCAACAGGTGCAACTGAAGAGTTCTGGGGGTCAGAGGACACACTTGTCACATCAGAAACGTCTACCTGTGACACAGATGGTTCAGTGAGCTGCGTGATCCACTCAACAGTTCTCCTTTCAGAGTCAACAGGTTCTGGATCAACTAATGGTTCACGTGTTTCTCCACCTGAAGACGGATCACCTGTACCAGCCTCACTCTCTCCCTCGAAGAGGTCCACAGATGTGTCTCCCTCATCACCAATGTCTGTAGCTAAGGTTTCTGGAAGTAAGGTGGATGAACCATGGTTGGACACATCGCACACATCCACCACAGGAAGAAAATTTACCAGCATCAACAGATTCCTGTGGACCACTTTTGTCCGTCCAGTAAGAGTGTCACAAATTCTGTATGTATGGGTCTGTGGGTTCACATCCATTACAGTGTAAACAGTTGATTCCCACTGATCAGCAGTTTTCTTTCTGCCTCTCTCCTTTCTGTTGGTCAAAAGCACCCTGTCACCAATCTCAATCTTGGATCCTGTCACTTTCCTGTTGTAAAGATTAGCATGTCTGTGTTGCTCCTTAGCAGCACGGTCCTGAGCAACCATCATTGCTTCTTTTAGCTCACAGGTGAGAGTTGCCACATACTTGTCGTAACTGGTTACATCAGCATCGCGAAGAACAGAACGAAGCATGACATCCACTGGCAAACGGGGCACACGGCCATACATGAGGTAAAAAGGAGGAAAGCCAGTCATCTCATGGGCTGTACAGTTGTACATAAATGTCAAAGTCTGCAACCGTCGTGGCCAGTTAGCTTTCACCTCAGGGGACAGTGCACGAATCATCCCACCCAGTGTCCTGTTAAACCGTTCGACACTCCCATTTCCCATTGGGTGGTAAGGGGTAGTGTGAGATTTCCTGACACCGGACACTTTGAGGAGTTCACTGATTAATTGACTTTCAAAATTAGGACCTTGGTCACTGTGGATTCTTTCTGGGAATCCAAAGACACAAAAGTACTTGTTCCACAGAACATTTGCCACTTGCTTAGCTGTTTGATCCTTACAAGGAAAGGCCTGAGCCATCCTGGTAAAGTGATCTGTTATCACTAGGACATCAATAGACTTGTTCCTAGAGTCTTCAGCTGACCAAAAGTCGATACAGACCAGCTCCAGCGGTCTAGATGACAAGATGCTCTCTAAGGGAGCTCGTCCCTCAGGTTCAGCTGACTTGCTGAGGACACAACGTTGGCAGTGTCTGACATGGTCTCTAACATCTCTCTCAAGGGTCAGCCAGAAAAATCTCTGTCTGGATAAACTGAGGGTTCGCGACTGGGCTTGATGACCGGCATCATCATGCACACCTTTCAACACCTCATCCTTAAGTGAGTCTGGGACAACATACTGAAGCCGTTTGGACTTGGTTCTCTGGTCTCTTGAAACTCTGTACAGAACACCATTGCTCACAGATAGCTTATCCCAGTGTTTCAGATATTTAATCACTGAAAACGATTCTTTCACCCTTTCTCTCCTTGAGGGTCTCCGATGTCTTTCAACATAAAACAGGACGCGAGAAAGAATTCCATCCTCCAACTGTTTGTCACGCAAAGACTTTTCAGAATAGGCAGGCAATGGGTCTTGACCTGGTGGGACTAACTGGGGCAAAAACTGCAAGGCTTCAATTGCCCGGGCCCTCGGACCAGCATCCCACTCAATGTGTGACTGCATCACAGCAGACACTTCTTCTGAATTCACAATCTGAGTGTGTACCCGGGAGGTATGAGCATTGTTACACATCGCATCCACGTGATCACTGGATGAACAAAAAGCATCCTGAACAGAGGCAGTAGACACATTTTTGACTTCACCGAGGAGTTTCACATATGGCTCATTGAACAGTCTGTGACCAATGTTTTCCTTGACAAAAGGCACATGGCTTAATGCATCAGCCACAATGTTCTGCCGCCCTGGAACATACTTTATGTCAAAGTCATACGCAGCCAACTTGGCTACCCAGCGTTGCTCACAACAGTCTAACTTGGGTTTTGTCAATATGTGAGTCAAAGGATTGTTGTCAGTCCAAACAGTGAATTTGTGACCCTTTAGCCAATGACTAAACTTGTCAGTGATGGACCATTTCAAAGCCAGAAATTCCAGTCGGTGCGCTGGATAGTTTTTCTGAGACTGTGTCAGTGACTTACTGGCAAAAGCAATGGGTCTGGCATGACTCTCACCTTCCTGGACTTGGGACAGAACGGCACCTATCCCATCCAGAGATGCATCAGTTGAAAGCATGAAGGGACGGTCAAAGTTAGGATGAGCCAAGACCACAGTGTTAACAAGTGCAGATTTGAGACTTTCAAAGGCATGTATGTGCTCTTGGGTCCAATCAGAAGCACAAAGCTTTCTGCATGCCATCTTGGTTTTCTTACATCTGCCTTTAAATTTTCCACCTTTCAACAGGCTGAACAATGGCTTGGCAATGGCAGAATATCCTGGCACAAAATGCTGATAGTAATTAACCATCCCCAAGAAGGATCTAAGTCTTTTTTGGGACGGTGTCACACCATCAGTGTCCATAAGGTCAGCACAAGTCATTTTTGCGATGTTTTCAACCTTACTAGGGTCGGTTGAAACACCATTCTCATCAATTACGTGACCAAGAAACCTCACAGATCTCCTGAGGAAAAAACACTTTTTGGGTGCCACCTTCAAGTTGTGCCTACGCAGCCTGCTGAATACCATCTCAAGGCGCTGCAATGCACTCTCCTCATCAGATGCAAAAATCAGCAGATCATCCCAATAGCACAACAAAGTCAAATAATTCTGGTCACCAAAAATGGCAGTCATCATGCGCATAAAACTAGCAGGACTATTGCATAATCCCTGGGGCAGGCGATTGTACTCATACAAGCCCATCGGAGTGGTAAAAGCAGAATACTTCCTGTCATCCTCATGAAGCAGCATGTTGTAGAAGCCGGACGTTAAATCCACTGTGCTGAAGAGGCAGTTACCTCCCAGTGCTGCCAGACAATCTGCCTGGTGAGGGAGAGGATGAGCGTCTTTCAGAGTCCTCTTATTCAGCCAGCGAAAATCCGTGCAGATGCGGAGGTCACCATTCTTTTTTCACACAAGAACCAAGGGAGATGCATACTCGCTAGTCGATTTCGTGATAATGTCTTTCCTCCATTTCATTTAGCACCTGTCTTAATTTCTGATACTGACTAGGGGGTACACGCCTGTATGGGAGTCTGAATGGTTTATCATCAGATAAATGTATACGGTGTACAAAGCCCTTAGCTTCTCCACAGTCTAGGTGGTGGCATGAAAAGACATCCTCGTACTGAAGTACCAAGTCAGCCATTCTCTTTTTGCAGTCCTCTGACACTTGGCATGAATTGATGTCTACGTCACAAAGCCCCACTGACTTGAGTTTTTCTTCTACAGACTCCATACCGGCATCACATGCCGTTGTAGACTGTGTGTAGCAGGTCACTGGTACACTAGACTGCTCAGCTGCGTCCATGTCTTCAAGGGCTACACATGTGTAGACGTCAGCTAGCTTCGCATTGCGCCGTAACAACACAGGCTTGTTGGACGTGTTGATGAGTTTGAGCGGGACCCACCTGTCACCCCACATAGGAGTTACAATCTTAGCTACTAGGACACCCCTAGGAGCTGAACGAGAAGATGTGGGCTCTGTCATGACTGTACTGCCTGGAGATACAACAGTGTCTTTAGGCAATTTACCCCAAACAAGGTACTCACGCCCAGGTTCAAGGTAGGTGGCTGAGTTACATCTGACAGTACCAACTTTGTCAGGAATGTCGTTTCCTTTCCAGGGGTTCAAACCAGTCAGCATAGACAAGAACTGCTCAGCTTCTGGTTCTGCAGTTGGGCAGGGGCCAGACACTGTTTTCCAATATGACTTGCATTGTTTTGAATGGTGTAGGATGTGCTTTATTACATTGATACCAATAATCAACTCATCATGCTGACCACAAACAACAAGAGTGGGGACCAGCATTTTACAACCATACACCTCCATCACAATGTCAAAAGCACTCTTTGGCCTGACACGCTGTCCACCACACCCAACCAGCATCACATTCACATCAATCTGGTTCTCATTTGTTATCACTCCAGCAGTTCTCAGTTTCTTCTCTGCATCCTCGTTGATACTGCAGGCCATGGAGCCACTGTCCAGCATGCCATCAATTATCACTGCACCACCAAAAGCTACTGGTGTGTAGAAAAGGCTGGAACTATTGCCAATTATGTGAATGTTCTGATACACAACAACTACATCATCGAATGAGCTTCTCACCGATGCAAAAATCGACTCAGCATCAGATGTGTCACTGCAGTGGGAGCTTGAGGTGAGACCTGCACTGCCTCCCTCCAAGTACAGGTCAGTTAGTTTTCCCTGAGACTGAGAAGGAGGCTGACAGTTGTTGGGACAGGCCAGTCTGGTATGACCAGGGGAAAGACAGGTAAAACACAGTTTCTCAGACATGCAATGTGAAATGGTGGAGTGACGTGTGTCATTACAAACCATACAGGTTGCTTCTCTGGGGCGTCTCTGACGAGGGGCATGTCTAAATCTGTTGCTCTCAGTCGGGTGAGGAATTGTACACTGCTGCAACTTCTCCATCATTTCCTGAAACATATTTACCATGCGACCAAGGAGCCTCTCCTCTGACTGTTGGAGATTTTGAGCAACAACCGGCACACTAGCGCAATCTGAGCTGAGTGTGTTTGGGGTAGAGTCAGAAATGGGGAATGGAGAGAGGCCCTGACATGTAAACTGTCGGGTTTGAGGAAGTGGAGAGGGAATGACTGGGGTGTGGCACTGTTCTGGCATGGTCACGGCTGAAGATGGCAACCTGGGTTTGTCAGATGTTACAGCGGCTGTGTGACTCATTAGCTGTGGACCATCAGGTGCTCTGGCACTAGCTCTAACCTCTCTCTGATAATTGTCAATTCTCAACTGAACATCACGTGAGGTCCATTCATGAGGTGGTTTCCACTTCAAGGTGCAAGACAGATCAGGATCAGGACAATTTTTGACAAACATGATAGCAACCTCTTTGCTCATGTCCTCAGTCTGCTTGCCTGGTCTACGCAGGCCCTCGAGAGCCAGGTCAGCTGCTTTGTTCAGCCTTATCCAGTAGTCCACTGGGTTTTCTCTGTGCCTGGGTAGGGTTGCATAAAAATCTGCGAGCGGAAGACATGAGGAGGCATCACAGAAGTAACAGAGAAGAACATCGTAAATTATCTCAGGTTCCTTTTCAGCATCTAGCTCCAGGTCACTACGCAAGGCAACTTTCACAACATCTTTGGCTTTGCCCAATAAATGACTCATTATCTCTCCTGCTTGCTCACACACAGGAATCTCTCTCTTTTTGAGTTCAGTCTTAGTCAAGTCAATCCAGTCCCGAACTGAATATTTGTCAGTACCGTCACCTCTAAATGTACATAGTTCTCTGTCTGACTTAACATGGACAGTCACATGTGGGGGGTCACATTTGGTAACATCACAATGTGCTGTTCGATCAGTAGGAGAAGTCTGGTCGTCATTGGTCATATTTACAACACCAGCAGACATTAATTTAGTGACTATAGACTCACCAATTTGAGCACCAAGCTGCCCCACCATGTCTGTAAAATTTTCAATGGCACCGACATTACTGCAGGGTGTGGAAACATGAGGACCCCCACTTATGAACTCACCAACAGGAATATAATCTGGGCTCTGACCTAACCCTGTATCCCCACCACTGTTCATAAATTTTGAATGTCCCACATCTCTACTAATAGCAATATCACTGCGCCAGATACCTCTCCCTCTTGGCAAAACAGGTGTTTTATAATTATCCATGTCTTTTTTGTCCTTTTTTTTTTTCTCTTGAACTACTTTACACAGTGAAATTTTTTTTTTTTTTTCGTTGTGACTAACTCCAAAATAAGGTGGCATATATCAGTTAAAACGTAGTACAATAGTCCTGCATATGCCTGACCACATATACGTCCCAGCGTAGACCCAGTATGGCGATGCAGCATCCACGGTGACCGGCGTCCAGCTGATCTGAAGTTCCAAGGGTCACTGGCACCAGTGTAACGGATCGCGTCACCAGTGTAACGGATCTCGTCACAAGTATAATGGTTCTTCTTTTGGGACACCCTTAAGCGGCCGTGATCGGGAACATTAATGCAAGTGTGTGTGTGGCATAGGGACCACGATGACACCAGACTGCTGTTTCCACAATTTATTTCTCCTGTTAATGAAATAAAACAAACTGTATCACGCTCCGTCTGTACCTCGATCCCACACAGGCTCCCACAGCAAAGCAACGCGATACTGTGTGGAAAGGAGCTCTAAAATAATTCCACAATACAAACAAAAAATAAAAATAAATCACATTTCAAATAATAAGATTTTTCAAAAACAAACATACCTGTTAATGAAATAAAACAAACTGTATCACGCTCCGTCTGTACCTCGATCCCACACAGGCTCCTACATTAACAAAAATATGGGTTACACATGACATAAGCTGCTGGAGTCACCATAAAGCCTATATTGGCGCGAAACCCTAAAATGGCGCCCACCGGACCCCCAATGTGCGCCAAAACATCCATAAAAACTCTATTTATAACACAAATAACAAAAAAAATACACTACAGTGACATGACAAACTAATAAGGAACAATTACAAACTAAGGTTACAGTTTAAATGATAAGACTAACGAACAATACAATCATTTAGTGCCAGCAGCGTTCTGAACACAACCTACCCACAGCAAAGCAACGCGATACTGTGGGGAAAGACTAAACTACCGGAGCCTCGGAGGTACAGAAAGAGCGGATGCGAGAAGCGTACTGCCAAAATAAAACACTCAAGTAAAATAAAATTCACAACAATATAAATAAAAGCATAACTGAGGAAAAGAAATAACTAAAGCACATTTTTGACTCTGTTGCACATCTCCATCTTCAAGAAAAAACTAAAAATGCAACTCCTATCATTATATAATTAATCTGTTATTTGTTACACAAACTTGCTTACTGATGAGTTGTTATTCCATTGTAATTTTGTTATATATGTTGATTCACTCCAATAGTATTTAATAACTTGACTATATAACTTGAACTCACCTACTAATTCAATGTAAACAAATGCTGGGATTATGTGCTGTATGTCTGTTATATGTTTGTTTGTTCCTGTACACAAAGACAGACTGATTTCCGTCATCATTTTATAGTAGAATTGGGCTCCCTACTAAAAGCTTTAAATAGCTTGTTTGGGATGACCCGTTCACACTCCAAAAGAATGTAAAAAAAAAAAAAAAAAGCCTATCGTATACTGCTAATCATACTGTTGATAAAATTTATTCATGCTGTTGATAATGTGTGATGTGTATGTGTGAATAAACTGTGAAACTGTGAAAAAAAGACAAGAATCTGACTGACCATCATAATAACAACCATAAGGACAAAATGGAACTAGACTGAGGCAGGAAAATCATAATGCAACAGAGAGGACATAAAAATAATAATGGAGAGCCAGAACAAAAAAAAACAGAAAATCATGTAATAATGAACTCAAGGCCAGAATGTGGGATGAGCCCATGTCCTGGTGACAAGAAAATATAAATAACAAAACAAGGCGAGGGCATGGGCCCAACCCATGGCCTGACAAGTTGTCCTGATTATTTTGTTGACGGTGGTAAGATAATTAATAATATGAATGAAAGACTAGATAGGTTTAACATTTTTTTTATAAGTGTTGGACCTAAACTGGCTGATCAAATAGATGACCCACAGCATAGATATGTTATTAAGGAACATGGAGACAGAAATTTTAGCTCAATGATTTTATGGGCAGTGGATAAAAATGAAATTATAGATATTGTTAGCAAATGTAAAAATAAAACATCTAAGGATTGGGATGATACTTATATGACTCTTGTGAAAAAGGTAATTGATTGTATTGTTGAACCATTAGCGTATCTCTTCAATTTGTCATTCAATACAGGTATATTTCCATGCAAAAGTTATCCCATTGTATAAAACAGGAGACAAACATAAGTTTACAAATTATAGGCCTGTATCCCTACTTTCCCAGTTCTCCAAAATACTGGAAAAACTCTTTGTTGCAAGACTGGCCAATTTCATTGAAAAACATGTTATTAATGGAGAGTCAGTATGGGTTACGAGCAGAGATCAACATCAAGGGTATTGATAGAGATGATCAAGGAAATTACCAGCTCTATTGATAATAAGAAGTATGCTGTGGGTGTGTTTATAGACTTGAAAAAAGCATTTGACACAATAGATCATGATATTTTACTTCAAAAATTGGAGGACTATGGTGTAACAGGGATAGTCTTAAATTGGCTTAGAAGTTATATTAAAAACAGGCAGCAGTTCATGCAGTTGGGTGAATTTAGGTCAAATCAGTTAGAAATTACTTGTGGAGTTCCCCAAGGATCAGTATTAGGCCCCAAATTGTTTATTTTGTACATTAATGGCATTTGCAAGGTATCAAATATTTTGAAACTAGTGGTTTTTGTGGATGACACTAATGTTTTTTGTGCTGATGAAAATTTGCAGCAGTTGTTGAATGTGGTCACAAATGAGTTGGGTAAATTAAAATTATGGTTAGACAAAAATAAATCATCTTTAAATTTGGATGTTGTTTGGAAACCACATTATACATGAACAAGTGAAAGTGATGATTAATAATGTATTGATAGAAAGAGTATATTCTTTCCATCTTGCCTTGAGAGAGAGCAGTCGCATTTTTCTTCCCTCCTCCCCTGCCTTCCTGATCTATTCCCAGCTTTTGCAATGTTGCGTTTTTGTCTGTGTTTAGTCGCTCTTCTTCTGCTGAATCTTAATCTAAACGGAAATTATGGATTTGGAAGCGGCTTAAATGTGCTATTGTCACTATTTTTCAACAAGAATTGGGCCAAGGGGGAGCCCAAGAATTGGAACCTACGAGGAGACTCATGGACATTGGAATTCATGCGTCTATGGAAACATTATTGGTTATGATCTCAGGACTTCTATTTTTGGCTGTGGAGTTCCCTGATGCATCAGAAATTGAAGGAAAGTGAGAGAGCTGATCAAGCGGACCCGGCAAGCTCCTTCATCAAATTCGACCAGTTGGGGAGGGCACGAGTAGCGGCAAACGGTGAACTGAATGACAGTGATTCAGTGAAGGAATACATCTGAAGCCCTGTGCTCTCTATGGAAAAACAGTTTAAGCCTGCATATATAATGGAAGCACAGAACTACACGGATGAGGACAAATTCTATTCTCTGAGTGCACTGTGCTGATTTGATTTGATTTGACCTTGTTTGCCCCGTGTTTACATTCCTCCTGACTGAGATAAGCGGAAGGATCGGCTCATGTCTACCCAAACAATCAACAATCAGTTGTTTGTCGTCAGCGGATTGGATCCTCTAGGACAATGCCCATGTGCCTTCTGCAAGCAAGAGAGAGAGAGAGACTCTGGACTCTGGACTTGTTTATAAGTCACATGATTATAACATCTATCCACTGCCAGGAGGCGCCCTCTGCTGCTCACTAACAACTGTTACATTTACACTACACAATGCATACAACACTACATGCATACGATATACACACACTGCTCTCCTTCTGCGTGTGATTTGTCTACTAAATGTCTGCTAAATATGCATTGAGGTTTTTTTTTGCCTGCAATCAAAATTTCGCTTACTCATTAAGCGTCAATTTGATAAAACATGTTTTTTTCTCTCGCCTATTGTGTCATATCCTTTCTTTTCTTTTTTTTCCCCTTTCTTCTTTATGACTGGCGCCTAGCGGCTGCCCCGGCCTTGGATGCGCTCTGCAGAGCGTGCCCAAATGCCAAGTCACGTTTCGTTACCTTGTATTCATACATGTGTAATGACAATAAAGTTGAATCTCATCTCATCTCATCTCATATTAAAATAAGTTCTTGGCAGTAATACTAGACCACAAACTCTGCTGGAAAGCTCACATAAAACACCTGAGCTCAAAGCTGGCTAAGAATATTGGACTTTTGGGTAAAGTTAGGCAGATTCTAAACCACAATGCACTGTATACATTGTACTGTTCACTTGTTTTACCATATCTGCTTTATTGTGTTGAAGTCTGGGGTAACACCTACAAAAGCACCCTGTAGAAATTATATACATTACAAAAGAGAGCAATAAGAATAGTAAACAATGTAGGCTGCTATGATCATTCTAATGTTTTGTTCTTAAAGTTAAAATCATTGAAATTTATGGATCTGGTGAAATTAAAAAAAATACAAATAGTTTATAAAGCAAGAAATAATTTACTCCCTAGCAACATACAGAAATAGTTTCTGGAAAGAGAGGGAGAGTATGATTTTAGAGGAAGATTTAATTTAAAAGTTCCTTGTTTTCGCACTATGCAGAAAAGTTTGTGCATTTCAGCTTGTGGGGTAAGTTTGTGGAATGGTTTGGATGAGCACATTAAACGGAGTAATGCCGCCATACAATTTAAGAAAAAGTACAAAAAAAATATTCTTGAAAGGTATAGACTTGAGGAAGGAAATTATTTTGCTCCCTAATGGGAAAAAAATAATAATATACATTGCTCTTCATGTGTTTTTTTTGTTGTTGTTTTTTTTGTTTTGTTTTTTTATTTTGGATTGGTCTGTATTGTTGACAACTTGTTTTCATTTAAGTATTAAGTACAATATTGAAGGGTAGGACTTGAAAAGCTTTTGCTTCTTTCTATTCTTTTTCGGGCACCCAAAAAAGTATTTTATCACTTTACATTGTTATTTTATATATTTTGATATGGTGTAGAAGCTGGGTTAATCATCTCAGACTGGATGCAGAGGGTAAACAGAGGAGGACAATAGATATTGAGATGAGAGAGATTATGGTGAGGCAGCAGGAAGAAGTAGTGGGGGGAGAAGGGTTGAATGTATTGTGATGCGAGATGTCATGCAGATGTGAGATGGGTGGTTGATATAAAAGGAGAGACCCTGGTGTATTGAGATATGCTTTTTCTGTGTATGACTGATGTGAGAGTGAATAAAGCCGTCTGCTGCATAAGTCTGCCTCCGTTTATTTGCACTCTCCACACTGGTGACCCCTTGACGAATTATGGAACACGAGGCAAGAACCCCGGAGTCGGCCTGGACAGGAACCCCCAGCAACGCGTGCGCTGTTTCGGTCAAACTACCGGACTTTTGGCTGCACGACCCGCGGTCTTGGTTCCACCACACTGAGGCTCAGTTCGCCCTTCGGCGAATAACGGCAGACGACACCAGATATTACTATGTGGTTGCAGCGCTGGATGCTTGCACGTCTCAGCAAGTAGCGAGCCTGCTTCAACAGCCTCCAGCCCATGACAAATACGGGGCTCTCAAGACCGCGCTGACCCGGCGCAACACACTCTCGGACTGTGAGCGAGCAGAGAGGCTCCTGAGGCGCTCCGAGTTAGGAGATGGGTCGGCGGTCGAACTGATGGAGAAGATGTTGGCGTTGATGGGCACGGACAACGGGCATTTTCTGTTTGCCCACCTTTTCCTCTGGAACCTCCCAACAGAGGCAATAGCGGTTCTTGCCAACTCGCCGTTGCTGGCCACGCGTGACTACCGGGCGATAGCCTTGGACGCAGATCGGATCATGCTCACCACCAGAGCCCTCACAGTGAACGCGGCGGCAGCGGAACCCAGCGAGACGACCAGCGGAGACGAGGAGCCGGCGACGGTAGCGGCAGCGTGGGCCAGGAAGCACCAGAGAGACACGCTCTGCTTCTACCACTGCCGCTCGGCATGGTGGCACAGAGATGCATGCCACCATGCCAATTCAAGCGTTCGGGAAATGCCAAGGCCGGCAGTTAGTAGCAGCTGTGACTGCTAGTGAAGAGAACAAGCTGCTCTATGTGACGGACTCGCGCTCGGAGAGATGGTTCCTCGTAGACACAGACTCCCAAAAGAGCCTCATCCTGCCGTCCTATGCCGACCGGCTAGCGGGAGCTAGTGGCCCCCAACTGGTAGCCGTAAACGGTTCGGACATTAGGACTTTTGATGAGAGAACACTGACTTTATCCCTACACGGCCGTATGTACGAGTGGACTTTTGTCATAGCGGCATTGAGTTTCCCAATCCTGGGAGCTGATTTTCTGTGTACACACGGGTTGCTAGTCGATGTTGCTAACAGGCGCCTGGTTAATGCAATGTCTTTTGATTCTCTCCCCTGTACAGCTCGAGGGGCCGGGCCAATAACACAAGCCAACGTCACAGCTCCAGGCGGTAAGTTCCACACACTGCTCACTCAGTTCCCAGCACTCACGGTCCCGATGTTTTCGGCGGCCAGCACTAAACACGGGGTGGAACACTTTATCATCACCACTGGGCCGCCCGTTTTCGCACGACCTCGGCGCCTGGACGCAGCTAAACTGGCCATAGCGCAAGGAGTTTGACAACTTGGAAAGGTTGGGCATCATCAGGCGCTCAAACAGCCCATGGGCATCCCCGCTACACATGGTCCCTAAGGCCGAGGGATCGGGGCAACCATGCGGAGATTTCCACAGGTTGAATAACGCCACAGCTCACGACCGCTACCCAATTCCCCATATTCAGGATTTTTCCGTTCACCTTGCCGGGGCATGCTTTTTTCTAAAATAGACCTGGTCCATGGTTACCACCAGGTCCCAGTGCGTGCGGAGGACATACCCAAAACAGCGGTAATAACTCTGTTTGGCTTGTTTGAGTTTTTACGCATGCCCTTCGGATTAAAAGGCGCGGCACAGACATTCCAACGCATGATGGATGTGGTGTTGCGCGATCTGCCGTTTGTGTTTGTCTACCTGGATGATATCCTGGTGGCCAGTGCATCCGAGGACGAACACGTAACCCACCTCAGGACGGTTTTCTGGAGGTTGGAAGAGCACGGGTTAATAATCAACCCAGCGAAATGCCAGTTCGGCGTGACAGGGATTGACTTTTTGGGGCACCGCGTCTCACCGGAGGGAGCGATACCCTTGCCCGACAAGGTGTGCGCCGTGGCAAATTTTCCCTGGCCTCAGACTGTCAGGGCGCTGCAAGAGTTTTTGGGGATGGTTAACTTTTATAACCAGTTCCTCCCCCGCGCAGCTGAGCTCATGCAGTCATTGTACGCCGTGCTCAAGAAACGGAAACCGGGGGACAGAGTCGAATGGACTCCGGAGCGGGAGCAGGCGTTCTGAGGTTAAAACAGCCCTGGCAAACGCCGCACTGTTGGCGCACCCGGACCCGGCGGCCCGGATAGTACTCACTACCGATGCCTTGGACGTGGCCATCGGGGCCGTTGTGGAGCAACGCGTCGCTGGTTCTTGGCAGCCACTTGCTTTTTTTCAGCAGGGCTTTGCGTGACAGTGAGCGTAAATACAGTGCGTTCGACAGAGTTGCTGGCTCTCCACCTGGCCATACGTCACTTCCAGTTCTGGCTGGAAGGGCGCAGCTTCACTGCATTCGTGGACCACAAGCCGATTAACGTTCGCAATGGCCAAGGTTTCGGAACCATGGTCGGGCCGGCAGCAGAGACAGCTAGCCACAATCTCAGAGTTTACGACCGATATTCAGCATGTGTCGGGTAAACTGAATGTGGTGGCAGACTGCCTCTCGCGCGCAGTAGTGGCCCAGGTCTGTGTGGGGATAGATTATACAGACATGGCCGCAGAGCAGATTGGCGATGCGGACGTGTACGCGCTCCAGTCTGGACCGACAGGGTTAAGGCTGGAGAGCGGAGTACTGCAAGACGGCAGCCCCCTCCCAATCTGCGATGTCTCCACGGGACGCCCACGCCCGGTGGTCCCAGTCGCATGGCGCCGCCGAGTGTTTGAGTCAGTTCACGCTCTGGCGCACCCAGGAGTGCGCGCGTCAGTCAAAATGGTGGGAGCGAAGTTCGTTTGGCCAGGCCTGTGCAAACAAGTGAAAGAGTGGGTGGCAGCCTGCGTAGCGTGCCAACGAGCCAAAGTACACAGACACACGACGGCTCCTTTGGAGCCGTTTCGTATACCGGCTAAGAGGTTCGACTATGTTCACGTGGACCTCGTGGGCCCCCTCCCGCCATGGCAGGGGTGCACGCACCTTCTGACAGTGGTGGACAGCATCACACGCTGGCCAGAAGCAGTCCCGCTGGCGGCAACCACATCCACGGACGTGGCACGTGCTTTTTTGACGACATGGGTGGCACGTTTTGGCATCCTGTCAGACATCACGTCCGATAGGGGCCCACAGTTCGTTTCCGACCTCTGGTCCATGATGGCCCGTAGCCTGGGTGTTGCAATTCATCGCACAACCGCGTACAACCCACAGGCCAATGGGTTATGCGAGCATTTTCATAGGTCACTCAAAGCAGCGCTCAGGGCTTCGCTGACGGATGCAAATTGGGTAGACCAGTTGCCGTGGGGTTTATTGGGGTTGTGTTCCGCACCATAAGAGGATTTGGAGGCTTCCCCGGCGTAGCTTGTTTTTTCTCAGCCACTGCGGCTCCCCGGGGAATTTTTGCCAGATAATCCCGTGCTGGGCAACTGTCCGTCTCAGCGTTTGCAGCATAGCGCAGATACAGGCATGCTGCCGGGCCCGGCCCACCACCGTTTTCCACGCGCTTTTGTGCCAAAAACTTTGAAGAACGCGGCATTCGTGTTTGTCAGGCACAGTGCCCACCGCCCCCGATTGCGCCCACCCTACGATGGCCCGTTCAGAGTGCTGGAAACAGGGGACAAACATTTTTTGTTAGACTTGGGGGGTCGTAGGGAGAAAATATGTATAGAAAGACTTAAGCCCGCCTTTGTGGTGGTGGACGAGCAAGTGCTGTTGGCTCAGGCCCCTCGGCGTGGAAGACCCCCATGGAGAACTCCCCAGGTAAATGATTCATCAGAGCAGCCACACGGGCAAGTCGAAGGTTCCCCCCCCTCGCCATTGCCCACCCGCAGACAGACACACCCCCAGGAGCCCCCCCACTGGCACAGCAGCGCCGCGGAGGCGGAAAACCCCCGTTACAGCAGATACGGAAGGAGACTGAAGCCAAGGATGTAAGGACTGAAACTCGGTCTGAGATTCTGGGTGGGGGGGGGGGTGTAGAAGCTGGGTTAATCATCTCAGACTGGATGCAGAGGGTAAACAAAGGAGGACAATAGATATTGAGATGAGACAGATTATGGTGAGGTAGCAGGAAGAAGTAGTGGGGGGAGAAGGGTTGAATGTATTGTGATGTGAGATGTCATGCAGATGTGAGATGGGCGGTTGATATAAAAGGAGAGACCCTGGTGTATTGAGATACAGTATGCTTTTTCTGTGTATGACTGATGTGAGAATGAATAAAGTCATCTGCTGCATAAGTCTGCCTCCGTTTATTTGCACTCTCCACAATATTTGTTTTTTGTTTCTGCTAGGATAGGCTCCAGCCCCCCGCGACCCGAAAAGGATTAAGCGGAAGATGATGAATGGATGGATGGATGTTTTTTTGTTTCCTTTTTTAATAACTGACTTTTTTTTGTCTGAAATAAATAATAAAAATATAAAAAAATAAATATATACCTACAAACCCCAATTCTAGTGAAGTTGGGATGTTGTGTAAAAATGTAAATAAAAACAGAATACAATGACTTGCAAATCCTTTTCATCCTATATTCAATTGATTACACTACAAAGACAAGATATTTAATGATGAATGAATGAATGAATTTGACCTTGTTGTTATATTATACAGTTTCTTTTAACCTGTAATGTACTATCCGAAATAAATAAAATAAATAAATAAATTCATTCATTCATTCATTCATTCATTCAATGATCAAACTGATAAACTTCATTGTTTTGTTGCAAACATTCACTCATTTTGAACTTGATGCCTGCAACACATTCCAAAAAATCTTGGATAGGCCCATGTTTACCACTGTGATACATCACCTCTACTTTGAACAACATTCAGTAAGTGTTTTGGAACTGAGGGCACCAACTGATGAAGCTCTGTAGGTGGAATTCTTTCCCATTCTTGCTTATATGACTTCAGTTACTGAACAGTCTGAGGTCTCTGTTGTTGTATTTTGTGCTTCATAATGTGCCACAAATTTTCAATGGGAGACAGGTCTGGGCTGCTGGCTGGCCAGTCTAGTATCCACACTCTTTAATTACGAAGCCACGCCATTGTAACAGGCGTAGAATGTGACTTGGCATAGTCTTGCTGAAATAAGCAAGGATGTCCCTGAAAAAGACATTGCTTGGATAGCAGCATATGTTGCTCCAAAACCTGTATGTACCATTCAGCATTAATGGTGCCTTCAAAGATGTGCAAATTACCCATGCTATGGGCACTAAAACACAGCTATACCATCACAGATGCTGGGTTTTGAACTGCGCTGATAACAATCTAGATGATCCTTTTCATCTTTAGCCCGGAGGACATAGCATCCATGATTTCTAAAACCAATTTAAAATGTGGACTCGTCAGACTACAGCATACTTTTCCAATCTGTGTCAATCTATCTCAGATGAGCTCAGGCCCAGAGCAACCAGCAGTGTTTCTGGGTGTTGCTGATATATGGCTTTCGCTGTGTAGAGTTTTAATTTGTACTTATAGATGTAGCAACAAACTCCGTTAACTGACTATGGTTTTCTGAAGTGTTCCTGAGGCCACGTGGTAATATCTTTTACAGAATGATGTTGGTTTTTAATATAGTGCCACTTGAGGGACCGAAGGTCACAGGTATTCAATGTTGCTTTTTGACCTTGCCACTTGTGTGCAGAAATTTCTCCAGATTCTCTGAATCCTTTGATATTATGGACCATACAGGTAGGCCCAGAAATATTTGGACAGTGACACAATCTTCATGATTTGGGCTCTGCATGCCACCACATTGGATTTGAAATGAAACAACTACAACGGAATTGAAGTGCAGACTTTAAGGTTTAATTCAAGGGGTTGAACAAAAATATGTGATTAAACATGTAGGAATTGTAGCTATTTTTATACAAACGCTCCTCATTTCAGGGGCTCAAAAGTAATTGGACAAATAAACATAACCCTAAGTAAAATGTTACTTTTCAATATTTTGTTGAGAATCCTTTGCAGGCAATGACTGCCTGAAGTGTGGAACCCATGGACATCACCAAACGCTGGCTTTCCTCCTTTGTGATGCTTTGCCAGGCCTTTACTGCAGCTGTCTTCAGTTGTTGCTTGTTTGTGGGTCTTTCTGCCTTAAGTTTTGTCTTGAGCAAGTGAAATGCATGCTCGATTGGGTTGAGATCTGGTGATTGACTCGGCCATTGCAGAATATTCCATTTTGTTGCTTTAAAAAACTCCTGGGTTGCTTTTGCAGTATGTTTTGGATCATTGGTGAAGCGCTGTCCAATCAACTTTGCTGCATTTGGCTGAATCTGAGCAGAAAGTATATCCTTATACACTTCAGAATTCATCCGGCTGCTTCTGTCTTTTGTCACATCATCAATAAACACAAGTGACCCAGTGCCATTGGAAGCCATGCATGCCCATGCCATCACACTGCCTCCACAATGTTTTATAGAAGATGTAGTGCTTTGGATCATGAGCTGTTCCAATTCTTCTCCAAACTTTCTTCTTCCCATCATTCTGGTACAGGTTGATCTTAGTCTCATCTGTCCAAAGAATGCTGTTCCAGAACTGGGCTGGCTTCTTGAGGTGTTTTTTGGCAAAGTCAATTCTGGCCTTTCTATTTTTAGGCTGATTCATGGTTTGCACCTTGTGGTGAATCCTTTGTATTTACTCTCATGAAGTCTTCTCTTTATGGTGGACTTAGATACTGATACACCTACTTCGTGGAGAGTGTTCTTCACTTCAGTGGATGTTGTGAAGGGGTTGTTCTTCACAGGAAAGGATTCTGTGATCATCCACCACTGTTGTCTTCCATGGACGTCCAGGCCTTTTTGAGTTCCCAAGCTCACCAGTGCACTCTTTTTTTCTCAGAATGTACCAAACTGTTGATTTGGCCACTCCTAACATTTCTGCTATCTCTCTGATGGATTTCTTCTTTTTTTTTTTTTTTGCCTCAGGATGGTCTGTTTCACCTCCATTGAGAGCTCCTTTGACCGCATGTTGTGTGTTCACAGCAACAGCTTCCAAATGCAAATGCCACACCTGGAATCAACTCCAGACCTTTTAACTGCTTAATTGATGACAGGTTAATGAGGGAAGAGCCCATGCAGCCTTGTTATTTTTTTTGCAGCCTTCTGAGTCGATTGTCCAATTACTTTTGGTCCCTTGAAAAAGAGGCGGCTACATATTAAAGAGCTGTAATTCCTAAACCCTTGCTCCAATTTGGATGTGAATACTCTCAAATTACAGCTGAGAGTCTGCACTTTAAGTCCATATTGATTATATAATTGTATCCTGAATATGTTTTCGTAAACAGCTAAAATAACAAAACTTCTGTCACTGTCCAAATATTTTTGGGCCTAACTGCATATGATGAAATCCCTAAATTCCTTGCAATTGTATGTTGAGACATGGTTCTTAAATTGTTGGACTGTTTACCCACGAAGTTGTTCACAATGTAGTGAACCCCAGCCCATCCTTGCTTGTGAAGGACTGAGCCTTTTGGGGATGCTCCTTTTTACCCACTCATGACACTCACTTGTTTCCAATTAAGCTGTTCACCAGTGGAATGTTCCACAAAGTTGTTTTTTTGAGCATTCATAAACTTTCCCAGTGTTTTCTTTCCCCAGCCCCAGCTTTTTTGGAATGTGTTGCAAGCATCAAATTCAAAATGAGTTAATATTTGAAAAAAAAATAAAGTTTATCAATTTGAATATTAAATATCTTGTCTTTGTAGTGTATTCAGTTCAATATAGGACAAAAAGGATTTGCAAATCACTGTATTCCGTTTTAATTTACATTTTACACAACGTTCCAACTTCAATGGAATTGGGGTTTGTAAATTTAATTAGTTTTTCTCCATTAGGATTTCACAAAACAAAGCAGAAATGTCCCCACTTCCAGTTTTTTTACTTACACCACTATAATCAGTCATCGCTCAGTAACAGGAGCCATCACGGGTGGGCAATTTCAGCAAAATATTCATTTTTTTTAAACCCCTCATGAAATAAAGTGTTTTTTTTTCTAGACAGAGGTGCAAATAATTACTCTCACTTCTATTCATTGACAAATATGATGCGAATAGCGTCTAGTTGAAATGCAGTCAATCAAGTTTATAGAGTAGAAATTGTCAGTGGAGTGCAATAAATCATAAGAAGCATTGTTGTATATACAGTCGTGTGAAAAAATTAGGATACCCCATTAAATATTCAGTTCTTTATTAAGAAATGTTCCTATATCACACATGTTTGCCCTGCGATGGACTGGCGCTCTGTCCAGGGTGTACCCTGCCTCTCGCCCAAAGATGCTGGGATAGGCTCCAGTCCCCCCACCCCACCCCCCGCGACCCGAAAAGGATTAAGCGGAAGAAAATGGATGGATGGATGGATATTCACATATCTATGTCTAACCTTGTTTTTGTTTTTATTTGCATTTTTTAACATTTATTTTAGCCATTTTAAGTGGGAATGAATGTGGGGGTGTCCTAAAAAAGGTGTGTGTGGGGGGGGGGTGTTCTAATTTATTCCTCACTATTTGTTTAGAATTATATTTTACAGAAAATTTGAAAAGTCTTTAATTCATTTTTAATTGTTTATTTGTATTACATGAATCTCCAAGTATTTTAAACGCTGCTATTAAATATCCATATGTCCAAATGTGTTAAAAAAAAACACACACATACACAGGCTTATACAGGGTGCCCTAATTTTTTCACATGACTGTATAGTATATGTCCTAGCTGAAAAGAAAAAACAATACATACATAAAGTCCTAAAATTAAAACTGTTAGAAATCCTTTCACAGTTAAGAATATTGTATTAATAACCCCACCAATCATCAGGCTGTATGCTTAAGTAGACCCAAGTTGCTCATTTCCAGCTTCTTTATTTTTAGACCTACTAAAGTAGCTTTGCTAGAACCACAGGCTAAAATAATCCTTATTTATCTTATATCAGGCCTTGGTGGAGATCCTCAGTTCATCCTCTTTCTCAAGCAAGATGTTAAGTCACATTCCTCCTTTGTTTTTTTGTTTTTTTCTGATTGAGTGCCTCAAAAGAATTCAGTGACAGGCGTAGGGTCTTACTACCAAAGCTGCGTTCCTGAATTATTACAGATATGAGAGATTATAGTAAAAAAATCTCCATTTAGAGTCATTTGAGGCCATAAACTTTGTCCCAAGTGCATACACTGACAGGTTATAAAATGAGCAGTCGCAATTTTAACATACCCACGAACATGACTGTGTCACCAAAAATAATGTAAAATGGGAGTTCTTTTTCATGAATATGTCCCTACATGTTCATTTCCATGCCAAAATGCAGATACACTGAGATTTGCATGCTCATTCATGTGAGCACAGGAGACAGAGCGTGATGGTTACCAACGTATTCTCAGTGCCACATAGTCTGGCGGCAGTTTAGTAGGACACCCCTGTATGCTGTCTGGTTCTGTAAAGAGCTCATGGGGGGGTATGACATTATTGCTCAATGTGCACATGAGTAGCTTTTTCTGCAGCATGTCTTGCCCCATATGGAATGGCCCACTGGCCTACTGTACATTGTTGCTAGGTAGAAAGCACTCATTGATCTCCAAGGCAGCCTTCAGACTGTTTGCCACAGTGAGTGTAAACCTCAGAGCAAATGAGAGCTCATATTTTCATTTCTGAAGGGATGTCATGTGGAAGAATATAGGCCAGTTAACAGTGAAGACAGACGGCTAGAGACACACATTTGGAGAATGTGCTGCAGCAAGGGGGGAGAAAAAAAATGATAATGAAAGTCTTTTTGACACATTTCCAAAACAGTCTTGTGTATTTCACTGCAGGAGACAGAAATGCATAGACATGTGCACACCACTGATGCTGCTGCTGCATGTTGGCATAGTGCAACACGGCTGCATGCGCCTTTAAATTCCGTGACCCACTTTTTTTTTTTTACAGCTGGAGCTGGCTAGCTGGCTGACTGGCTGGCAGGGAGTGCTCGTGCATGCTGCCTTGAATAATTGGGACTGCAAGGTGAATGTGAGGAGAATAGTTAAGGACAGGAGCTTCCCTCTTCGCCTGCCAGCACACCCGTGTCAGTCAGCTGGCTATACACCAGCAAATCTTACACCAGAAGAGTCCCTCGAGATGCAGTTGGTTGTGACATTTCGCAACATGAAAACCGATGTGACAGTGGTGAGACAGAAGGAGGAAAATTGCTTGGATGTATCAAATTAATTAAATGAGATTGGTAAATGAGTGAGAAGAAATGCCATTTTGACAAACTGTTACTAGAACATATTGTCAGATGATACAAAGGGAACATATACTGTACCTCCACTTTAGTATGTGCCTGTCATGACCCTTACTCAATGGGACAGACAAAGAGGGGAGACCACACAGTATTTGTCAGTGGTGAATGCATGTAGATGTGTAAACATAAGAACAAACCACGAGACAGTGGGGAGAGAACCCTGAGTCAAAGCCAGACCTGGCTTATATAACCCCGGGCCCCAATCAGCTCCAGGTGGACTCAATCAGGCAGAAAGCTGGATTTATGCACCCGCATCACGTGGACGCCATTACCGACGTCCATCACCAACACAGCGATCAGCAATTTTTTTCTTGTGTTGGGTGAAATGCATTGTTCTGTTGCCAGAATGGGTTTCAGCCAATGTGTAGTGATTTGTGTTCATTGTGTGTTTTTCATTATGAAATAGTGACGGACAAGAGCAGATTGTGATGGAGTTGGAGGTAATAAATATTAAGAAAAAGTACTTTTTCATATGATTGTTGCACAGAGAAGAAGTTGGAGAAAATGGTGCGTGCAACCACCGCTGCTGCTATTATTTGACACTTTGTGTAATTACTGGGGTTATGATGTGCCACAAAATGTTCTGTATGTGCTTCCTTCCTCAATATTCTTTTGATTTTGGTCCGTTTAACTGAGTCGCCTTGGAAGTTGTGCTGCTGTGAACAAGCAGAGCAGAGCAGCGGTGAGAACCAGGAAATGTGAAGGAGGAAACAAAGTGGACCAATCACAGCTCTTATGGCATGTCACTGACGTGCACCTCTCTTTCTCTGGAGAGGTGCACGTCGGGCGACGCAATAGGAACACACGTTGCTAATGCTTTGACACCGTCGCAGTGGCGTCGCTTCGATGTGGGTGCATAACTTGCACTTTAGACTCCACCCCAGCACTGCCCCAGCACTCTTGCAGACACCAAATGGCACTTTTCCACTAGTACCTACTCAGCTTGACTCGCTGCAACTCTACTCACCCCCGACACGGTTTAGGTCGTTTTCCATTACAACTGAGAACCACCTCAAAGTGGGTGGGCTTATTATAGCAAAAGCGGCCCATTATGTTGTTGACATGCTGACGTTTTGCTTCAGAAAAGAATACTTAAGAGACAGCAAGTGCAAAATACAAGGAAAGCACAGAGTTAGCGTTAATGGCTAGCTAGCTAGATAGCTAACTAGCTAGCTCATTGTCTGCATACAGGAGACAATGGCGATATCCCTGTTTGTTCAAAGTGAAATTGCTACCAGTGGGATAAATAACGTAAAAGATGCTTAAGATCATAAAACACTCACTATCTTCTATCACGGTTTCCAACAATGCCATGGCCGAGGTTTTCAATGATGCCGAGGCTGAGTCAAGGCCACTCTTCCTCCCGTTGCTCACCAGTCGGTGCCTGTAATGGCTGAACCACTTCCAGCCTTTTCTGTTCAACTCACTTCCACCATTGTGGTCCTGGATGGTCCGGTAATAATAATAACAATAATAATAATAATGCATCAGATTTAGATAGCACTTTTCATGGACACTCATAGATGCTTTAAAATGGATACAATATTCATTCACGCCACAGACAATGGTAGTGGTAAGCTACTACTGTAGCCACAGCTGCCCTGGGGCAGACTGATGGAAACGTGGCTGCTAATCTGCGCCAATGGCCTCTCCGACCACTACTGAACATTTATACACATTCATGCCCAGTGTCATGGACACTGAGGCAAGGTGGGTAAAGTGTCTTGCCCAGGGACACAACAGCAGGACGGTTGGGGAGACTGGGATTCGAAACACCAACCCTCTGGTTATTAGACAACCCACTCTACCTCCTGAGCCACTGCCGCCCACATTTCCCTCCTCCGTTCCATTTTTGCTGAGCACCAAACTGGACGGTGTGAAGTTCCATTGTTTTATATGGTCTTTGGCATGACCCGGCCAGGACTTGAACCCCGACCTCCCGGTTGTGGAAATGTGGAGATGCTCTACCTCTAGGCCACGACTCCGAGAGAGTAAATAAGCTTTTAATGTCCGGTGATACCCGTGAGCAGCCATCAGCTCAGAGACCTCTTGGTATACCTTTTCATTTCGGGTCACTCCGTCTAGCTCCCTCTGGATTCTCTAGTCAGCCACCAAGCACAGAAGTGTCTGCACCTCGTCGTTGGACCACGGTGTTGATTTGTGTGTAGCCATTTATCTCGCTGATTATCACAGAAATAATAGAAACTCACGGTCATTGTTGCCAAATTTACAAACAGCGGGTTTGATTCTTGTGAAGATGTTGCTCTCATGAGTCATCCAGTGACGTTACTCCCTGGCCAACCAGTGGCCCGCAGTCTGTTGATGTCACATTTTCAGCTCAACTCAGCTCACTTGGAACCCCAGCAGAGTAGGTACTAAAAAAGTACCTAGTACCAGGTACCAAGTACTAATAGGTGCTTTTCCACTTGGGTCAGTTTGGCACGGTTTGGTACGGGACGGGACAGTACAGTTCGGCCCGCTTTGTTTTTCCACTGCACTAGGTCCCATTTGAAGTGGGTGGGAAATAGTTACAGGGAGGCGGCGCAACCCTCTCCCTCCCGCTACGTAAAACAAGCGTAACTGGCATAAATCAAGCGTAACGTTAAGCAAAACACAAGTTGGCAGGATACGAGGCGTCTGCATTCTCTGGTTGTTTTTGCCAGAATAAAGGCAAAAACGGAGAACAGAAGGCAAACCCGCAATACGACACACTCTGGAAAGGTACTGGAGCATTTAGAAGACATGAGGATACCAACTACATTACGTATGATGGTAAGCTAATGATTGCTAACGCTACTTTGCTTTTAAGTCCGCTGTACAACATTGTAATGTTGGCAAGTTATCGATATTAGGTACTAAAATATGTATTCTCTGTGTGTGTGTTTCAGATGGCTCTCTTGTGGCAAGAATATCGCTTCAAACGGGCGGCGTTAATGTTCAACACAGTGATGTGACCCCAACTTCACGAATGCAAAGTGGCTATAATGTCTGTAGAAATGTTTAGCTTCTGATCTGTGTCAAAATCATGGAAAGACTGTTGAGACGTCATGGAATTTACCTGCTCCAGCCAGTGGTGTCGTGGCAAAACATGGATCAGGTGCCATATAGTAGCATATGAGCTGTTAAATATATATTTCAACAGGTAAACAGTACTGAGTTAGGCATAAGATATATTTAACAATTATGATGCATTTTAAGCCCAAACAAATGGATCTAGGATTAAAAGTAATTAAAATAATGCAGTCACAAGGTTACATGGAGAAATACGTGGATTAACTGGAAATATATTGTATTGAGTATTGCTGACTACATGTAGATACTGTATAAATATATATTCTCTGCATCAACAGTTAACTATACATGTATTCATGTAGTATTGCCCTGGGAATTTTGACAATAAACCTTTGTACTTTTGCAGATGTCTATTTTGTTTTACAGTCTTCAGCAAATAATTGTTTTGGTTACTTTTCTTAAAAATGAGCCATTATTTTCAAAGTCACTGTTAAATGGTTCATACTGTTGACTCTTTTCCCACTGGTGTCTTAACAGACAAAATAGAAAATCATGATGCAAACACATAAATCACTATGTGGTCTATATTAACCATATATTCCATAACCTACATATGTTAGAGCATGTGGAAATGTTTGGTGATTACATATGTAAGGAACTTCACACCTCTGAAAGGACAAAGGAATCTCACCCGCCGAGTGAAGAACAAAGACGTTCCCGGACGCGGCGGGGGAGACCGGAGGAGCCACCCTCACCCCCCCAAGGCGAGGAGAGGAAATACCATCACCTCCCAAGACGAGGAGAGGAAATACCAAGACAATGGGGGGATTAAGATAATGAGGGATGTCAGCCTTTGTTATGCATGTCTTTTGTTGTGTGCATGTATAAAATCAGCGAGTTGGCGAAATGCTGTCTCTTTTCCCTTCTGCCGCTCTCTGCACCAGATGAGACTTGTTAGAAGAGCTGAATATTAAAACTTTGCTTTTAAACCAAATCGCCTCTTCATTGCCAAGCTCTTCTACAACTAAATTGTTTATTCCAGTCAGCAGCAAATTACAGATTATTTAGAATGTGCAAAATTCAAACTGTAAAAAAACAACAACAAAAAAAACCAAACAAACTGGAATGGGTCACATACGCCGGCCACGCTGCCTCATTGAGAAGCAAGTGGTCGGCCCCTCGTACTGGTCCCGGTTCAGCAGGCAGCACGGTGGTGCAGTGGTTAGCACTGTTGCCTTACAGCTAGAAGGTTCCTGGTTCAAATCCCCAGGCTGGCAGGGGTTGGAACCTTTCTGTGTGGAGTTTGCATGTTCTCCCTGTGCTGCGTGGGTTTACTCCGGGGGCTCCGGTTTCCTCCCACAATCCAAAGACATGCATGTTAGGTTAATTGGCTGTTCTAAATTGTCCCTAGATATCTGTTTCCTATAGGCCCTTAGAATAGAGGGTTAGTATTGGTGAAAGCGCTTTGAGTGGTCTTTGTGACTAGAAAAGCGCTCTATAAGTGTAGAGTAGTTAGTTAGTTAGTTAGATCTTCAGCCTGCATCTCTGTAAATAGTGAGGCAAGGTCCGGTTTGGGTGGATCGTTTGCCCCTTGCTTAGATGGAAGACAGAAATGGGTGGTGGATAATTAAAGAAAGTTTAAAACATATTTGAATGAATGAATGAATTTTATTTATTTCGGATAGTACATTACAGGTTAAAAGAAACTGTATAATATAACAACAAGGTCAAATTAGACAGAGACTCCTTCTACTATACAATTCCACGTGAGTTATCCGAAATGGGTGATGGCTGAAGCCGCAGCTTATATTGCCCACCCATATTCCATCCAAGAATTCAAAGGAGAAAAAAGAGAAAACAAGACAAGAGCGATTACAATTTAAAACAAGGCTAAGACAAAATGTGACTGAGAGAAAAAGAAAACAGAGCTAGTCTAAGTTAAGCGGTTACTATTCAAAAACAAATCTAAGACATAGTGTCACAGAGAAAAAAAGAAAAAAAGAAAAAACTAAGCTACAACACAACACAGGCTGGAAATGTCAATCCTTATGTGAGTTTACATGTCGTCTTGTAAATATGTTTGGAGTATTTCTTCCTTTAGTTTTTGTTTAAATTGTCCAAGCTTTGTACATGATTTTAATTCAGGTCCAAAATCGTTCCATAATCTGACTCCTTGCACTGAAATACAGTGTTGCTTGGTGGTTGTTCTCACTGTAGGCTTTTGAAATATACATGTTCCTCTGAAGTGATATCGTTTCTCCCTTGTTTGGAACAACTTTTGGATTTGCGAAATGAATGGATGAATGAATCTTTATTTCGGATAGATTAGATTAAAAGAAAGGAACAGAATAATAGAACAAAAGGGGAAAAAAATCCAATAAGGTCAAATTAAACAGAAACTCCTCGGATTATACAATTCAACATAACTTATCAGAAATGGGTGATGGCTGAAGCTGCAGCTTATATTGCCCACCCATGTTCCAGCTAAGAATTCAAAAATAAAATAAAATAAGAGTGATTACAAATCAGAACAAAGCCAAGATAAAACGTGACAAAAACTAAGCAACAGCACAACACAGACTGGATGTGATAATTCTTATGTGATTTTACATGTCGTTTTGTATACAGCTGTGGACAAAATTGTTGGTACCCCTCTGTTAATGAAAGAAAAACCCACAGTGGTCACAGAAATAACTTGAATCTGACGAAAGTGGTAATAAATAAAAATTCCATGAAAATTAACCAATGAAAATCAGACAATGCTTTTGAATTGTGGTTCAACAGAATTATTTTAAAAAACAAACTCATGAAACAGGCCTGGACAAAAATGATGGTACCCCTAGAAAAGATTGAAAATAATGTGACCATCGGCACATGTTCAACCAAGATGTGCCCTCTAATTAACATCACAGGTGTCTACAAACTTGTAATCAGTCAGTCCGCCTATTTAAAGGGTGACAAGTAGTCACTGTGCTGTTTGGTGGCATGGTGTGCACCACTGTGCTGTGACCATTGTGGGTTTTTCTTTCATTAACAGAGGGGTACCAACAAAAAATTGGCCAAGCATTGTACATGATTTTAATTCAGGTCCAAAATCGTTCCACAATCTGACTCCCTGACTGAGACACAGTGTTGCTTGGTGGTAGTTCTCACTAAAGGTTTTTGAAATATACATGTTCCTCTGAAATGATATTGTTTCTCCCTTATTTGGAACAACTTTTGGATATTTGCGGGCAGTGATAGATTCTTAGCTTTAAACATTATTACTGCAGTTTTAAAGGCAACCAGATCTTTCAACCTGAGAGCTTTTAATTTAAGAAAATGTGGGTTTGTTGGTTCCCTGTAAGCAGCTTTGGTTATTATTCTAATAGCTCTCCTCTGAAGCATAACGACTGGATATATGTTTTATATGTGTTTCCCCATACTTCAGTACAATATGTCATGTATGGGTATTGGTATCCTCTCTGAAGAGCTGGAGCAGGTGGCTGGGGAGAGGGAAGTCTGGGCTTCTCTGCTTGAACTGCTGCCTCTGCGACCCAGACCTCCGGAAAAGCGGTAGAAGATGGATGGATGGATGCCATGTATGGGAGTATTAATGAATGATACAAAGTCTATAGTGTGGGTTGATTCAGCAAATATTTCACTCTGTGCAGTATTGCGATTGATTTGCATATTTTACCTTTAATATAATTAATGTGACTTCCAACACAGTTTTTTATTGATTATTATGCCAAGGTGCTTGGGCGCATGCGCACGCAGCGACCGGCAGCTGGTGAAAAAGTCCATTGTCTGTGTGTCTTGTTTTTATGCACTTTAATGTGTTTTTACGAAATTCTCTGTGGCGTTTCTGTCCTGGAATGTTTGTGGACTGTATGGCGAAGAGCTCCCTGGTTCCATCAGTATGGACTTCCTCCCCTTTTTTGCACTGCTGCTACTTTTCCTCCGGCTCTGTGTCTCTGAGGTAAACACGATCGGCATCATGGCGGGCAGGATACATTATTCCAGGGATATGTTGCTGCATTTAAACACGGTTGATGCAGCGGCTGTGATTGAGCCTAAGCCGCAACTGCCGGACTTTATTTTGAGAGATGGGCACAGCGGTGAAGGGAGAGATGGGAGAAGGAAACGCGGAAAGCGTGGAGGCGTGAAATTGCGCCTGAGAAGACGTCAGTTTGGAAACATTCCTCTTCCTTCTATGATTTTTGGGAACATACAATCTCTGAGAAACAAGGTGGATGAAATTCAAGGGAATGTACGCTACCAGTAGGACTTTAAGAACTGCTGTGTCATGGCTTTCACCGAGTCTTGGCTTAATGCACATGACCGAGACGCAGACCTGTGGATTGACGGCTTTGGAGCCCCACTGCGCTCGGATCGGCAGGAAGAGGTAACGGGGAAACGTCAGGGGGGCGGCGTATGTTTATATATTAATAAGCAGTACTGCACATCTGTCACGGTCAGAGAGCGCATCTGTACACTCGATGTGGAGCTGCTGTCTGTGTCACTACGCCCCTTTTATTTGCCTCGCGAGTTCCCCCAGCTTTTCATCACGGCTGTTTACATTCACCCAAGGGCAGACGCTGACTCTGCCTCCAGCACCGTTTTTGGTGTGATCCAGCTGCTGCAATCAATTTCTCCAGAGGCGCCAAACTTCATTCTTGGGGATTTTAACCATATTTCTTTAAAGAAGACACTTAAAAACTTTTATCAGTATGTCTCCTGCCCAACCAGGCGAAAAAAGACATTGGACCTGTGCTATGGATCCATAGAAAGGGCCTATAAATCACTCCCCCTTCCTCCTGTAGGATCCTCAGATCACAACTGTGTACATTTGCTGCCCACATATAAAACTGCTCTCAGAAGAGGCAAGGTGGAGACGAGAGACATTGATGTGTGGACAGAGGATTCAGTGCACAGCCTCCAGGAATGCTTTAACTGTACAGACTGGGAGATGTTCACACGGGCCTGCGGGGATGATTTGGACTCTTTGGTGGACGTCACATGCTCATACACGGCTTTCTGTAAAAATAAGATTGTTCCACGTAAACGTGTCAAAATATATCCCAACAACAAGCCGTGGGTTACAAAATCAGTTAAATCCTGCTTACAGAGGAAAGCACTTGCCTTTAAAGGCCAAATGTCACGTAACAGGGTCCTTAAAATGTCTTGAAACTAGATATAAAAGGGAACCGATCCGTTCGGGTCTCGGTGCATATGCTTCAGTAACGCCGGAACATTCGTTAATTTAAAACTGCCGCGCTTGGCCTGACGTTACCACTCAGGGCTCCCGGAATCGCCTGGGGAAGAAGGCGGAAGTGGCGAAACAGATTGTACCCTAGTTTGATGCTTGGGGTATCCCGATTGATTGTTTATATGAAGACTGGAAGATTAAAGTGAGCAACAAGAAAGAAAAAATTGGATATTTCACCCATACCGTAAAACGGGGCTATAAGGGACAGCTGGGTAATAGGGACACTTTTCTGAGAAATGTTTTCATACCTGTCAAGTGATACGTTTTCGCCGTATTTTAATACCGTACGGGGAAATTGCAATTTTAGCAAATACGGGCGTATTGCCATTTCTGTACGCCCAAAAGAAAAATATACGGGGAAAAAAATTAGTGAGTGTGTTGAGGAGCACGTCATGTGTGTGACCCCCACAGCTAGGGGGGCTGGCAGAGCGCTCAGCGTAAGCTATTCTCACAACAATGAGAAGTGTGGACTCAATCATTAGGCTGATGGCCGGGGCGGGCAGAGCGCTCAGCTTGAGCTATTATCACTTCAGTGAGAAGTAGGCTGATGGCCTCACACTTTCTACTGTCTTGCGGCGCCGGAACAGAGAGGAATCGCCTTCCAAATCCAATGCATCACTAGCAGAAGTGATGGTTTGTCATTTTTTTGTGGCAGGGAACAATCTACCCCCATTGGTGGCAGATCACTTCTGATCTGCCACCTGATCTGATCTGCTAGACTCAGCAAAGGCTGCTACTTGGAACTATAACAAGCAGCATCAGTGAACATTTTCTTGTTTCAAGTTCATCCAAGTGCATTAGTGTAACAAAGCTGACAAATAAAACTCTTTAATTCCAAGTGTATATACAGTATCTAGCTGACAATTAAGAACTATATTCAGAATAATTCTTATTGTGTACTTTCAAATTAAGCAATCTACCTTGTGCTAATGTAAATTTGAAAAATATTTTTGTATTTTTTTTTATTTTATTTTTTTTGTGCTACTTGGCTTATTATTTTCACATTACCAAAAAGTTGTGGCTCAAGATTGTGTCCATAAAAGTGTACATTTGAATAAATATGTTTGAAATAGGTCATGTTGCAGTTTTTTTTGTTTTTTTGGGGGGGGTGGGGGTGGTTCAGTTTTCTTTCATCTGCCGATAAATACAGTTTTGAAGTACTCAGTACAGGTATGAAAGCCCCCCAATAAGGGAGGCATGAGGTATGCCTTGACAGGTATGTGTTTTAAGTGTAATTCTGCTTTTTTTATTTTGAGCAGGACGCAGAAAAGTGTCCCTTATTACCCAGGGTTATGGCCCTATACACACGATCCTGGGGATTTTAATACAAGTCATTTTCCACAATTACTTCCATTTCATCCTTGATTTTGTTGCTACAACTGAATGAGGAAAGAAAGGGTTCTACTGTAAGCTAGCGCCCCACTGTATCGTCATAATAATGGCTTCCGAAAAATCGATATTTATGGGGCGCCCTCGACAGACCCCCTTCGGCTTCCCAATTTTACCGGTGGTTATAATTAATTTAAACATCACAGATTTCTTTTGGCTTACCATTCAACATTCTGGAGGCGATTAATGTCCAATTCAATGACATTTTCCACTGGTTCTGCTCTCTGGTCATCGTCGGAACTGTTGTCATCAGACAAAGCATCTGATTCCGTCTCGGATGGCTCGAACCTGTAAGGTTCTATGCCTCTGTCACTGTCTGAACCACTGACATCAGTATCTGGGGTGTCGTCTTCCCTGAATTCCAAGTCCGATTCACCAGAGGACAAAACTAAACTAATTTGCTCACAATCGCTGTCACTTTCCGTCATGATTGTCCAATGTTGATAAGTGTGAATGTGGATAGGCAGGGCAGCCAGGGTGAAATTTGTGACATCAACAACATGGCCGCGGTCTGGATTGGCTGTCACACACTGACAGCCACTAGGGGGGCCTTCGCCTGGTGTATTTTGTGCAATTATGTAAATACGGGTGGGTGATACGGTCTCCGGTATGAATATTTGGTTTAAGCTATGTGTATTTTATCAAAATTCGTTGGCATTTGGAAAAAAAAAATTACGTGACATTTGGCCTTTAAACAGGGGTCTGTTTCTGAGCTACAGGTTGCCACAAAAGAGCTGAAGTCCGAAATTTTAAGAGCAAAACAGAATTATAAATCAGAATTGGAAAGCAAGATGGCAACAAAGAAACTTGGTTCAGCCTGGGCCAGTATGAAAACTATTGCAGGCCTTCAGAGCACAGAGCGCAGTAATCGTGTGTTTTTAGATGGTTTTAATTCAGACACAGAGCTGGCTAATGCTCTTAATTGTTTTTATGGTCGTTTTGACTCCTTTGATTTTAGCACAGAAACCCAAGATTTGAAACAGAAACTCAAAGACAATCAGCACTTTAATATTGAGGTGCAGGATGTTAAAAGGGAGTTCTGCGCTGTAGTCCGGTCCCTTAGGGGGGGATTTTAAGAAGGATCGTGCAGATTTGTCTAAAAGCATGAAAACTGGTACACTAGTAGTTTTTGATGTGCTGAATCCAATTCTGCCGGGTGCCAGAGCGAATTCTCAATGGGGCCGCCATATTGGACAATTCAAAATTGCCGCCGTCAAGAAAATGATTTATCCATATCTCCGCTAAAAAAAGTGACACATTTGCAAACAAAAGCACTTTTCTGGAGGTTTTGTGCCCAAGGATTTCAAATCTGGAATCCTTTTCCAGTATTTAGAGCAGGGGTCGCTGTATTTGAAAATTCAAAATGGCCAACTGTCAAATTTCAACTACCCGAAACTTTGATAATAGATGACACATTACCTCAGAATATTGCCTGTTTTTTTTTTGTTTTTTTTAAGTTTTTGTAAAGGGTATACAGGTCATTACAGCATTGCATTGTTTACATTTTCATCACATGTTCCCTTATTTTTTGCTATTTGACAACATTGGTAGGATAATTATTACAACACCCCCTTTTTTTTTAAAGTGAAAGAAAAAGAGAAAATAAAGAGAACAAAATAAAAAAAAACCGAACAAACAGAACAGTAAAAAACAAACAAACAGAAAATTAAGTAATTAAAAGTAAAAGAGCATCTGAGTAGCGTTGGAACAAAGAGCGGGACCATTATTGAAATGGTATTTGTCAAAGATTAGATCTAATGGAAGACACATATGCGATCCAGGGTTGCCAAAAGTTCATGAACCCGTCCATGTCCTGTCTCAGTGCGAATGTCAACTTTTCCATCGAGTAAATGTCTTGAATCACGTTAATCCAATCTTCAGGTGTAGGACAGTCCTTCAGCATCCATTTTTTAGTTAGGGCTTTTTTACTTGCCAATATTAAAACATTGAATAAGTATTTATCTCCTTGTCTTTCCAGTGAGTCCGGTAGTAAACCCAAATACAAAGTTACAAAAGAAAAGGGAACTGTTATTTTGAATATTTTCCCCAATATTGTCTGTACATTGGTCCAATATTGGTGGATAACTGGGCATGACCAAAACACATGAAAATGATTTGCAGTCTTTTCACCACACAAGCGCCAACAGTTCAACCCCTTATGGGTAAATTTGTTTTGTGCAGGTGTTCTGAAAAATCTTACCAAATTTTTCCATCCAAATTCTCTCCACTGCAGGGATGAGGTACTTTTCCATTGCTGTTTATTTAGCTTTTCCCATATTTCCAATTGTAAAGTGAAATTCCCCTCTTTTTCCCATCTCTCTTTTATATATGATGTGTTGTCTCCTTTTAAGTCTTGAAGACCTTGGTATATTTTAGAAATGTATCTGATCCCTGGGATCCCTTTATATGCCATTAAGAAGACCTTCAGAACACCTGACTGGGCCCTTTCCAAATCCTCCTTTTTAAGTATATTGTTTATGTGGTGTCTAAGCTGAAAGAACCTGTAAAGATCTTGATTTATTAGACCTTGTTTTTTCAAATCTTCAAAACTTCTTAAAGTTTGCCCCTTAAAAAAATTGTAATATTTTATCAGCCCTTTCTCTTTCCGCTCTTTAAATCTAGTGTCTGTTTTATTGGGGGTAAAGTCTTGATCATAGGCAATCCATTGCAGAAGTCGATAGGGCTCTTTAGCTTGATTCTCTCTGACTATCTTAAACCAAATTTTTAGCGGGGTCTCTATCCACAGGTTAGTGTTATTCAAGAGTTTAGGTAAGGCATTGTTCCCTATTATCGCCTGTAGGGGGATGTCACTTGTTATTTGGCATTCCATCTCCTTCCATTGTGCAGTGTAGACTGGGTTACATATCTCTATTAAAGTTTTAATTTGTGCGGCTTTATAATAGTCCCTGATATTTGGCAGCGTGAGCCCACCTTTGTCTTTGTTTAGCTGTAAGGTTCTATATCTGATTCTAGGTCTCTTGCCCTGCCATATGAATCTTGAGATCCTTCTGTCCAGCTCCTGCCATGTTTTTTTGGGAGGTTCTACCGGTATTGTTTGGAAAAGGTATAGAAGACGTGGAAGTATATTCATTTTGACTGCTTCAATTCTTTGTGCAGTACCTAAGAATGGTATCATATTCCATCTTGCTAGGTCAGATTTTATTTTTGTCACCAGTGGATCATAGTTTAGTGTTATAATTTTGTTGAGTTGTTTCGGTATATTGACCCCCAGATATTTCATAGATTCCAACTCCCAGTTAGTTTTGAGTTCACTTAGTGAATAATGATTTGAGTCATAGTTGAATGTTAAAACTTGGGTTTTATGCATGTTTAATTTGTACCCCGATAAATCTCCATAGTCTGAAAAAACTGAGATTAGTTCTGGTAAAGAAGTGTCTGGCTGCCCTAGGCATATTAAAATGTCATCAGCAAAGAGTGCTATTTTATGTTCCTTCTGACCAAGTATAATACCTTGAATTTCTTGATTTTGTCTTATCCATTGGCTCAGAGGTTCTATGAAGATTGCAAAGAGCAGTGGAGACAGGGGGCAGCCTTGACGACATCCTCTTTCCAGCTCAAAAGATGATGATAAATTACCGTTAATCCTTATTTTAGCTGTTGGTTTTTTATATAATGCCTGTATAGTTCTAATGAAGTTGTTATGAAAATTGAAACTGGATAAGATTCTATATAGGAAAGACCAGTCAACCGAATCGAATGCTTTTTCAGCATCTAATCCCAATATGACTGCATTTAAGTTATATTTTTTTATATGATGAATTATGTGTAAAGTGCGTCGAATGTTGTCTTGTGTCTGTCTTTGTCTTATAAAACCTGTTTGGTCTAAGTGAATTAAGTCTGTCAGTATGTTTTCTAACCTTTTGGCAAGGATAATGGTAAAAAGCTTATAGTCCTGATTTAATACACTGATTGGTCTGTAGTTGGAGCATTCTAGTTTATCCTTTTCAGGTTTAGGTATAACTGCAATGACCCCTTCTCTCCAGGAGGGGGGGGGGGGTTCCCCTGTGTGGAGGACATAGTTAAATGTTTTCAGGAGGAGAGGAGATAGTTGCTGTTTAAAAGTTTTGTACCATTCTGCTGTATAGCCATCTGCTCCTGGGGATTTGTTAGCTTTAAGTTTCATAATTGCTTTTTCCAATTCTTTAGGTTGTATTTCTGACAGTAGTGTTTTATTTTGTGATTCCGTAAGTTGGGGAAGGTTTAATGTGTTTAGGAATGTCTCGGATGCGTTTTTATGTTTTTTGTGGGAGTATAAGTTCTTATAGTAATTCTCGAAGCTTTTAAGAATATCCTGAATTCTGAATTTTATTTCCTTTGATACTGGGTCTCTGATTTTGTAGATTGCTCTTTCTGTTTGTTGTTTCCTCAATTTATAGGCTAGTAATTTTGCCGATTTACTGCCTGCTTCATAGTGTTTTTGTTTCAGAAATGTAAGTTTCTTCTGGATTTCTATTGTGTAGATCTCATTTATTTGATTTTTAATTTCTTTAATGTTGAGCGAGCCATTAGAATGATTGTTGTCTTTGTGTTCTTTTTCTAGGTCCTTGAGTTCTGACTCTAGTGTGATTAGTTTTTCTTGTCTCAGTTTCTTTTGGGTTGCCAGTTTTGCAATAATTTTTCCCCTTATTACAGCTTTGCACGCATCCCACAGTATTAAAGGGGATACTTCTCCATTATCGTTTTCTTCCAAATATCTGAGAATATCTGATTCCAATTCATCTTTCAGTGGTCCTTTCAGGACATTTGAATTCAACCTCTAGGAAAATGTATTATTTGTGTATTTTTGGATGTTTAAGTCCATATAGATCGGACTGTGGTCAGAGAGATCCATCAGTCCTATTTTACATGTTTTTACTCTTCCAATGTCTCTATTAAACATAAAAAAGTAATCAATCCTTGAGTAAGATGAATGTGGCGTTGAATAAAAAGTATAATCTTTTACATTGGGGTTGAATTCCCTCCATACGTCACAGATTCCCATTTCTTTTAATAGCATCCGAGTTTTCCTATTTTGAGTGTTATTTTGATGTGAAGAATTACCTGTTGCATCCCAGTATGGATTCAGTCTTAGATTGAAGTCTCCACCACATATCACTAAACCTTGGGCTTTAGTTATCATTAGGTCGAATACATTTTTATAAAATTTCCATTTAGCCCCTGGTGGTGCATATACATTCAGCAGGGTGATATCTTCTCCCTCTAGCCGCCCAATTACCAAACTGTACCTCCCTTCTTAATCTTTGTGTTCTGATTTTTTTTCAAATGTAATTTTTGTTGATATCAATGTCGCTACTCCCCTCCTCCTCCCTGACTTATATGAAGATGAAGAGATCATTTTAAACCCTTGTCTATTGAGTTTAGTGTGTTCCACGTCTGTTAGGTGGGTTTCTTGTAAAAATATTATTTCTGCTTTGTCTTTTTTCATTTTGCGTAGAATCTTGGATCTTTTAACTGGATTCAGGATCCCTTTTACATTATATGAGGCTATTTTGGTTACACCCTGTTTCTCCATTGTATTTTCTTATTTAGTATAACAGTGTGGTGGCCCTCTTTTTTGTTACTCAGAAACTGAAAGAACATTAAGAACATAAAAAACATTAAGAACATAGTGTACGAAACTTTAAAACAAAAAACTGTCAAAAAAAACTTCCTGAGCTGGGGTCTCTTTAAAGACCCTGTAAGAGCCCTGATGGAGTGTAGGCTCTGAGGGAAATTCCTCAAACTCTGTTACGTGTTGAGGGCCCTCTCTTACCCTTGTAAGTTGTCCCATGTTTTTAACGTGAATTTCAGATCCCAATCCGAATTTGTAATGATTTTTTTTTTTTTTATGCCTATACCCTATGAGATTGTGTGCACCCTCCCACCCCCATCACAGCAAACATTCACTCTAATACAGTATTTGTTCGTGTAGAGAGAATATGTGGGTCATTGTTACATTTCTATTTTAACAAGATTTTTTTTTTCCTTTAAATTAAGAAGACATTTGTTTCTAATGCTATAACTGCTCCATGAAAGGTTTTACCACATGCTGATTCTGCATCTCCTTTAATGTTTGTTACCTTGTAGGAGGGGGGATGGAAGTGCAGAATGACTGAAAAGAAAAAAAACAAAAAGGTCGCTATTCCTTCCTGGAACTGGAAAGCTTATCTTTGTAGCTCTGGGGCTGGGTTTCCCGCTGCTGGCCCGTGGATTTTGAAGGTCTCTGAGTGGACCACGTTTGAGCTCTGATCCTCTCGCTCAGATCCGTTGCGGGTTTAAACACCGCTACCGGGAGCCCTCTTCTCGCCATGTCAATTGTTGCTTCTTCCGCTGAATTATAGAGACATGACTCTTCACCGTAAAAGACCCTTAACTTCGCAGGAAATGGAGTCTGAAAGCGTAGATTCTGTTCCCGTAGAACCTTTTTGGCGTCGTTATATTCCCGTCGCTTTTTAAGAACCTCCGGAGCGTAATCGTGCTCCACGAAGACTTTTCTCTCTTGATGCATAAATCCTTTTTTCTGCCAAGCCCGTCTTACAACCTCTTGTTTTATTTTGAAATCGGAGAATCTTACCACCACCGAACGTGGGGGCGCTTCTGCCGCTGGCTTTGCGGCTAATGTACGATGGGCCTTTTCTATCTTCAAATCGGTGGTTTGTGGAATATCCAACTTCTCTCTCAATAAGGATTCCACGCATTCCGCCATTGTGTTGAAACTATCTTCAGCTCCTTCTTTCAGACCGTGAATTCTGATGTTGTCTCGTCTTTGTCTTCCTTCTTGGTCGGTTAGCTTAGCCTCCAGCCTTGACTGTTTTTTGTGTAAATCCAGCATAGAATCTTCAAGCACTTTTATTCTTTCTTCAGCTTCCAAGATTCGGTTTTCGGCCTGGTCCATTCTGCTGTTCGTCCTTTTTAATTCCTCTCTGAATTCATGAAATTCGGCCCGAAATCGTCGTAATTCATCAAATAGCGATTTCAAGCTAACCTTTTTGTTAGCTCCTCATCTTCTGAACGGAGGTCCTCCGGTTCAGATTCTGCGGCCGCTGCGCGTCCTGACCTGGGGAATGTCAGTTTCTTCTGTTTATGGTTAGGCATGGTGTTTTTGTCTTTTGATTTTTATTCTTCCAAAAATCCGTTAAGTCTGATTTTGAAGATGTTTTCCTTGGATTGGGTCTGGGAGCTTCAGCGTTAAGTTGCTATCACCATGGCGTCCAGCAGAATATTGCCTGTTTTAAAATATATTTTGAGACCACTGAATTAAATTTGTGGCCTTGGTAAAATTTTCTTATTAAATATCAACTTGCATTTGCCTAAGGTCTCACGGAATTGCTAGATTGATAGTCAGAAATGTGAAATATTGACATGCCTATATGTGCTCTGTCACGCCAGTGTCACAGTATCATAAAATGTGACACTGTGAATATCTCATAAACTCTGACACAATGTATAGAACTGTAGCATGATCATAAAACCTTTAAAGTAATCTTATAAGTGAACAGTTTAAAACAGTGTAGGTTTTAACTCTAGCATACTAACGTTATAGCCTGACCAGGTGATGATTTCAGTGTCTGGTAATGTCTCCTGTTGAAGCTGATTGGACACATGCACCATCCAGGACTCATCCTTCACTCTGGCACCATGAACCAGATTGTGAGATGGCCGACAACTGAGATCTGGTGTACGTGGTACATACAAATCATTGTTTGGCAACACAGCCAGCTGTACTACTGCGTAAGTGTCAGGAAGTTTGGGGATAGAGTTGTCCGTCGGGTCAAGCTGGATGGGAGGTCGTTCAACTCCATGATTGTCATGAGAAAGATGGTTTGTCACACTGATAGCTGTCCCATGGAACTCATCCTGGGAAAAGTTACCCTGGTTGTTGCTATCCAAGTTGTCAACATCAAAAGTCACAAAGACACCTTTTCGGATATTTGTAGGCAGTACAACCCCATCCTGAACAAACTGTTTGACTGCTGCTCGTGCCATGGATCGCTTCACTTCCAACACACGCTTGTAAGACACAGACATGCCAAAGGCATTCGCATTATTTATCTGCTTCTTCTGCCTGCCCTCACCATGTAGCTTGAGACCCAGGTACAATGGGAATGGCGTTTCCCGGTCTTTGCTGTGACGAATATTGCTGGTCTTTGTGGCATGGTGTGACCCAATTCGTGCATTGTATATGATTTGTTGGGCAATAGCACTTGTGACCCTTGCCCTGCCATATACCTGCTCCTGCAAGTCTTTGTCACCTTCGTGCAAGACTGAGGGACCCTGAAGCAGGATGTTGATGAAACTTCTAAGCTGTCCAGGAACAGGAGATGTTAGGGCATCAGAAGCAAAAGAACCAGTAAATGGTTCTTGCTGTTCAAGACAGAATTTCCTAAGCTTCACTGCTGCACGCATCAATAGCAAGGCATCATCCTGCCCTATCTGGTTCTTATGTGCGTCAGCTAGAAGATCACCAACCTTCTTGTTGCTGGAGATATACACCTCCTTGCCCTGAAAGAAGTCTGTACACTCAGGAAACAGCTGCAGAAGGTACTCTTTGAACCGTGTGGCATGTGGTTCCCTTATATCTGCACATGGAGTTCCTTGTTCCTCCATGAGCGTCCTGTAAAACTGCCTCAATGCAGACAGCTTGAAGACATCTTCAGAGTCTTCAACCAAAGCCACAATTTGTGCAATAGCAACCGGGTTGAATTGTGGGACAGAAGGACCTGCAGATGCCTTGTGTTCCTTAGCACGAGCTGAGTCCCTTAAGTGCAGGTAACATGGCAGGTGGTAGAAAGTGTCACCTGCGTGGGCATCTGCTGCTTGGGCAATCAGCTTTCCTAGAAGCTTGAAGTTTTTTGTGCTCTGAGCCCAGCTTTTCAAGTTTTTGTCCACATTGTCAGTGGCAACTTTATGAAGGTTCTTACCTTCGTGTCCCTCACATATGATGCAGAAGGAGGATTTCTGCAGATCAGAAGGCATTGGATTGCTGGACCGCAGTTTCTTTGGTGAAATTTGATCATCCACATCCCCCTTTTCAGCAATTCTTTTCAAGCGAGAGGAACTGCAGTAGCTTCTACAGAGTTTGTGATATTTTGCCTTGTTTGTTTTGAGTGTCACAGCAATGCCTTGGCCCTCATCAAGTTGAGCCCATGACACTTTCATGCATGAAGGTACAACGCCAATGGCCTTAAACCCATTGAGATCTTTCTCAATTGAAGCTAGACCCTCTTCTTTTGGAGACTGCAATTGCTCATCTTTTTCCTCCTGACATAGACAGCACAGGTTCCAATTTATAGACTCCATACTTGCTACAAGTAATCACTAGATATACCTGCTATGACTAAATAGATCCAGTATACAACAAAGTGAAAAAAACTGATCAAGGCCGAGAGGCTACCCTTTTACCACCTTGATGAAATACAAGTAAAGTGCACATTCTGGTATGGGATACAACTAGGTTCGGTTGCCCTACACCTAGCCCGATCGTTCATCTAGTGTCATTTCAGTCCTGTGCGATCTGTAGGCCTTCCGGGTAACTTGAGCCCCTTGTTACCCTTGTTTTTTTGTCAAAAGTAAGTTCAAATTTGAAATCTTTGATGCCAAAAACCTATGAAAAGAGTTTTTGTTTGTCATTTTATGTCAAGAAGTGTGAAAGTTATGCAGAGTTCAATTTTGACTGGCGGCCATATTGAATCTTGCAATATGGCGACCAATATTGATTTTACTGAAAAACAGATGTCAGATTTGAATTCCTTGAGGTCAAAAACCTTGAAAAAGTGTGTCTATTTGTAATTGTGTGACTGTTTGTTCAAGAGAAATGCGAAAACAGGTTTTCGGGTGGCGGCCATTTTGAATTGTCCAATATGGCCGACCCCATTGAGATTTGGCTCTGGCGCCTGGCAGATTTGAAATCAGCAGGTCAAAATCTATAGGTGTGGAAAGTTTCATGCTTTTAGAAGAATTTGCACAATCCTTCCCTTAAGGGACCGGACTACTGTAAAAGTGAACAAAAGTCAGGGCCCTGATAATATATGTGGGCGCTTGGTAAAGTCCTGTGCACATGAACTGAGTCCTATATTTCATTACATTTTCAATAAGTCCTTACAGACACAACATGTGCCTATGATCTGAAAAGAACCCATTCCAAAATCCAGCTGTCCTAAAACGGTAAACGACTTTAGACCAGTTGCTTTGACTTCAATTTTAATGAAAATTTTTGAAAAACTGGTCAGATGTGAGGTCCTAAAGCAGACTGAGCATGCATTGGATCCTCTGCAGTTTGCCTATAGGCCTCACAGAGGAGTGGAGGATGCCACTGTCATACTGTTTAACATGCTTTTTAAACGTCTGGATTTTAATGGGACGCACGCCAGGCTTTTATTTGTGGACTTTTCCTCCGCCTTTAATACAACCCAACCTCATATCTTAGTTGAAAGGCTCCTGCAACAATTTGATCTGAGCAATAATCTGGTGGGTTGGATTCTGGATTTCTTAACCAACAGGACGCAGAGAGTAAGGGTCAATGGTACATTGTCTGACCTAAAGTGCTCTTCTACTGGCTCTCCTCAGGGGTGTGTGTTGTCACCACTACTCTTCATCCTGTACACAAACATGTGTTGGAGCAGGCATGACAACAGACACATTATAAAGTATGCTGATGACTCAGTTATTGTCAGTCTCCTCCAGGATGGTGAGAGTGGCCACGGCCCACTAGTTGATGATTTTGTTCACTGGTGTGAGGATTCCTACCTGCAGCTGAATACGACAAAAACTAAAGACATGATTATTGACTTTAGGAGGAAAACTCCCAGGCACAAAGTCACCGTACTAAAAAGCCAGATCACTGAATGTGTACAATCCTACAAATATCTTGAGACGATTATTGATAGTAATTTAAACTTTGAAGAGAACTGTGAAAGGGTGTGCAAAAAGGGTCAGCAACATTTGCATTGCTTGAGAAAACTTGCACGCTTCCAAATTGACCGAACCATAATGACAATGTTTTATCGGGCTTTTATTGAATCTGTTTTATCCTTTTCTTTAGTGTCATGGTTTGGTCAGATAAAACTGAAACAGAGGAAATCCTTGGATCAGGTAGTTAGATGGTCCAGTTGTTTGCTTGGTGAGTCACAGCTGAGCCTGACATCCCTGTACACCAGACAAGTACAGAGGATGGCTACCTCCATTTTAAATGATGACTCCCACCCTTTGCACTGCAACTTTCAGCTTCTTCCCTCAAGACGGAGGTTTGCTGTCCCAAAAAGTAAAACCCAGCACTACAAAAACAGCTTTGTTCCTGCTGCTGTCAAAGAGTTGAACAAGCTGTAACAATATATTGCACATAATTTAGGTACCTATTTATTAACTCCATTTTATATTTACTTATTTTTGTAGGATGTTACTTGGGTTCTAAATATTTTATTGGGTTTTAGACCTTTGAGTTTTTAACCTCTTTGACTAGTTTTTAACTTTTAATATGACCCTTCTCTCTTACCTCTGGTTTTTCTCCCATCTCTTTGTCTTTTTATACCCTGATTGATGGAGCCTTGAGTATTTTTATCATGTTTATAGTCAGCTTCATGTGTGCCTGTGTTTGTGTCTATGTTGAATGTAATTTGTGGCTTGTAAATATGGATGTTACCAGACTGCAAAACAAATCTACCTACGGGTACAAATAAAGTAACCTGAACCTGAAGGATTTTAATTTTGGATACCCTTTCAATCTTTACACCATTTATACTGAGTTGTTGTGATGGTGTGAAATAACGTTATCAATAAAAGTTGAGCCACCGCTGTGTCGCCCTGGTTTCAAGTGTGGGTGGTGTTTTGTGCTTGTATTGCTAAAATATAAAAGGAAGCACTACAATGGGTCTCAAATATTTGTAATGTGTTCTTTTACTGGATGAGTTTAAAGATGAAATACTATAGACTACACATATAAACTAAATTCTAATGATGAGTGAACAACTCCCATTCCCCAAGGTGCAAGATACACTATTATGACTATAACTCAAAGGATCACAGAAGTGATCTGATAAAAATAAATAAACAAGCAGTTTATTTTATGGTGGCTACTATTGGATGTGCCATTCATTTTCAATTACTCTGTAATTAATATTCACACAAATAAATCTCAATTCAGTCCCTTTCATATTAAGTGGAAATTGTGCTACTTTAAATTTGGCACTTTACCTAAACTTTAACTTAAAAAGCAAAAGATTTGACTATAAATATGATGTGTTGTTTACCTGTCACAACACATTGGTGTCAAAACGTCGCCATTCTGAGTAGATCCTGTTTGGACTCTACAATGAAATACACACAAATTAAGTACATACACAGCACGAAAGTGCAACATGTAAAAAACAAAACAAAACACCTTTTTAACCAAGATTAAAACTAGCTTATTTCGTCAGATACTGTCAACACAAAAAAGCAACATACAAGGACGGACGTAGCATTAAGCTAGGTCATCATTTAAACATGATTAAGTTTTCGTCTGTCCTAATTGAACTTTCCACTGCTGGAAAAAATAACGTAAAACATGAATATCACATCACTCACCGTCCCTGTATATCACAATATCACGGCTTCAACTGCTGAAGTTGGGTGCGTCACGGCTGTACATTCAATTCAATTTGGGTGGCTGGGTCTAATTCTCGGTGCGTCTCCGTCTATTTTCTAGTGTGTCTGCTTGTGCTCCCCACTGCAAGCTCAGTCTGCTTCCCTCTGCATTCTCTCATCAGCCGAAATGCACAGAAAACTCTGCTGGACCGCTGTGTTGATTTCTGCTGATTTCTGTTAAGCCATTCTATCGTTGTTGTTTATAATATCACTTGTTCGCGGGCTCACGGACAAAAAACTGCAAATGGCGGCCAACCAGCTATTCTGGAAAGTCAGCGTAACGCCCACTCTCATGACGCTACGCCCGGACCAATCAGTGGCCAGCAGTGGGTTGACGTCACAGTGCCGGTACCCTTCGGACCTACTCTCGATCGGAGCCGATAAAACTGGCATAGTTCCAAAAAAACAGAACTGTTAGGACATCGGGTGCCGAATGGAAAAGCGGACAAAGGGTGCCGAATCGTACCAAACCGTCCCAAACTGACCCAAGTGGAAAAGGGCCTATAGAAAACCCTACAATCCGAGTAGAGTCAAGGTGAGTCAGGCCAAGTAGGTGCTAGTGGAAAAGGGTCAAAAGAGAGTCAGCAAGGGGAGCAAAACAAGGACAGGCAGTATGGCACCTGACACAGTGCCCTCTACCCTTCTCTCCTTACAGGGGTGCATCATGCCACTAGACCAGAACATGTAGAGGGAATACATGATGAGAATATAAGATAAGATAAGATAAGATAAGCCTTTATTAGTCCCACAATGGGGAAATTCCAGGATTGCAACAGCACAGGGATAGCAACACTCAGAGCAATAATTAAGAAGATACGAAAAATATAAATAAGAGCAGTGGTTATACATACGTACACATAAATATATAAATATATATACAAAGTGTGGCGCATTGTAGCAAGATAGAAGGTATATAGGGTGGAAAAGAGAGAGAAATAAGAGAGTGACATGAACACCATCTCTGTGATAGATCCCATTTTGTTTCCAGTGTGGATTCAGGATCAATACCCCACAAATGCTGGGATGCTGTAGCCTGGACATTCATTCATGTGACAGGCAATACAGCCACTCCGCATCACTCATTACAATGACAGATAGAAAGAGAAGGGATATTGATATTTTTCATCATACGCCATTTAAAGAGGATTGTTAGACACCATTCATTTTCAACCATGCAGTGCCATAATAAATAACTAATTTATAAATTAATTAAAGGCTTTCAGAAAGTTCCCCCAATGTGAGGAGCTTCCAGCAGGATTATTCTGTATGTTTTACTAAATATTTTATTCTTCTACAACCTTAAGTACAGCTGAATGTCTGAAAACAACCTCCTTTCATAACTTTATAAATACTACATCACACACATGCACGTGCTCCACTTACATGGTGTTTATGTGTGTGTGCGTGTATGTAAACCTACAGTCCATCATGTGGGAGACCTCTTTAATTTCACTAGTCCATTCAACTTTCCACTCCAGACACAAGTGTTACACCTCTTGCTGTTTAAGCATTAAAAGATGTGGGTGTGCAGGAAAACACATGGACATTGCTTCCAATGTTGGCCACTTTCACTCTGCTACTATGCCTACTACTACTATGCCTACTACTCCCATTATGCCTGGAGGTGAATGAGCAAAGCAGATTTGACAGAAGGAAGAAGAATGGCTTTTTTCATCTTATTAAAATTTAAAAGCAGATTAAAGTACATTTACTGGCAGAAAACAAGTTTACAAACATGGTATTGTGTAGGAGCACATGCTGTACTTGATTATAAATCTTTTTCTTTTGGCTGCTCCCTTTAGGGGTCGCCACAGCAGATCAACTTCCTCCATCTCACCCAATCCCTTGCATCTCCCTCTGTAACGCCAACCCTCTCCATGTCCTCCTTCACTACATCCATGAATCTCCTCTGTGGTCTTCCTCTTTTCCTCCTGCCAAGCAGCTCCATCTTCAACATCCTTTGTCCAATATATCTACTATCCCTCCTCTGCACATGTCCAAACCATCTCAGCCTTGCCTCTCTTACTTTGTCTCCAAACTGCTCAATCTGAACTGTCCCTCTGATATACTCATTTCTAATCCTGTCCCTCCTAGTCATTCCCAATGTGAATCTTAGCATCTTCAACTCTGCCACCTTCAACTCTGCCACCTGTCTTTTTGTCAGCTCCAAACCATTCATCATAGCAGGTCTCACTACCATCTTGTAAATCTTTGCTTTCTCTCTAGCTGCCATCTTTCTGTCACAAATCACCCCTGATACTGGTCTTCACCCACTCCACCCTACCTGCGCTCACTTCTTAACCTCTCTTGTGCATTTTCCATTGCTTTGGATGGTTGACCCCAGGTATTTAATCTCATCTACTTTCACCACCTCTACTCCTTCCATCTTTACGTTACACCTGCCTCCCTCTCATTCACACTCATGTATTCTGTCTTGCTTCTAATGACTTTCATTCCTCTTCTCTCCAGAGCATATCTCCACTTCTCCAGGTTCTCTTCCACCCGTTCCCTACTCTCACTACAAATCACAATGTCATCTGCAAACATCATGGTCCACAGAGACTCCTGTCTGACCTCGCCTGTCCATCACCATGGCAAACAAGAACAGGCTCAGAGTCAATCCCTGATGTAATCCCACGCCCACCTTGAATCCATCTGTCACTCCTACAGAACACCTCACCACTGTCTTGCAGTCCTCATATATGTCCTGCACCACCCTCACATACTTCTCTGTCACTCCTGACTTTCTTTTACAGTACCACACTTCCTCTCTTGGCAAACACGCATTGCCTGTTTGCTGACTAGAGACACAGAGCTCGCTCCAGCGCGCTCCCACAGCGCTGGGGTGAACCTACGTGATGGAGGATGAATAAAACACCCTTTTAAACTTCAGTTCGCCGTGTCCTGCCTGCACTTATTCCGTGCCTCCACACTGGGTTCCCTTATTTTATCCTCCACAGTTGCTTTCTCTAATTAGCAATCCTTGAAGCTCATCAGTGCAAACACCTGCTGAAGCGACTGAGTGGAACAGAAAATCTGCAGTGGAATGGCCCTCACTGCCCATCCCTGCTCTTGATCCACAAAGACACAGCGCAAATCCTTCTGACCTTCACTATACTGCTCCAACACTCTTAAAGCAAACATTGCATCTTTAGTACTCTTTCTTGGCATGAAACCGTACTGCTGCTCGCTGATTGTCGCCTCTCCTCTTAACCTGGCTCCTACAACTCTTTCCCATATCTTCATAGTGTGGCTGATCAACTTTATGCCTCTGTAGTTACTACAGCTCTAAGCATCACCTTTGTTCTTGAAAAGCAGTACCAAAATACTTCTTTCCCACTCCTGAGGCATCCTCTCACTCTCCAAGATTGTGTTAAACGATCTGGTTAAAAAGTCCACTGCCATCTCTCTTAAACATCACACCTCCACAGGTATGTCATCTGGACCAACTGCCTTTCCATTCTTCATCCTCTTCAAAGCTGCCCTAACTTCCGCCTTCCTAATCCTGGGGATGTCCTTGTTCACCATCTTTTTTCATCTACCCTCCTCTCTCTCTCTCATTTTCTTTTTCATCACCTCCTCAAAGTACTCCTTCCACCTTCTCACTACACTCTAGTCACTTGTTAGTACATTACCATTTCTGTCCTTAATCTATAAGTTGTTGCATATCCTTCCCAGCTCAATCTTTCTAGCCAATCAATACAAGTCCTTTTCTCCTTCCTTAGTGTCCAGCCTCCATACAACTCACTATATGCCTTTTCCTTTGCCATGCACCTAGTAGCTTCCAAATACTCCTGTCTACTTTCTTCATCTCCCTGACTATCCCATTTATTCTTTGCTAACATCTTCCTTTGAATTCTTTCCTGTACCTCCTCATTCCACCACCAAGTCTCCTTGTCCTCTTTCCTCTGTCCAGAGGATACATCACATACCTTTCTACCCATTTCCTTCAATACTTTTGCTGTACTTTCCCTGTCATCTTGTACTTCATTATAAATATTTACAGAATATTGTAAAAATGCTTAGATACAGAGAGGCAGCATCAGGAAAATTAACTTCATTAATCCCATCTTATCAACATAAGGCCTTTTCCAGCTTCTTTTTCAATAAAATTAATTTCTATTAAAGCACTGTAAATAAAATTATCAGTGGCCCCCCACAATGCAATATTATAATGCTACTTGGGCCACAATGTGATGTTATCATGCTCTTACAATACACTGAGTATTGCAATGTCACATATTACGATTTTCCATTACGGTCTTCCATGCAGTATTGTCTAAGTCCCAGCTAGATCTCACAAGTCACCCCTTTGCCATGCTGACCTTACTAGACAGTTGCCATCTGGTAGACTAAAATTTTAATTGCTTTTAATTTTTTTTAATACCTACATTGCTGTAAAAAAGTATGTTCAAGAATGAGTTGGCACAGCGGTCTTTCTTCTAGCATGTAGAGAATAAGTAAAGGTACTTCTTATTTAACCATCAGGTATATTTATTGAACAAATTGAACATGGAGCAGAACACAGCGTGTCAGCCACTGCAGTTTAACACACAGACACTGACCAGGCTACGCTACACATATGCAGTAAAAGCTGAATGCCTTTACTGCCACAATAACACAATGAGTACCAATATCTTGTCTGTTGACTGAAAAGACAAAAGCTGAAGTTTTTGGAAGGCGCACATCCTGTTACATCTGGCGTAAAACTAATAGCATTTCAAATGACATCACACCAGCAGTCAAACGTGGTGATGGTAGTGTGATAGTCTGGGGCTGCTTTGTTGCTTCAGGACTTGAATGACTTGACTTGAATGACTTGCCCTCAGGACTTGAATGACTTGACTTGAATGACTTGCCCTCAGGACTTGACAGGACTTGAATGACTTGCCCTCCAATGACAAGCCCTCCAATGTGGCCAAATTAAAACAATTCTGCAAAGAATAGGAGGCCAAAATTTCTCACTAGCAATGAAAAAGACTCATTGGCAGTTATTGCAGAAGTCTAATTACCTCCGCCAAGGAGGTTATGTTTTTACCGGGGTTTGTCTGTTTGTTTGTCTGTCTGTCTTTTACCAACATAACTCAAAAAGTTATGAACGGATTTTGATGAAATTTTTAGGAAATGTGTGTAATGGCACGGGGAACAGATGATTAGAGTTTGGTGATGATCTAAGAGTGCATACCTCCACCAAGGGCTTTTTTGTATTTGTGCAGCAGGATTACACAAAAACTACTGGATGGATTTGGATGAAATTTTCACCAGAGGTGGTTCTTGGGCTACAGAGGAACCCATTATATTTTGGTGATGATCTGAGAATGCATACCTCAGCCAAGGCCCTTATCTTCTCAAAGTGTGTTAGCAACAATACTCCAAAACTGATGGACAGACTTTGATGCAATTTTCACCACAAGTGGCTATAGGCCTACACACAAACCCATTACATTTTGGAGGTGATCCATGAGAAACGGAAGGAGCCTTGGCAGAGGTATGGGCTCTATGAGTGCTTTTCTAGTTGCAGCTGTTCTTGTCAAGATTGGCACAACCAGTTATTAGGTTTAGGATGCAATTACTTTTTCACATAGGGCCAGGTAGGTTTGGATAGCTTTTCCCCTTAATAATGGAAATCATTTATTTAAAAATTGCATTTTGAATTTACTCGGGTTATCCTTATCTATTATTAAAACGTGTTTGACAAATATGTAAAAATATAAGAAATCAAAAAGGGCGCAAATACTTTTTCACAGAACTGTAAAAGGGTAAGTTTGTATTTACAGCAGTTATTAATAATTTTAATAAAGAAAAAGCCAACTTTATTGTCATTCAATCCATACAGCCAATCATGTACAGCAGAACAAAATTATTCTGATTCTAGATGTTAATCACATCTAGAATCAGAGGGGCTGCTGCCATGCAAGGCGCCGCCACAAACAACATTTCCTTCGTGCATTCTATTAAGCTAAGCACCAAGCTAAAAGGGAGGAAGCAACATTTTTTTTTTTATATGGTCTTTGGCATGACCCGGCCAGGTCTTGAACCCACGACCTCCTGGCTGTAGGGCAGATGCTCTACCACTAGGTCACCACTCCAGTAAAGTATCACAATACTGGTGTTTCTGAATTAATACAATACTAATCATCACAACATTATGTTGTATCGATTTTTCCCCACCACTAGTAAGAAGGCTTTGGTTGTAAGTTTGGTGTCTTTAGTAGTGGGTACTACTACAATCTGAGTAATGTAACATATTGCATGTAACATTTTACTTTGAAAGAGGCATTTAAAGGTGTACTAGATAGTATTTTCATGAAACTTTTTTTTTAAAATTATATATTAACAATGTTAAGGTGCAGAAATGAACTCTTTACAGTCTTCAAGAAAATAATATATTGATGTAGGGCTGTGCGATATGGCTTTTAACATGTGTCGCAATACATTTAGGGTTTTATCGCGATACATGATATATATCATGTATCATTCAATTTCTCTAGCCACACCCAGGCCTCATTACTGCCACACCTGTTCTCAATCAAGAAATCACTTAAATAGGACCTGCCTGACAAAGTGAAGTAGACCAAAAGATCCTCAAAAGCTAGACATCATGCTGCAATCCAAAGAAATTCAGGAACAAATGAGAAACAAAGTAATTGAGATCTATCAGTCTGGAAAAGGTTATAAAGCCATTTCTAAAGCTTTGGGACTCCAGCGAACCACAGTGAGTGTTATTATCCACAAATGGCAAAAACATGGAACAGTGGTGAACTTTCCCAGGAGCGGCTGGCCGACCAAAATTACCCCAAGAGCGCAGCGACGACTCATCCCAGAGGTCACAAAAGACCCCACAACAACATCCAAAGAACTGCAGGCCTCACTTGCCTCAGTTAAGATCAGTGTTCATGACTCCACCATAAGAAAGAGACTGGGCAAAACTGTCCTGCATGGCAGAGTTCCAAGATGAAAACCACTGCTGAGCAACTGCTGCAAAGATGAGTGGGCCAAAATTCCTCCACAGCGCTGTAAAAGACTCATTACCAGTAATCGCTTAACTGCAGTTGTTGCTGCTAAAGGTGGCCCAACCAGTTATTAGGTTTCGGGGGCAATCACTTTTTCACATAGGGCCATGTAGGTTTTGATTATTTTTTTTTACCCTTAATAATAAACACCTTCATTGAAAAACTGCATTTTGTGTTTACTTGTGTTATATTTGTTTAATATTTAAATTTGTTTGATCATCTGAAACATTTAAGTGTGACAAACATACAAAAAAATGAGAAATCAGGACGGGGACCACACAGGTGTTGAAGATCATCAGCCAGCTTCTCATTGTCTGGGGGCAGCGATGGGCAGGGCCAGGAGGGGCATTGCAGCACAGATGCAGGCGAACAGTGGCAGCGAGGAGTCGATTGTTGGTCCGCCCCAGCTCAGTGTTGTGGTAGACACGGCAGTCAGTGGCAACTCTACAGCGCCCACTGACCAAGATGTGGTCAATGGTCTTGGATGTAGCACCAGTGTCACAGTACTAGGTGGTGCGGTGGATTTGACAATGCTGTAGCCAGGTGCCCAGGATCTTCAGATTGTGCGTGGCACACACCTCCAACATGTGGTCACCATTGTTATTGGTGATGTGAGACGAAAACAGTGATCTCAAGCTGAAGCGCACTTGGGTTCTGCAGCAGGACAATGATCCAAAATACACCAGCAAGTTCACCTCTGAATGGCTTAAGAAAAACAAAATGAAAACTTTGGAGTGGCCTAGTCAAAGTCCTGACCTGAATCTGACTGAGATGCTGTGGCATGACCTTAAAAAAGGTGGTTCATGCTCAAAAACCCTCCAATGTGGCTGAATTACAACAATTCTGCAAAGATGAGTAGGCCAAAATTTCTCCACAGCGCTGTAAAAGACTCATTGCCAGTTATCGCAAACGCTTGATTGCAGTTGTTGCTGCTAAGGGTGGCCCGAACCACTTATTAGTGTTATGGCCCCTTGGGTCCAATAGGGGGTGCTGTGCTGTAGTTTGATGCTGGTGAGTGATTGCCAAGTGGGTTCACCTGTAGCAGCCTGGTGGTGAACTCAGCAGGCAGGCCATTCCACTTGGGTTGCTCCATTGCATCACTGGGAGCAGGAGACCAGGCTTTGCACCTCTTTACCTCTCTAACCATTGTTTGTGCTTTTTCCCCTACAGGCAAGCCTCTGTCCTGATTTGGTTTGGTTGCATTTGGACTCCTTGGTTATGTTTGGTTGAGTTAATTAGGTTTTTGCATTGCTCAACACCACTACACCATATGTTACATTCACTCACTCCCTACACTTCTGATGTTACTGATGAAACACTTACATATTGTAAATACAGTTATATCTTTTTCCTAATTTGGTTTAATAAAGTTATGTTTAACTACAACTACACTTGGTGCATCCTTTTGTTTGTTGTGGCCCTTGAGCCAGGTCATAACATAAGGTTTAGGGGGCAATCACTTTTTCACACAGGGCCATATAGGTTTGGATTTTTTTCCCCCTTAATAATAAACACCTTCATTTAAAAACTGCATTTTGTGTTTACTTGTGTTATCTTTAGCTAATATTTAAATTTGTTGATGATCTGAAACATTTAAGTGTGACATACAAAAAAATGAGAAATCAGGAAGGGGGCAAAGACTTTTTCACACCACTGTATATTTGTTATATCACCCAGCCCTATATTGATCGAAAAATACTTCTACATTTTTTATGGGTCCATAACAATCAAAATATAATAGCGGTGTGATGACAAGATTATGGTGACAGTTACATAGATATACAGACGTGGACAAAATTGTTGGTACTCCTCTGTTAATGAAAGAAAAACCCACAATAGTCACAGAAATAACTTGAATCTGACAAAAGCGGTAATAAATAAAAATTCTATGAAAATTAACCATTGAAAATCAGACAATGCTTTTGAATTGTGGTTCAACAGAATTATTTTAAAAAACAAACTCATGAAACAGGCCTGGACAAAAATGATGGTACCCTTAGGAAAGATTGAAAATAATGTGACCATCGGGACATGTTCAACCAAGATGTGTCCTCTAATTAACATCACAGGTGTCTACAAACTTGTAATCAGTCAGTCCGCCTATTTAAAGGGTGACAAGTAGTCACTGTGCTGTTTGGTGGCATGGTGTGTACCACACTAAACATGGACCAGAGGAAGCAAAGGAGAGAGTTGTCTCAGGAGATTAGAAAGAAAATTATAGACAAGCATGTTAAAGGTAAAGGCTATAAGACCATCTCCAAGCAGCTTGATGTTCCTGTGACTACAGTTGCACATATTCAGAAATTTAAGATCCACAGGACTGTAGCCAACCTCCCTGGACATAGCCACAGGAGGAGACGGATAATACGAATGGTAACAAAAGAGCCCAGAACAACCTCTAAACACATTCATGGTGAACTCCAAGGTCAAGGTACATCATTGTCAGATCACACCATCCGTCACTGTTTGAGCCAAAGTGGACTTCATGGGAAACGACCAAGGACACCACTGTTGAAAACAAATCATAAAAAAGCCACACTGGAATATGCCAAACTGCATGTTGACAAGCCACAAAACTTCTGGGAGAATGTCCTATGGACAGATGAGACCAAACTGGAACTTTTTGGCAAGGCACATCAGCTCTATGTTCACAGACGCAAAAATGAAGCATACCAAGAAAAGAACACTGTCCCTACTGTGAAACATGGAGGAGGTTCTGTTATGTTTTGGGGCTGCTTTGCTGAATCTGGTACAGGGTGTCTTGAATCTCTGCAGGGTACAATGAAATCTCAAGACTATCAAGGTATTCTAGAGAGAAATGTGCCACCCAGTGTCAGACAGCTTGGTCTCAGTCGCAGGTCATGGGTCTTGCAACAGGATAATGACCCAAAACACACAGCTAAAAACACCCAAGAAAGGCTAAGAGCGAAACATTGAACTTTTCTAAAGTGGCCTTCTACAGTATGAGCCCTGATCTAAATCCTATTCAACATCTGTGGAAGGTGCTGAAACATGCCGTCTGGAGAAGGCACCCTTCAAACCTGAGACAACTGGAGCAGTTTGCTCATGAGGAGTGGGCCAAAATACCTGCTGAGAGGTGCAGAAGTCTCATTGACAGTTACAGAAATCGTTTGATTGCAGTGATTGCCTCAAAAGGTTGTGCAACAAAATATTAAGTTAAGGGTACCATCATTTTTGTCCAGGCCTGTTTCATGAGTTTGTTTTTTTAAAATAATTCTGTTGAACCACAATTCAAAAGCACTGTCTGATTTTCATTGGTTAATTTTCATAGAATTTTTATTTACTACCACTTTTGTCAGATTCAAGTTATTTCTGTGACCATTGTGGGTTTTTCTTTCATTAACAGAGGAGTACCAACAATTTTGTCCACATCTGTATATAAACACTTGATAGCTAAGGGAGGTGCCATATTTTCTTGGCTTTTTTATCCAGGGGGTCCCTGAAATGTGCAGGCTGCATGGTGGCGCAGTGGTTTAGCACTGTGGCAGCACAGTTTTACCCTCGGCCGGGGGATCGCGGGGATCATGAGATCGTGGGTTCGATCCCAGCCCCCGACCAACGGTGAGCTGTGTGGAGTTTGCATGTTCTCCCCGTGTTGCGCGGGTTTACTCCGGGATTTCTCCGGTTTCCTCCCGCATACCAAAAACATGTAGGTTTAGGGCGCTCGCGCACGCAGCAACCAGCAGCCGGAGGCTTGTCACCAGACTGCAAACCAAGTCTACCTACGGGTACAAATAAGTAACAAAAAAAAAAAAAAAAAAAAAATGTATATGAAATGTGACTAGCCTGGCAGCTAGCCATGAACTATCTAGTCTTTATGTATGCAGTATCTATGGCTACCTAGTGGGTCTACAGTGCATCCGGAAAGTATTCACAGAGCTTCACTTTTTCCACATTTTGTTATGTTACAGCCTTATTCCAAAATTGATTGAATTCATCTTTTTCCTCAAAATTCTACACACAATACCCCATAATGACAATGTGAAAAAAGTTTTGAGATTTTTGCAAATTTACTAAAAACTAAAAAACTAAGAAATCACACGTACAGTCATGTGAAAAAATTAGGATACCCTGTATAAGCCTGTGTGTTTAACATATTTGGACATATGGATATTTAATATCAGTGTTTAAAATACTGGGAGATTCATGTAATACAACTAAACAATTAAAATGAATTAAAGACTTTTTTCAATTTTCTGTAAAATTAATTCTAAACAAATAGTGAGGAACAAATTTGGATACCCCCCCATCTTTTTTAGGACACCCCCACATTCATTCCCACTTAAAATGGCAAAAATAAATGGTAAAAAATGCAAATAAAAACAAAAACAAGGTTAGACATAGATATGTGAACATTTCTTAACAAAGAACTGAATATTTAATGGGGTATACTAATTTTTTCATGACTGTACATAAGTATTCACAGCCTTTGCTCAATACTTTGTTGATGCACCTTTGGCAGCAATTACAGCCTCAAGTCTTTTTGAATACAATGCCACAAGCTTGGCACACCTATCTTTGGGCAGTTTCACCCATTCCTCTTTGCAGCACCTCTCAATCTCCATCAGGTTGGATGGGAAGCATCAGTGCACAGCCATTTTCAGATCTCTCCAGAGATGTTCAATTGGATTCAAGTCTGGGCTCTGGCTGGGCCACTCAAGGACATTCACAGAGTTGTCCCGAAGCCACTCCTTTGATATCTTGGCTGTGTGCTTAGGGTTGTTGTCCTGCTGAAAGATCAACTGTCACCCCAGTCTGAGGTCAAGAGTGCTCTGGAGCAGGTTTTCATCCAGTATGTCTCTGTAAATTGCTGCATTCATCTTTCCCACTATTCTGACCTTATATAGACAGGTGTGTGCCTTTGCAAATAATGTCCAATCAATTGAATTTACCACAGGTGGACTCCAATTGAACTGTAGCAACATCTCAAGGATCATCAGTGGAAACAGAATGCACCTGAGCTCAATTGTGAGCTTCATGGCAAAGGCTGTGAATACTTACATATATGTGATTTCTTAGTTTTTTTTATTTTTAATAAATTTGCAAAATCTCAAAAAAAAAAAAAAAAACTTTTTTCACATTGTCATTATGGGGCTATTGTGTGTAGAATTTTGAGGAAAAAAATGAAGTCAATCCATTTTGGAATAAGGCTGTAACATAACAAAATGTGGAAAAAGTGAAGCACTGTGAATACTTTTTCGGATGCACTGTACCTAGTCGTAGAGCATCCACAGCCAGGAGGTTGTGGGTTCAAGCCCCAACTGGGTGATACCAAAGCCCATTAAAAACTGTACTTTCCACCTTCTAGCTTGGTGCTCAGCTAGCCAACTGCAGGGGGAAACACAAAGCCAGTGTACTCCTTGTGCTGGTCCAAAGCCCAGGTGAATGGGAAGGGATGCATGAAGAAGGGCATCTGGCATAATATTCCAAATCAAAAATGTGGACTCATGATCTGCTGTGGCAACCGAAAATAAGGAACAGCTGAAATCAGATTTATAGAAAAGCCAAAGTACCCCAAAACTACTGAAATGCGGTACTTGATACATGCACCTTTAAAGAGTCTGTGACATACAATAATTCAACCAAGACATCATTAGAAAGAAGAACTACTGTTCTTATTCTGTGTAGACAAAAAAAATCAATTTTTTTCCTTATACTACCATAAATTACATCATGATGCAGCAGATTGCGATGTTTGTTTGTCAAAATTGGGTCAAACGGCGCTGCCATATTGTGACGTCATGAGAGGAACCCAATATGTAAACAAGCATGGCTGAGTACACTGATGTCGAGGAAGCTGTGAGTGATTTCAGCAAAGATTTGAGTGATTTGTCAATAGTTTTTGAGGAAGAAGCAGGACTGAGTGATGAAGAAGAGCGAGTTGGTTCTAACGAAGGACTGCAACCCTATTTATTTGAGCCATATTGTTCAGGAAGCAACGATGACTCGCACGTTTCAGAGGATGAAGGGTCCGACGGTGAAGGGTTAGAGATGGACATCGGTCGCCTCCAAAACACTGAATGGTAATATAGAGATAAATCTAAAAGAACTGGATGTGCAACTTTGATCATGTACCTTTGCTATGTTGTAAATCGAAGTGGCTAGACGGCCGAGAGCTGGTCTCCTTCATTTCAGTGGTTATTCTCTTTTACCCCTAATTTGGTTTTATTTCAGTGGTTATTCTCTTTTACCCCTAATTTGGTTTTATTTCAGTGGCTATTCTCTTTTACCCCTAATTTGGTTTTAAAAAAAATTCACCAAAAGGCCTGTAATTTTTTTTTTCTTTTTTATGGGTCTTTACCTTCATAATGTGCAGATATGTAGGTTGAAAAATGTCGCTTGAAGATAAGCCTGCTTCTTCATGTTCCTCTTGAAGTTCTTCACTAGTGATCATCGCTTCTGGCTTTTTTGTCAGCAGTTCTGAGACTTCCTAAATGAAATAATTAATTGCAATATTACAC